>JAVJGJ010000061.1:48161171-48193489 GCA_035590215.1 Microhierax caerulescens
TCTGCAGCGCAGCGCAGCGCAGCGCAGCGCAGCGCAGGGCAGGGCAGCGCAGCGCAGCGCAGGGCAGCGCAGCGCAGCGCAGGGCAGCGCAGCGCAGGGCAGCGCAGCGCAGCGCAGGGCAGCGCAGCGCAGGGCAGGGCAGCGCAGCGCAGGGCAGCGCAGCGCAGCGCAGCGCAGGGCAGCGCAGCGCAGGGCAGGGCTGCCCCGCGGCCCTCGGCAGCTGCGGTAGGACCGCGATCCTCAGCAGAGACCCCAGTCAGGGCACGTGCTTTCGTTTAAGGCTGCGGGACTGTCAACGTCAATGCAATCTTGCAGTCTGGTGTTCAGAAGATGATTTCAGGTCACCTGCCCCAGTGTCTCCTCTCCAGAGGCGGTGGGACTCGGCGCTCTGCCCTCGCCACTGTGCCGTCATTCCAGAGGCCTCCAAGTTCTAACACCCAGAAAACAAGCGCTACGTCTGGGTAGGTGGGTGGGTGGTTTATAGTTTTTTGTTTGTTTGCGTGGTTGGTTTTTGATGGAGGAACGTCACCACAGACCAACCGGGGATGATTGTTTGGAGACAGACGTTATTGATTCCCTATTGCTGAGGAAAGGTATCAGAAAATGAAGGAACAAAGCTTTTCTAAAAATCACACCAGCTCCTGGCTTGCTTTTCCATGAGAATTGCAGTTCGGTTTATTGACATGAACCCCTGAAAGAGCAGGAAGAAAGACTGACAAAAATGAATGGCTTGGTTAGCAAAACAAGTATTTAATTAGTGAAATACTCACAGGTTTTACTGGAAGGCACATGGTGCCTGCGGTGGCACGATGCTTCCTTCCCTCTCACAGTATGGCAAAATGTCCTCAGCTCCTTCCTACTTTTCCTAAAGACCATGCAAGCGTTTAACTGACATAAATTACTACTTTGGTGAAACAAAACGTTGGGGCTTTTCTAATACAAGAAAGGAAAGGAAGAGTAGGCAGTGAAGCTACAGAATATCAACTGGTTTTCAAACTATACGTCAGCTTTAATGTTTTCACCAGAGTGCATCACCCCACATAATTCTTCAAGCTTTTTATAGCTTTACTAATGATGTTCTCATTTCTTCTATAATCTGTTGCAGTCCTACACATTAGATTCAGTGATGACTTTGCAGAAAACGTAGAATATGATGTTGGCCAGGATTCCCTTCCCTGGAGGTATGAACTGCTCGAGTTAGGTGAGAGAGGGCAAAGGGTTTGTAGTTTTTCCTGGCAGCGGTTCAGGGCATTTCTGTCTTTGTTGTGACTCTGAAAAAAAGCCTTTTGTTTAGTCTTTGCATGAAATGCTTCTTGCCTTTCTTTTTGGAATTAGTGAAAGCATTTTGTATCCTCAGAGATTTTACATTTTTTTACTAGTGTATGTCAATGTGGCAGAAACGTGAAAATAATACCACCTATGGCAGGGAGAATACACAGTCTGGAAGATTTGCAGTTTATTCAGGGAGAATGAGATTAGGTTATCAGTTGCTAATCAGGCTGCTGCTACAAGAATAACCTGATTTACTTTTTTCTGATTATATTGAAAGGAAAAATCATTTTATATGCCAGAAAAATGTGAGCATGTTGTTTTGATACGTTGTCATGGAAATGTTTTAAGAGACCAAACTTAGTTAATAATACATAATGCTGTAGTTAATGCATTAGTTAAATCAATGAGTTATACAGGTCAATGAACTGAAACTGGTGTTAGAAGGAACTGAACAGAAAATTAATAATTTAAGCTGTACTGTATGTATTTTCTAAAGCTGAAGACAGCCAGAAGAGATGGATAAATACAGACTGATGAATAGAAGGAAATGGATAGAGACAGATGATTTGTGTAATTCATCCAGCTGTCAATTACAGTAAATATGAAAATCTGGTTTTGTCCTAGATCAGCCTTCTTTGCTTATAGGTTAGCTTCTACTCTGCCTTTTATTCCTCTCAAAAGATTTTTCAGAAGGTTAACGCCTCAGGAATTTAAAAATACCCATGTAAACTAGGTGTTTTTCAAGAACTTTTGTGTTAGTTGTGGGAAGCACACATTGTCGGCTTCCCTTCCTTCACTGCTGTCAATTGAGGATATATTTTTTTAGTAGACTGGCATGGATTGTTAAAGGATTTGTGGAGCACCATGTTTCACGATGTGGAAGCACGGGCTGAGTCCTGGCACAGGAGAGCATCCCTGATGCGTGTGGCGTTGGCACTGGGGGTTGATGGCAAGCTGAAGCCTACAAAATCTTACACTGTGTAACACTAAACAATCAAGTGTGCTGTATCTGCAGAGCTTCTAGGATAGATCTTAAACCAGTTTTATTTGTTTTTCCCTGACTGCTTTAAACCAAGTCAGTGACTGAAATATGTAAGCTGCCTAAGATACCAGTGCCATCACCCCCACCCCTCTTATATAAATAATGCTTAAAAATTACTATTTGCCTACCTACAGCAGCTAGACCATTGAAGTCTTGCCCAATGAAATTAAACAATGATTAAAGTAACTGGGGGACCATATCCTTCAGGGTTTCCCATGAAACATCAGTAAAGCCACATGGAGCAGACCGGGTGCTAAATTTTACTCTTCAAAAGGGTTCTGTGGAGCAGCTATAGAGTGTTAAGACTCGCAGACCTTTTGTGTTTTATGAACTACTTGTTTAGGTAAGCACTGAGCTATTTTCTGCACACCAGCTCTGAATACCAGAGATCAAATTAAAAACTATTTCCTGCCTTCCCAAAGGAACTACGTTACCTATAAACCTTGTTTACCTTTGGGCCATGATTAACAGTCCCCCAGAAGAAATGATTTCAGATAACCTGAAAAGCAAATGCAGCGCAGTGATGCATGTGCTTACAGTATCAGCATGAGAAGAGGAAAACAAGGAAAAGATATTTTTAATTCTGTGATTTCTTGTTTGATTGTTTTGTTTTGTTTCTTTTTTGTTTGCCACTTATCTAGCAATGGATGGCATGAGAAAATAGTCACACTGTGATTTTCAGTGGAGAAGAACAGTTAGGTTTGTTCATATTTCCAGTGTATTTTTACTTTTTTGGTAACCCATGTCCTGGTTCATGTGCCAGCAGGGAACATCTATATGGAAGTCAGTTGGGTTTTGAATATCAGAGCATCCGTATTATATTTTTCCTTGAGGACATTCCTCCCCCCACCCCCTGGGATACAGTTTCCTATCCCGGACTCTAAGTTCCATGTATGGTATGACTGAGATTTTGTATGGAGTGGTGATGTAGAAGAAAAATCAAGTTGGTGAGCGAGGTGAATAAAAATACCTGTTTGTTCAAAGTGAGTGTCATGTACTATAGGTGTGTATGTCCTAGACTTGAGGAGAAGGCAACTAAACTTCAAACTTACTCTATCCAACACTAGAGTAATTCGCAGCACTACTGCCTGTGTGGAGAGATTTTAATGAAAATCACCCTCTCCACATGTTCAGCTGCTGTGCATTTTCTTTTTTTCTTAGTAACATGCCACATGAGCTGCATTTGAGCCTTTCCATGACATTTCAGCTTCACTGGACATCTCAAGTTTGGTATAGTGAGGCCAGCATCTTCTCTTTCTGTGTTGAGAGTATTAGGATCTTTACAGACCTGGACTCTCAAAACCAGCAAGTACCTCAGTGTGATGTTAAAGACATTATTCAAAATGGAGAGGTTTATTGTTTTGTTTAGGATCCCCAAAATCGGTATTATTGCCTAAGTGCCCACCATTTACATAGTTCAGGTGAGATGAATCATGTCTCTCTGTACTGGATTCTAATGACTCATTAGAAAGAAATGACATTGACAGCTCGTAAGCTTGAGCACACAGTTTAGGATCTCTTCTTGCTCCTGGCTTCCCAATAAACAGTGAAAAATCTACCAGCATTCCGGTTTCAAGGTTAAAGCGTGAGCAGTGAAAAAAATCTATGCTAAAGACAAACATTTTAGATTTTGCCAACAAGCTTGTGCAAGTGGCATTAATTATTAAAGAGCATGACTTCTGTGTCATGTGGCGGTTTGTGAAATTGAAGAGTACTAGACAAGGCACATAATTTCTACCCTTCATTCTAATATGGCTAGTCCATATAATATGAAAAAACCCATGTGAATAAGATACAAATTAGCACAGAATGACAAATGGGATGGTGTAGTCTTTCTCATAACCAGGTGCCAGAAAATGGAAGAGACTTGATTATTTGGCAAGTGTAATTTAACATAGTGCTCGTGTTTTAGATATAAATTCTAGACTCTACAGGTGTTGCTTTGAAGTTTTGTAAATAGAAATACAAGCAGTTCTGCTGTGTGGGTTTTTTTCTGTCATCTGTGGTTTGTGTGCATTTGAATAATTTAAAAATAGCTCATGTATACCGGTAGGGCAGTGGTATCAGGACACTGGCACTTGGAATCGAAAGTCGACAGACAAGCAGATCAGTTTCTGCATGTGTTTTTGGAAAGGTTTAAGGAATTTGGTAGTTAGTGGAAACAGCATCTGTCAACTATTATGGTAGTGTTGCTCTTCCTTGTTTAGCAAGCTGTCAACCAGTAAATTGTCAGAAAATCAGGCAAATGTATTTTTTGTGTACAGGCCTTGTCAAGTGGTAGAGGCTCGTTTGTGTCTTTGCTTGGTAATGACATTGTAGGTTCATTTTAAAAATCCAAGCAACCTATTACTTCACTGAAAGTCATTGAGTTAGGACAACTGAAAATACTTGCCTTCTGCTATAATAAATATTTAATAACTCTACTGTAAATAAGAACCAGTTGGAAAACAGAATTTAGTAGCAGGATACTTCAGATTTCTCTGAAGTGAGCTAAATGCTCCTTTTAGCAGTTAAGCCTTTACAGATGTCAGCTGAGGAGAATAAACATCTTCATAATTTATTTATCACAAGTGAAAGCTGATTTGCTACTTGTTCATGTATATGTTACTTTCATTTAACTGCCTCCATCATGTCCATTTCAAAGAAAACAATAAGCTGAGATTCTAAAATAACTGTTTCTGCAGGTGCTCAAGGTGGACCTTACGCAAGAGAATCTAATAAAGGAAAGGCACTGTACATCTGAAAGACTTTTCCAGGCAATGCTCTTTTCTCATGCAGTTGCGTATAATTTTGTTGATGTGAAAGTCACCATAAATACACTAGGCAGTTTGGATATGTGTCTCCTTCAGAGGGTTCAAAAGGCCAATTTTAGAACTAGGTGTTTGCAAGAAGTGTATTCAGACCTATCGAAGAAGAGGAGCTTGGCCCCAATCTTTTGGATTGATGGTTATACTATGTCTTTGAAAACCTTTTTTGCCACATGTGACCAAAAAGTATTTTTAAATTCTAGGATTTTAAGATTGAGTGAAGATTTTATGCTAACTGCAGGAAGGATCATAGGAATGATCGCTTAAGAATGAAGGGGGTGGGGAGGGGACAAGCCCCAGACTGTTCCATACCCTTTTGTTCCCTGCTAACATTCGGAGTTGACACCGCCGTGAATTTTTTCTTCTGAATCTAATGTTTACTTGAGGAAGGTGGTATTTAAGAAAAAAAATCCCCCCTTTATTTTAGTTTTAACCTTCTTAGGATCACCCAGCTGCTAAATTGTGCTGTGCACTGTTTGAAAAGAAGCAGAAATTGCAAGATAAGATCAACTGCTCACCTGGGGAGACTTACAAAAGTTTCATATTTGCAGCACATGTTCCAAATGCTAGTCAGGGATGGATAGCATTAAATTCTTACATCTGGCACAGAACTGCTTGCTTTTATGTTGGTTTCTTTTCTTGTTTTATTGTTTAAAAGGATAATAAAACCTCACAATAATATCTCATAATCAGTATAGCATATCTCCAGGCACCTTTTGCATGTTGTATTTGCCAAGAAGAACATGCGTCGTAGTTTATTTTGCCTACAGAAATTTTAAGGTTTGCATCTGGATCCCTTTGGAAATAAATTTATTATTTGCACCAGTGCAAAAAGGAAAAGGAAAATATTCCGCCACACTGGATGAATTTATGGTAATTCATTTTGGCTGGGTGGTAAACAGAATTAATTATCCAAGCCAAAGATACACCTTTTGGCATGGCTTCAGCTGCTGTATATTGCCATAAATTTTTCAAAGCCAGGGTTCCAGCCATTTTCATTTGGTATAGGTATTATCTCGCTGACATAAGTTAGTTCTGAGTAAACTGAAGATGACGTAGGGAATAAACTCAAAATTCACCTTAAAATGAACAACCAACTCCCAAGCTTTCGGTGTATTTTAAAGCAAATTTTAGCTGTGCTTTGCAGATACTGATTTTCACTTCTTTTAGGATTGTAGGAAACACACTAAGAGCAAGGAGTGCTCTAGTGTCTTCAAGAGAGCTTTCTCTTCAGAATTCCATCCAAATAATCTGCTTTGTTTCCCCTTTTCATTCTTATGTCTAATTAAATGAAGTGTTGATGTCACTGGACTATTTATCTTATATATTTGTTTCTTATTGGCAACTGTGTGTTAGCTGGAGAAGCACCACTGCACGCATACCCAGCTTGTACGCTCCTCTCTAGAGATGTGCCATGGTTCTCGGTAAGAGGCAGGTGTTTCAGGTCACTAAAGCTTTTTCTGACTCCATACATCCCAAACTGTTCTTATATTTCTGCTTCTATGGCTTCTGCTCTAGATTTTTTTTTCACCTGTTCAAATTCCTGTATAATTTTTGAAAGCAGCTGTTTCTGTAGGAATCTGAGGGAATCAATATCCGTCTACCTTTGGAAGATTCAAGTCAGAATGCTTCCAGCTGGTGATTCTAGGGTCTGCTTCTTTCCAGTTATGTCAAGATGGCCGAGGTCAGTCTTTTCTACAGATATTCTTTAATCCTACCATTAGTCTGGTGCAGCTACTTTTAGGTCTCTAAGGAAACAGTTCTTCTAAAAGTGTCAAAATGTTGTCCCATGAATGTGTAGGTGGGGTTTCCCACAGGAGGAAAGCCATGCTTTGAGTAGTGAGATTTGGTCATGTTTACACAGTCTGGTAGCTTTCTTTACTGGAGCCAGAAGCTGGACAGTGATTACGTGGTCTTCTGCATCTCCTGGAGCCTGCATCTTTTCAGGCCCACTCAGTATATGGCTAGCATAGGTGATTTTATGTGACTTGCTTTGTCCAGACTTACAGTTCCATCACCTTGACTTAATCTTAGATGTTTTAGTCTAACCACCTGGAATAGTTGTGCACTGTTTTATTTTTGTTAATGCATTGTAAATGTGTTGATATTACTAGGGTTGTTTTGTGGTTTGTTTTGGTTTTGTTTTTTTTTTTTTTTACTCTTTTCTGAATTATCTGAAGGCATTCAATGAATATTCTGCTTTTCTGATTACTAGCCGTTATTTTTTGCCATTCACTTACTAATGTAATGAGCCATTTTAAGTGAGTTCATCTTCTGCTAGTGTTTGTTCTGATCGCTTGTCTGAATCAGTCTCCTAACTTCATGCAAATTGTTCCCATCAAATTATATTTTTAAATTATGACAATGCTAAATCCAGTTAATCGTTTATGGCATGTTCTATAGCATAATTATAGAGACAATTTTGATAAATCAGGTAGTTATAACTAAAGCATCCAGATATATCACTGCATTAGTATATTTAAAATATTTTAAAAATCTTTAGTGTTGCTTTGAAAGGTGCTAGTGTCAGTTAAAGATGTCAACAAATTTAAGGGGAATGCAGCAAAAAAAATATCTCATTTTAAAATCTTGGTTTAATTTAAAAGTTAATGCTGAAAAGTGTACAGTTGAAATACAGTTTTCCTTATATTACACCCACTGATGACTGTCGTGAGAGCAATAGGCTAGACATGGGATTAAAATTGTGTTATTTAAGTAATTTACCAACTACTATACTGAAGTCCTACTCTTTCTTTAGACTGCTGGCTCGAACTACAGACTTGAGAATTCTTACACCTTAAAGACATTTTGCTAAACAAATATTAATTTAATATTAGGAGTTACAGAATGGAAACTATAGCCTATACAGTACTTATAGTATTTCAAGGACTGAATTTAATATAAAATGCAATCTTTCATAGAAACACATAAATTGAATCTTTAAAGAAATACTTTCTTCCTAAATCTTTCGATATAGACAGGCATTTTCATCAAACATGCTGTGAATAGATAATGTGAATGTCAAGGTGTGAACACGTCCTGAAACAGTGCTTTAATTTGGCATGGGAAGTTATTATGCTGACTATAAATTACTGGATTTCCCTGTGCTAAATAAATCCAAGATGAAATCTAGACAAGGCATTAAGGAAATGAAGCATTGGTTTAATTCCTTTGTATTCTAATATTATGGAAAAACACATATTGGAATTGAAATTGATTGAAATATTTTAGACCAAATACGTTTACAGTGAAATCCCGTTGGTTTTCTGTATATGCTCAGGTGTAACAACTCACACTCAGCTGCCAGCAGGATCCTGGGAGGGATGTTTGCATATTCATATTTGCATATTTGCCAGATCCTGGTCTTGAATTCCTCTGGTATTATGGATCAGAAGCTCATGATTATGAAGCCTTGTCTGTGTCTAAATGGTTTTAATCACGGCAATAAGCGTTGCTTTTCCATGATGTGGTCCTCTCAAGATCCTTGCAGAACCACATTTGGTCCCGTTTGCCTTGGCTGTAGATCTCTGCTAGTTCCTTGGTTTGTGAGGAGGTCGGACTTCACAAGGGCTCACGTCAGCCATCTTATAGTTGTATGTTCACTTGGTGTGCGTACATTCAGAATGTGTAGAAGGTTTCATTTAACCTAAGGGTATCTAATGTATTTTATTTCTTTTTTTTAGCTTTGGTTGTATTCCCTTAGTCGATATATGACTTTCTCACCTAATTTTTAATTACACTGGATCAAACAAATAAATAAATATGAATGTTTTTAAAACTTGAGGTTGAGATTTAAAAAAAACCAACACACCAACAACACCAGCCTCTACTCACATTGGAAATGTTGGAAGGAAAACAATCTGGAGATGTCGTTTATATCTTTTAAATTCTGCACAGTCTCGTACATCACTTAGTTTCCTAAAACTTTGCAATTTATGATCCGTCAGTGTGAGAAGCCATTGTGAAGCAGAAGCCTTATTTTCATCCCACAACATACATTTGTCTTCCCAATCTCTTTGGTAGCAAGAGCAAACGGCAGTCTTGATATTGGAGAACATGATATTTGGGAGTTCAAATCCCAGCCTGCATGCCTCTCATTTAAGAATCACATATCAGAAAGGGAAAACCTTTCATTCTTGATAAGACACTTCTGTTCTAAATATTTTTCAGGTGTGATTTTTTCAGTTATTCACTAGGAATCTTAAAATAATTTATAAAGTCAGGAAAAATTGCTTGCCTTGGGATTCATGGGGTTTTGTCTCTAAAGAACAGGAAGGAAACACTCACACCAGGTAGAACTGAGCTTCCTAGAATGCTTCCTCACTGGTACTAATCTGTTAAAATGACTTGGAAGTTTTGATAAATAGTTGTTATATAAAAAAGGGGGCTTTTCAAATGCTTTATTGGTCAATCGTTAACCAGAGCTCTGCCATCTGTCATAAAGAAATTTTAAAGAGAAATTGAGCAGATCTTATGCCTCTGTCCATTAGGAACCAGTATCAATCGGTTCAGGAAGAGTACCGAGGGTCATTAGCTGCTGTTATGGCTGAAGCACTAACATGTGCCTCATGCATCAGAGTTAATGATGCCTACAGTTGTGTGTTTGCATCCAAAGGGTCTTCGAAAGTTGGATTTTCTTTTTTCTTCTGTGAAACTGTTAAAAGGGGAAACTTTATGTGGGCTATTCTTCTTTCTTATGTATTTAGGAACTAAAGAATTATCTCGGTCTTTCTCATTTAAAAAAGAAAAAAAATCTCAAAACCACCTCATCTTACAAAGCTCAGCTGAGGAACAGGAAATTTTTCTGACTTGGTATTTTTATTTTGCCATTGGAGATTTTTTTTTTTTATGACTGGAGTATGTTTTTTAATCAATTTTCTATGACTACTCAAAGCAGAAAGCCCTGAGGTATGTTTTATTTGTCAGATATGACCAACCAAAGCAAGGGTTAAACAGAGTCCCTGAAAAATGTCAGGTTACGTAAAACCACATGGCAAGTGTTTCTAAAGTGAAAGGCATGTGAGAAAGCAGGTCATAAATCACTACATCTCTAGAAGATGAAGTCTGCAGTATTTATTATCTATGCACCATTTTGATTTGCCAGTAAGGAAGCTCCTTGTCGGGACAAATACTGCAATTATAGGGATAACGTACCTGGAGCTGCAGCATCCACCAGTGGGGCACACTAAGAGAACGAGCATCCTGGTAACATGTTTCCAGATACAAAGGTGAGCATTTGTCTCATGGTAATTTATTTCTTATGGGAAACTATACATAAACCATTGAAGAAAAAACTAAAGGAAAAGAGAGGAAAGAGAAAAGAAAAAGGAGTTGTTCAAGTGCCACAGGGAGGGATACATGCTTTTTTTCCTCCTGTATTTTCTTAATGTTAGCAAGGAAGAGCAGAGACATATGTATTTTTTATTTAAAAAGAGCTTTTGGAAAAAGGTTTTAGATTTCTTTTGTAAAGGCATAATTTCATATGCATCTATATAAAAACATACATACATTTATTTAATTATTTTGTGCACATATATACATACAAATTTAGATCTAGATATCTTTAAAGCTCTGGCTAGAGCCAAGCAATTGAAGGCAGACACAATGTGAGCTTTCCCACTCTGCCTCTGTCTGGACCCACACATGCTTTCCCAGTCCTCCAAAGCCTTTGAGAAGAGGCTGCCAGATGGAGCAAAGTGACTCCAAAGACATACATCTCAATATGAAAAAATACACGTTTGGTTCATATCTTAAAGGTTTCCGAGCAATCTGAGAATGTTTTCAAGGTTTTCATGAGATCACCTGTTCGATTTTAATTTGTGGCAGATAGCAGCTTTTTTTCATTGCAATCAGCTGACACTGCAGCTTAGCTCTGTGCTGGTTAGTTCTGGTTTGGTTCTCTCTTGTGCTGTATCTTTCAGGCTTAAAAAAAAAAAAAAAGTTGCTATTCAGGATCATTAATAGTCACTGAAGAAGAGGCCATTGTTTAGTGACATAAAGAGGGTGTGTATCTGCAAAGCATGTTTGGCACTCAGGAAATACTGGCTGTGTTCTCAGCACATCTGGACCTATAGAAGGTGACATGGCAAGCTGAAATTGTATTTTGTTTTTTTGTAAATGATAGTGACGATTCTGAGATACATTGGCTGTGTGATTTTTCTGGGTTTGACTTTCATTTGGGTTACAAATTTTTAATAACCAAGTGAGCTTTTATTTAGAATGACACAGTATGATACTTCACAGAACAGTTTATACACTAACCAATTGCAGTTAAATTTCAAGTGAAACTTTTTTTAACTAATTCTTCTTTCATTGTTAAAGGAAGGTGTGGAAAGTTGAGGCTTGCTTCTTCTTTTTTCAATGGTGTTTATTCGCTTCTTCTAACTTGTAAGATTGTTGGTATGTTCCCTGGGGACAGCACACTGAAGCAATATGGTGATGGCTTGGATTTTATCCCTAGTTTATTCTTTTCTGGTTTTCTCCTGAGTAAGTCACTTTATCTGTCTGCATTGTTGTTCATCTCCTGTATAAAGTGGGAATAACGGTAGTGTTACTTCCATTGAAATAAAGTAGAAATTGCTCCTTGAAAATCAAAAACTAAAACTGTATGTTGGTGAACTAAGGTGCATTACTGCCCCCCACCCTTTTTTTTATTTAAATAATTGGTTTTTTATTTAAATAAGTTGTCTTGAGAATTTTCTTCTCAACTTGACTAAGATGCCTATGGCAGTATCCGATATCTTGTTGTCAAAATAGTGAAACATGCTGTCTGAAGATATTTTTTATATTTCAGAGACAAAAAAAAAAAAAAAAAAAAGCTTGAAAGTTTTCTGAGAGATGTGTGATTTCTCTCAGCAGGCAGAGAAGAGAGAATTTTATTATCTGACCACATTGATGGAAGCTGTTTTCATATGTTGCAGCCAGCAAACCTTTCTGTTGCCAGCAAACACTTTTCTCCCCCTTACTCTGTAATTCTACATCATAGACATGGCTGGCTTTCTTTGAATAAGCTTTTCCAAAACACAACGTAGCAACCCCTTGGAACAAAAAGATCGGTGTTAGGGATTCATTCTCTGCCATTTCAGATACGTCTCCATCTCCATCTAGTGTGGCTCCCTATGACAGCACAATTCCCATGAACTCTGTCAAAGACGAATGTGAAATCATACAAAGTGCAGCGAGTATGAGTAGCAGAAGACACGATAAATAGCTCTTCAGGGCGTACAACACACAGGAAGACAAAGGAGATAGCACTTCAGCTCACAAGGAAGAAGCATCATTTCTCAGCATGATTAAGTGCTTCCACGGAGCTGTAGCAGCTACAATAGCTCTTACATCTGGTAACTTAGCTTTTATACAGTTCTTTTGCCAGATTTTTCAGTATTTCAATGAACATATGTATGTTTATATTGGAGAAAGCAGTTTGCTTTAATGTCATCCCTTCTGAGACATACTTGGTAATAAACAACTCCAGATCACGCCTTACCTTTTCACATGGGGAGTGAACTCAAAATGTTATGCTGAATTTCAGACTAACGCTATTCATCAGTTGAGATTACACCTGGGTTTTTGAAAAAGTGTATATCCCAGTGCAGGATTAGTGTGTGAAATTTGGACGCCCCAAGTTTGTTATTTTCTTAATTTTAGGTCCTGATGTCTTTTGATTTTTGTCACGGAAGTGATCAGAGTTGAATGAAGCTTCATGCGTACAGGTTAGGGAATGTGAGGAATTGGTGCCATGTGTTTCCCATTGCGGGAACCTTTATGATATCATCGTCAAAGAACATGTTCAATATGCCTTCCAGACTTGGCATGCTCTTTAGATTGCATGATCGGTTGGGACTGTGTCAGTAAAACATTCATATTCCCCTGGGTGCACTATTACTAAGATATTGAAAACATTTCATCTATAAGAGGAAAGACTCCCCCCACTCCCCCCAAAAAACCCAAAAAACAACCCAAACAAAAATCAAACAACAAATCACCCCAAACAAACAACAACAAAAAAAACCTCTGTGTATTTGTGATGAAATTGCATAGAGTATCTCATTTAACATCTTGAACCTCATTTTGCTGTGGGGGCTTTAAGGAAACTTCCTATTCAGTGGACCACTAATTCTTACCTCTCCATCCTTAGGTACTCACAGAAAAACACATTTTTGGTCCCAATTGCTAGAAACAAAGTCATCCTTCTGTTAGCATATGGATAGCAGCTGTCATTACCACTAGCCAGTTATATTGTCTGCTGTCCCAGTCCTTTATCTGTCCAACTCCAGACACTAATTCAGAAAATAAGAATAAATAATCAAGGCATGTGGAACTGAGGCCAAGCTTTTTTTATTTACAACACCTGTTGCCTTTTATAGGGTTGGCACAGTTAGTCTAACCCACAATGGCCTTCTAGATTTCATGATAACTGGACTTTCTGAAATGCGTCTGCAGTTTTTTTGGGGAAACTTGATTTTTATTTTCATTAAAAGGTTGAAAGTAAAACAGAAAATTTCACTGCATATCTATTGCAAAGCAAGTCGGGGAGGATTTGAAGGGGTCAAAACTGTGCACGTTTTTACACTGCAAGTTGAATGACTGTGGTCAACTGTAGTGCTGTAGTTCCCCCACCTCAGTTGACACCTGTGCCAAGGCAGGGGACATGAAACACCTCATAGAGAAAACAGTCCCAGCTGCCCTCCTTCTCTCTGTTCTTTTTTCCTGGTTTACTGATTTGCATACTCACTGCATAGTAATAACTAGATAGCCCTGGATTTTCTTTTCTAAATTTTCTAAATGTTGTGTGTTCTGGAAAAAAAAAGAGGGGATAAAAGCCTGCCTCCCTATTTCCTTGGTAGTTTCAAAAGTTTCACTGGATTTCTTAATTTCTGCCTTATGAAACCATATAAATTTAAACTGAGATTTTTTTTTATGCTTCCAACTAAGCGTAGCTTGCACATTCAGTATTTTAATGCAAGGTCAGGTGGGTCTGGGCTGACTCTTAACAGGGCTAGTGGCTCGGTCACTGTGCTTTGAGGCATCTGGTCTGTGGTGTTTTGAGACTGTACTGACCCAGAGCTGCTCAACACAGCCGTGTACATCTGTGCTTCTTCAGGTGTGATCTTGGAAATAAATCTTTTATGTGAGTTTTTTAAGGAGCACCTAAGTTTGTTATTTTCAGATTAACTGGTAAAGCTAGAAGTAGATTGGTTTTGGAGAATGCAGACCTTTCTTCAGGTCAGACAAATTATCTTGTTTTCCTGACTATAATAATTGGTTTAATGAATAATATTTTATCTGTCTAGAAACCTTGTTTTACCTTTGTTCTGTACTGTCACAAAAATTAAACCTGGTTTATTTTAGGTTAGAATTTACAGCAGTTGTCTGTGTTGAAATTTAGAAAGCTGGAAAGAAGACAAAGATGTCTAACAATCTTAATTAGAACTATAAAATAATTTAGGATGGAAGGGACCTCTGGAGGTCATGAAGTCCAATGCCCACTCTAAAACACAGTAAATTATAAAATATACAAAAAATTACTGTTTCTCTTGTGTCACAGGAAACCCATAAACTTGAATCTTGAAAAATGGGACACATTTCTTGCAAATGTATTTATCTTGGTCTTAGCATCCATTTCCATTTTCTGGGCTACACAGTGTCCCCTGTATGGTACGTCTGGCTTTGCTACCTGTAACAGCAGAGGTGGAAAATTATGTACTTGTTCCCAGTATTGGTGATTTTATGTTCTATCTAATAATAATTAATTGTTTTCTTGAGAACTGATTGGTCTCTAGGTTTCCAGGTAATTAGTGCAGGATGGAAAGTAGAAATGGAAATATAGCCTCTTGATCAGCTATATGTATATTTTTATCTTAATTTGAAATAATTACTTTATTGTAGACCTGCCAATGATTTTTTTGTATCTCTGTAAATACAACTTATTACAGAGTTAGAGAAGAGAAAATACATTTGGATAAAAAGGCGGTAAAGAAATTTTAATCAAAAATAAATTATTTTTCTTAGTTCTACATAGAACCACCTTTTCTCCGCTGAAAATTTTTGGAGGCTGTGTGAAATAGATAATCATGCAGGGTTTCTGCTTGCTTGGGTTTTTTCTTAATCATATTAGCAAGGGTAATATACAGCTTGTATTATATAGTGTGTATATATAATATCTACCTGTAAACATACATATTTTACTCAAACCCAAAATCTATAGAACAGACCTCTGAATGTTCAATTTTCTGGTGAAACTCCTCAGTTGAAAATTAGCACAGACATAGTTAAAAGTGACTTCAGTGCAGTGCAAGAGTGATAGCCTGAGCTTGCCTCCATTTCAGTACTGCTAGGGTGGAAGCTGCGCAGGTACGAGGAAGAAAACAGGGAGATGAAGATGTTGTAGGAGTCTACAAACATTTGTTGATCTAGCAGGAAAAGCTGAAAGTCCTGTTTCAGTGCAAAACCTTTGGATAGGTGCAGAGCTGCTATTTTCTTAAAATGTAATTTTTTTAAACCTTGGTGCTGGAAATTGAAGTGACCACTATGCTTTTTACACCTTCTTGTTCAATATATTGTGCCCAAAAGAATGTTTCTTCATAAGTATCAGACAGACATAATAGTTTGTGGGGAGAAAAGAAAATGCTTGGGGCTGAGTTCTCACCAAGTATCATAATTAGGTTGTATGTAAAGAAGAAAAGGCATAATTCATTGAAATCTGGGGTTTTTTGGCAGCAAATGTCTAACCTTAGAAACCATACATACCAGCAGAGACAATGTAATTCCCATGATTTCTTTTTCTTAAAACCTGCCTGTCAAAATGAAATTTAAAAACTGCCTATTCTAACACATCTTTTCAAAGACCATGAGTGCCTCTAAGTGGCAGGAGTAAATAGAATGTCAGAGTTAAAACTTCATGTAGCGCACTCCCAATGGGATTAAATGTCAACAAATCTGAGCTGAAAAGACCTCTCCATCTGTGATTTCCTGCGTTGAAATTACCTACCACACTTTGGAGGAGAAAACCCCAAAAATGTAGGCATTGACTGTGATGTGAATACAAGGAGATAACTGCAGCTTCCCCAGGTGTAGTCCTCTCCACCTTTCAAGACATCTTCAAGCAAACCCATTTTTAGTAAATCTGTGTAAGGAACCACACCTGTGTTTTTCCATGACCCTAAAAATATTCCTATTATTTGACCTTTAAACACTCTGATAGACTAGAGCCAAATGTATTAACAAAACTATTTGGTTGTTTGTTTTTTTTTTTTTTCTTAATTTATGGCCCTAGTCTCCACTCAGTAAATTATCTGTAATGAGCAGCTGATGGGGGAGGTTGGCATCGCAGTCAAGTCCTTGTAAAACTCTGCGGGCTCAGCAACTGTTACCTTGACAGGGTACCTCTTCATATGAAATGTCTTTGAAACTGGGTCCTTCTGCTGGGTACTCATCACACAGTGGAGTCCTTCTCCTTTACTGTAGCTCCAAACTGCCACTGTGATATCCATACTTCGGTTTAGGCTGGGATTACTGATTTCACATGCCGATGCTATGATTTCTTCCATCAGGCACCAAATTCAACCCGCTGCAACAGTTACAAGTGCACCCCAAAGTGACAGTTCTCTTTAGACGGTGCCACAGCCATCCCAGAAGAAAGCATCCCATTTTCTTTAGTCTTGCTAGAAAGCATTAGAAGATTTTTTCCTACACAGTGGCTTTAACTAGATCCCTTTTTCCTTAACGGAATAAATATCTATTAGATGCCTACAAGGGCAGTAGAAGAATAAATTTTTCCAAACTTAATTTGTTGCCTTCTTGATAGTAACATTCCTCACACTCTGTCCCTGATAGTTCCTTTGGCAGTTCTGTAACTGTCCTTTTGCTCTATAAGATTTAATTTCATTTTCCTATATAAATGCTAGTGTGAAACAAATATTTAAAGATTAACTGAGACAGTTTAAACCATTTATTTTATTATTATTTTTTTTTAGCCTGTAAGTAAACTATATTTTGTTTTGTTATCATGACAAACTTGATTCCTCCAACCTCCCAAAAATCCAGAACTTTATTTTTCAATAATAGCAGGAGTGGAAGATTCCCTCAGGTTTTAAAACTGCGCTGAAGATAAAAATGTGTTTCATATGTTCTCAATTAGTGTGAAATGTGCAAATGTCACGATTGTTAATTACTTGAAATTAGAAATGTGGAAGAAGAAAAGGAGGCGCTGTAGTTTTTCTTTGATGTGTACATGCTTCAGAGGATTGCAGCTTCCACAAAACTCAGTGCTGAGTGAAGGTGGGGGTGTCTCCCAGGTGGTAAATTTGTACTCTCTAGCCTGAAATTTATTTTAAGCTGTGGAAGCTGAGATATTGGCCATAGGGTCAGTTTAGGAAAACGCTGCCAGCAAAAGAGTTGTCTGGACCTGGTACTACCAGCATGATATAATTAAATATGTTGTTTGGCTAACAGATCAGAGTGGGAGTTGGAATTAGGATTATAAGAGTGGAGCTAGCACAGCCAAACAGTCAGGCTGTCATATCAGCCCTTCTATTTACATTCTTCCTTATTTAAGAAAGAAAAGAAAAAAAAAAGATTTGTTCATGTTGTCATTACCTCTTGAAAGAAGGTCTTAGCAAGTATGACACTTGGAGGAGAAGGTAGGAGGGCAAGATAGGGTGGAATGGCAAGGCAAGATTGATCCTTGAGAGGCTCAGGGAGTGAGGGGAAACATGTTACAAATGGTAATAAGGCAAGTTAAGAAAAATGATACCAGATGTGGCTGTAATGCCAACAATCAGCAAAAAAATGTAAACATATATAAAGCTATAGTAATAAAGCTGTTACAGCTGTAATGTTCAGGATGGAAAGAAAAATGAGGTCTCTTTTTAACTTCAGCTATATCAGGCTCTGGCCTCCACTTATATTTATTTTTTCCCTTGTCCATTTCATCCTTTTAGAATAGTGATCCATCTTCACTAAAATTTGTTAGAGACCACTTCTAACATTTTTTCATAAAAGTAGAATACAATACTGCCTACGTTTTTTCACATTAAATGACTATTTGTGTCAAAGAACACTTTTGAACTCTTCAGCATATTTCACAACCAATTAAATTTCTAAGTGCGTGGAAGCATTTGAAAATTCACCCCATTCAATTAAGGAAAACTTAAGGCTTAAGACTAGATCTGTGCGCCCCTGCAAACACATGTGCATGCATGTGCTGTCTCTCCTTCTCTACCATGTAACAGCTGCTTGATCTGCAGTGTCCACAAATGCTGGTAAAGTAGATGTAAGCCACCCAGGAGGCCACAGGCCTGCCCGTGAATCTTGCTCCAGTGGATTTGTGGCTCCCATGGTCTACCTGGCTAAGACTTTAAATCGCTTCTCTTCTATTCAAAATACACAGTACTCTGCCCTGACAACACTGTAAAACTTGTTGACAACAGGGTGAGCATATTAAGGGCAAACCGTATTTTCTTATCAACTGTAGGAACAAGGAGTCCTTTCTTTTTCTAGTTTGTTTTTTATATGCAGCTCTACCTCACAAAAGTAGTTTTTCAAAACAACTTTGAATTTGTGTATTCCTACAGTGTATGGAGTGATCCATGCCTTTGTTTTTCACTAGTTATGAGTTTAGTGATTTGATATTGGATAATTAGGGTTTGTTTTCTGTTGATCCCATGACTCTTCCTAGCTTTAATGATGCAATAGTGTTTGGATCATTTGTTATTAATGATGAAAGTTTTCAGGACTTTCAGTTGTTCCCTGACCAATAGCTTTTTGGTACTCCCTAATGACTGCAACACATCAGTCTCGTGAGTTACAGCAGCCCTAATACACCCTGAGTGTGAATGGCTAGTAAGTCATCTGGCTGTTGTAAGAACTGTAAATTTTGCATGTAAGTGTGCAAAAAAGTATGCCCTTTTGTGGTTTGTGCTGTTGACTCACTAAGTTTGCACCATGCTTCTCGCACTTTATGTGCTCACACACACACACACACACACACACACACATATATATGATTAAAGGGATTTTTTTTTTATAAGCTGTTTTGTAGAACTATTCTCTGAACTTACAGGGGGAGTGGATAGATCGTAATAGTGCTTGGAATTGCCAGTCCTGATTATTATACAGTCTTGTTCGGTCCTTTCCTTATTTAGTAAGGAAGCTTGTAAGATTGTTATCTGACAGATGTTGTTCCACTCAGCTTCAGCATTTCATTCACGTATTCTTCCAGTCATTATCATGGCATAAATCTTCCTGTCTTCTTCTGTTCTGATTTGTTGACTGCATCATTTATTTGCATTCAAGTGGGAAATATCCTAATGTAAAGGCAAAATATTATGATTGTTTCCATCAGGAAGGATTCAGCTTTCTTTTTGGCTGTATTAGCTGAGATGACTGTGTACCGTTAGCATGACTGCAGCAGGATTTCATTCTTGCAGTACGTGAGAAGTGTTGCTGACAAGAAGAGATGTAGAGATCAGCAAGATTATATCTGCTTGCTTGTCTGTGTGTGTGTTAGGTGTTGTTTTTGCCTGTGTCAGTTTGATTTGCTGCTACGAGTAACCATACGGTCACTGTTTCTGAGATGTACTTTTCTCCTAAGTTGAAACGAGGTCTGAAATTTGTGATTTCTACAGGTATATCAATCCATTAGTTCTCTTCTCTACACCGATTACACGAAGCGTTCAGTAATTCAAATTTCTGAGTCATGCTTCAGAAACAGCCAATTTTCTTATTAGTGATTTGAGATTCCTTGCTATTACTGCTTCATGCAAAATAAAATCACTAATTCTGTCTGGGAAACTTTGCAACTACCTCCATTGGTTTCTGCTTCCTAACTTAAGTATATAGAAGAGGCAGTCTTAAACCAGGAAAATTATCTTCAGAAGGAGCAAAAGCTTTTGCATGTTGCTGCTACAGCAACAAAAGCAACCCAGCAGGTACTTCCTACTGTATGTAAGCATCAATATTTCAGTAGCTTCCTCCTCACACTTGTCTTGTTCATATTAAGTCCTGTGCCATGGCCTCCTCCTTTCCCTAAGCCCTGTGTGCCAGAAGCACCCATGGTCAGGCTTACCTCCTCTCTGTGTCCAACTCACACGGCTGTGAAGGGGCAGAGCTGCAACACTGTCTGGTAGCTGTGGTTGTTGCTCTTGGAGGGGTGCTCTGCTCAAATCCCATCTGATGTCACGTAATGCAACTTGAGCAGCACCATAAACCTTCCCTGAAGTATTGATCTCATGAGTTTGCCTAGAAAGACTCAGTGGTTTGGAGTTGCAGAATATAGTGTATTTCATCAGAGAGGGAATAGCAGAATAGTCATATAAGGGAGAGGCAATAGGTGTTGGAGGGGGTGTGGAAACTGTTACAGGATTATAATGAACCACTTATCTCAAGTGCTTGCACAAAAATATTCTCCAGAAGAGTTTGAGCTGAAAAAAGTAATGGCTCCTGAGAGCCATTTGGCATCAATGTGAAAACAGGAAAAAATAATTAAGTGCTTTATGCAAAACCTCTGAAAAAAACATAGCTTTGAGCTATGGACAACAAATGCAGTCGGAGGGAAGGAAACTGCTGTTGTCAAGTTAACTTACTACTGAGCAATTTACTATGATTTTTGTTAATCAGATTTATAGTAATGCAAGATAAACATTTGAGATGACAATGTGTTATCACAAATATCTCTGCAATTCATTGGTATGCTGAAATAGTTGTTCAAGATCTACAGTTTATTTTCAGGCCTTATCGGTAGGGCCACCCACAGAGTGAAGCAGCTCCAGTAACTAATGGAGATTGCTCATTCATTGTCTTATTTCTAATGTGTGTGAGGCCACAGAAGCTGCTGCTGCCCCACCAAGCTGCCCAGCCTGCACCAACCTCAACAGCACCGTGGAGGGAGGACACTGCCGAGATTCCCATCACCCAGTCCGCTGAAGCAGCTTCACTTCCTCCGTCACAGTGGAGGAGAGTGGGGGCGATAATTCAGTGCAGGCAGGAACCCTCTCCAGCCCTTTGCCCTTAAGATAAGAATGAATAAATAAATAGTGACACTGTGGTCAGGGAGGCAGGTTGTTCAGAAGGGAGGCAAGAAGTCAAGCGTGGGAGTTGAGAAGCTGGTGCAGACTGGGAGGAGGGAAGACGAACGCATGGGAGGCTGTTATTCCTTTGTTGAGTGCACCATTAAGTTTGAATTTTCGCTCTGTAGTTAACAGAAACTACAGAGTTTTTCACAAGGAGGTTTAAATCCCCAAAAAGCCTTTTAAAAGTCTCACTTTTTTTCTTTGTAAAATTTTATTATTTTAGTCCAAAATGATATGATAATTCCTCTCCTGGCTCCTTATTTCCTTTTAAGGAAATATAAATGTTTTTGTGAGAAGAATCTTACACCTGTAGTAAGCAAAGTTTAAAATCGGCATTACCAAATGCAAATGTGTGCTTTTCTTATTTTGGCTGTGAAACAGCGCTGGGTGACCTCCCAGCAGCTCACGGCAAGCCAACACCACCCCGCAGCGGAACGCAAGGTGCCCAGACCCGCTGGCAGTGAATGCACAGCCAGAGCTTAGCGTGTAAGGCGCCAGTTGATTTTCAGACGAGTTAGGGGCTGGTGGAGGTGTGACAGGCCAGGTGTGTAGGTGAGGGTTGGTTAGTGATGGCGTGCTCAGCTGCTCCTGGTCCCTGAGGAGAGGGGGGAGGCTCTGCTCCTCCCGCCATGCTCTCCCCAAGATGTCACTGTTGGGCCGTGGGAGGAGGATCAGCGCAGTGGCTGGACCTTGGGCCTTGGGCTAGACCTTGGGCCTCGGGCCTCGGCACAGGGGCAGTTGTAGCCATGCGGCTGCTTTGTCTATTGACATCATGGTCGGTGTTAGGTGATAGCCAAGGAAATACTGAAGGCTGTTTTACTGTGCATTTGAAACAACGCTCCTCTCCCGCTCAGTAGAAGTGTTGTTTTCCATTCTTAAACACTCTTGCTGCCCATCTGCCCCAGAACTGAACTTCTGACAAAGCTGGTAGGAGGATCAAAGAGCCACAAGAAAGTGTCTGAGTCTGAGGTGGGACCTCACGTACCAGGCTGTGCCCAAGCCATCTTTATACTCTGACATCCTCACAAGGCTAAGCAGCTGCGGGGCAGCACCACGCAGGGCAGTGCGCTCGCCTTTGTCCTCAGAGACTGGGTGGTGTGGAGCGGGGCCCAAAGCTGCACAGCCGCTGCCATGGCTGCTGTGTCCCTGTGCAGAGCTGCTCCTCTCGAGGCCGCACCACCACCCTGCTCCCCTCAGATGCCTGACCACGGCAGCGTGCTGGCTCCCAGCCCACCTGGCACCACGGCCAGGATGTTCCTCACCTATTTGTTGAGGGAACACTGAGAGCAAGGGGGCAAAAAGGATGGAAGATGAACTGGGCAGTCCCAGGGCTGCTGAGGAACCAGAGCTGGAAGAGACTGTCAAAAATGCAAGGGAAAGACAGGTCAGTTGGGATACTGCGTGGTATCCCAAGTAGGTGAGCTACTTGGCTTGTAGTTAACAAAAACATAACATAAATTAAATTTGTCCTCAATATGGTTTTAATTTCTGTGAGGCCGCTGGTGTCGTTATGCCAGTTGCCCTCGGGAGCGCGGGCAGGGAGCGGCCAAGGGCTGCTGTGGCCCATCGGTGCTGGTGGGCGTCCCCCGTGTCAAACAGTGTCTGCTGCCATAATGAAATAATTACAGAATCTCAGGCTGTTATCCAATTACTCTGACATTTCACCATTCTTTGTCGTTAACTGGATTAAGTTCATTGTAAAAAGATTAGCTGTGGAACAGAACGGAGCGTAACGGAGTGAGGTGCCCGGGCCGCACGGGCCTGGCAGTGGGGACGCATGGCCCCTGCAGGCTGGGGCGGTGGGGCAGCTGCCTGCTCCCAGCCATGCCCCAGGGGTGAAGTAACTTATTACACAGAGTAACACAAAGTATTTAAAATCTGTGACACTGTTGTGGAAATCTTGTGCATCCTTGAGATGGATTTTTCTAATAAATCATTCAGGGTAGTGGAAAAGAGAAGCGTTTCTGTGCCCATTTTCTCTTTGTAATTGCTGCTTATTGCAGTCTACGTTGCCACGGTAGTTAATGTCCATTTTCTAGAGTAACAAAACATCCTAAATCTTTTTGCATTTGAGATGTTGGAATTGATGTAATGTATAATAGTTGGTGCAATGCTATGCCTTCTCTCTGAAAGATCGGTTCTTAAAAATTAGTAATCATTTCAGTTATTTACTTCACAGCAGGTTTGATACTTTCACAACACAGTTTTTCAATTGCATTTTTTTCTTGTCTTCTCTCTTCGTGCTTTCCCATTTGGATTGGCATAAACATTATGAGTGATGGTTGTTATTAACCAGTCAGACTGCAGATTTCCATTTCCAGTCTTACACTTCGCTCACATTAACCACACTGTCACTAAATACATTTTTACTTTGATTATTATGATCTTCCATGCATGATGGGCCTTGATGCGTTTTCTCCACACAAACTCTAGCATTTTAGAGGCTGCTGAAGAACCACTTTCTGTATTGCAGTACAGGAGCTGCAACAACAATAATATAAAAAGGAAATGGAGCTTGTCAGAGTTGAGAAAGGAAAACAGTGTATTAAAATTTTTTTGAAACTATTTCATTCTGCTTGTTTCTTTCCTGTCAAATCGTACTCTCCTTGAAGTCAATAGGATCTTTGCCACAGAATCAAATAAGGACAAAATGGAACATTGCTAACATCACTACCCTGGATTTTCCCCTCCCCTTGCTAAAATGGTTTTCTTCCCTTCTTTCATTTTTATTTTTTTCTTTCAAGGAAAGACAGCATAACAATTATCTGGAGCAATATTTAGTAAGTGTAATTATAGCATCTTTTTTCATATATATTTACTGTAAAATGATAAATCTGATTTGTTTTAGTTGTGGATAAGATTTACTATTCTGTAGGCAATACTAGATAATTAAAATTTTACATTAATTGTTTCAGTGTTTTATAAAGTAAGTATTATACTTTGTAAAAAAAGGTTAATACCTGTGCACAAGATTTTCGTACACTTATCATAGCCAGACTTGTGAGCTCACCACCTTCCTTCTCAGACCTATGCCGGAATTAGCTTTAGTTCAAAAAAAGTCACTTGAATGTGAAGTTTGGCTGGGAAAAAAAGTAATAGTCTTAGAAATTTCCTTGGTGTTAGTGTTTGGTTTTGATTCATTAGGAGAAAGGGCTCATAAGCTTTCTTTTCTGTGAAGTTTAGATATTTCCAAATCTTTCATTCCTTATACTTTTGGGGAAATTTATAAGTAAGCTTTAAAAGTGTTTCAACACTTATTTTGTTATTTAATTAACAAGTTTGCCAAAATGAAGCCATTCCTCTTGTATCTGGGTTTTGAAATGAGAAGCTTCTTAGGAAGACCGTGGTTCTATTACATTGCAGTTTTCCAGTTTCTGCTATGGAGCCAGGTTTCAAGCTTAACTCAGCGTAACTTTTTAGTCTTTCTAAATGGGGCTATAGTTCAGTAGTTCAAATTTTGGAATTTATAAAATTTACTGTGAAAACTGCAGCTCTTGCTTATGTTTTAGTAAGGCAAGTTCATTTCCTGATCATAACCAATCAGCACTGAATTTATACATATTTCTTCTGTTTACTAGATGAATTGCTAAAAGACTGAAACTACTTCCTTTTAACTGCTGTAATAGAATAGGTGTAGGAAATAAGACATGCAGAAAGCTTTCAGTTGAAGTTTTCCCAGATTCAGCACCTAATTTTCCTTTAAAGTATACAGCTTAAGCTGCTACATTTTTCCACTTCATGCAAAATAACCCTGAAGTAAAGCAGATTTTGACAAATTCCTCCTTCAAGTGACAACGAATGGCCAATAATTGTAGCCTTTCCCAGCAGGCTGACACTTTCGTAACTTCTTTCCTACCTTTCTTCTGCCATCATCCCGTGATTTTACAGGTCCTGTCTTCCCTATTTCCTAATTATGTCCATGGAACTTGATCATTATATGAGTAATTGGAGTTCTGATACAGGCTTACAGCATGCATTACAATGTAATATGAAATGTAGACACTTCTGCTCTAAGTGGAAGTGACAGATCAGAGCTTACAAATTGCATTCATTCACTTAAGAATCGCCTGGGACCTCTAAATTGATCACATGTGTTGTATGGATTATGTAATATTAATTAAAGTGGTATCCAATAGTGCAGCTGTGGTCCTTTGATGGTTCTATTAAATCTCTGTTTTCAGGGGGTAGTAATTCAGTTCTGCAGGTCTTCTATTTCAAGGGAGGAAAACTTGAAGTGTAATCCTTTTTTCATTGAAACTGAGAAGGGTTAGCATGAGTATACATAAATTTAAGAGTGTATCCAAGAAAAAACAGTATTTGGGAGGTCTCAGAATTCCAGGTACTTTTGCACCTATTCTCAACTTTTATGTCTTTACAATGAACACTTTTAATCTCAAAAATTATTATTTTCTGTTTTAATTAAAAATCATAATGTACTTCATTCCCTGCTCCTATAGCATTATTTTTTTTACATGGAGTGATGATACTTTTGTGTTTCTTGAAATACGTTGATGCTTCTTACCCTGTATTTTTGGCTTAGATGTATAACATACAGTATTTGTGATTGATGCATGTGATCATTATTAGAGAAGGATTAAATAAGGCATAGGTGATACATTGTTTGTCCAAGGCAGCATAAAAAGAAGTTACATCTTTAAGAGTAAGGTCACATCTTCCTGATTTCTATGCTCAGTCTACAATTTTTCAGCAATATTGACTTGATGTTATAATATTTTTATGAGGGTATGAACATGATGTAGTTATTTTATGCAGGATTTTTAGTTGCTCCTGGATTGGATGCTTATACTGAACCATATATGATGTTAATGTTTTGAAGATAATTAGAATTACTCACAAAGTTTGCTCTAAAAGTTAATGTCTGCTAAAATTCAGAAGCAGCATTCTAGGGCTGATTTAATTTGCAGTATGAGTAATATATCTTTTTATTGCACACCTCTAAGCTCCAGTCTTTCTAAAATAAACTAATACTGAATAGTCATAAACCAAAGAAATTAAAGGACTGTATTAACTTCCTACAAATTATATAAAGGATTAAAAAATTGTATTAGAGCTCTGTAGGCTAATGAGCCTGGCTAGGTGTTGGTGATTTCATCTGCAGTATGACTGATAATAGTAAATTCATATATGTGGCTTTTTTTCCCTTTGTGTAATTTTCAGTTCAGAAAAGCAACAAAGTGGTGCTCACAGCACTTCCCAGGCTATTGGAGCATTAAGATCTAGGCTGTATAAGTCTTAAAACATGATTGATTTACACTGTTTTCCCTAGACACAATGTGCAAACCCTGTTATTTAAGGACTGCATGAATGCTTTTTATATATTAAGAAGTTTCCTATTTTATTACGTAGTGATAGAAATCTGTCATTGTGGAGCTATTTGGGATTTTTTTTTTCTTCTCCAAAGCATACATTAATATTCATGTTGAAATTACAGGCTACAAGTAGCATGTCTGCTTTTGTATCCTGTTTTAAAGAAACAGCGGCCCACATTTTCTTTCTTGTCCTTTTAACGTAATTTACTTAATGCTGTGTTTGCTCTGAAGTTTGAAGCAACTTTTCATAAAACAGTTCTTTTACTTCTTGTTACTTTGAGTATCCTGCAAGCCTGAAGAGCTGTACTGCAGAGTCCAAGTCCACGTGCACATTGCAATTCTCCCACGTGCAGTGCTAGTTATTTCCTCAAAGCAGTGGTGATTTTTAAGTTTGCAAAACCATTGCAAAGCAACAAAACTATCTGTATCAACCTTCCTCTAGTGACGTGAAAATCACATTTCCTTTTTTTTTTCCTGTTTGTATGCCACTTTAGTTTTCAGTATATATAATGCAGTTACATATGTACGATATCATGACAAATGGTATTTATATTTTTCTTTTAAAAATACAGAAGAAAAATTTGGAATGACCCCCTAGAGTGAGAGAAAGGTAAAAGTTCTCCACTGGGATCACTTAATTGTTGTCATGTTCAGAGATATTTGATCACAGGATGTCAGAGATATTACATAATGTTATAGTTGGTTAACAATCAGGTTCTTGTTAGTTGCAGAATAAACAATACACATGAATACATATGCCTTTTTTAAAGGGGATTTTTGTTGTTGTGAGAACTGGATTTATTCATTGATGCAAAGATTGTCAATCTTTGTACTTGGTACAGAAAACTTATTTATTTTTTAAAAAAACTTTTGCTGAATGCAAAAGATGATCCTTGTGTTAAAGGAGCTCCTTGATTCTGAAGTGCAAATGGTATCACCTGCTGGGTTAAATTTTAGCTGTATCACAAAAAGTAACTAGAATTAGAAAAAGTTCTTACCATCTTTTCCCTAATTTATTTTGGCTCAGTTATATTTTAAATGTGAACAGATACCACCCTTGGCTTTTAGAAAATAACTTTTTAAAAAAATAACACCTTTGGAAATGCTTAAAAAAAAAAAAAAGAAATTCTACAGTAGTATTGTTGCCAGAAGGAAAATATCACTTCTACATGCAAATACAAAGTATTACCTTATGCTTATTCAAGAGAGCAGTGTTTCCAGGAGTGGTTTTGCTCAAGGATGTACTTAATGGATTTTATTTAATGGAGTTGCTACAGCTCGCTGCTTGCCCAGCCAGCTGAAAGTCTTGAATTCTATTTGTTATGTCCTGATTATAAAACATGATTATTTTTCTTTTTTTTTTTTTTTTTTTTTTTTTGAGTAATCCTGTCTTCTGAAAAACACATAGTGGCTTTTATTATTCCTCACATAAATTATAAAATGCCATCTTGGATAACACTATTTGGATGTCTCCAGTGTGTGGATTACAAAGCATTCAGAGCAGGATCTTTCCACCCTAATAGTAGCACATGGATTTGTGCTTGCTCAGAATCCCAGGCTGTTGTCAGGAGCAGCTACAGGTTGACTGTCGCTCCTGCTGCTGGGCTGGGTGCGTGGGGCAGGCCTCCTGCATCCCCACCACACCTCCTGTTATCTTCTGGCTGTCCTGCGCCATGTAATCTTGCTGCTATCGTCTTGTGACTGTGTTCTACTGCTGTCCTCCTGTGACTGTGTTACAGAATAGCCAGGGGGAATGCAGCAGCCCTGCCGCTGCCTGAGCAGTTGGGTAAAGATGGAAGCCTGGAAGGAGACTCTTGGGCTTCTCACTGCCTCCTCCAGGCCCACCGGCCTCTGTGGGGAAGGGGTGGGCATCCTTAGTAGATACTTACTGGAGTAGAATTTCAACTCTTATGTATCAGTTAATTTTCTGTCTACTAGCTATAAACTTTCCATCTCCATGAGGAATTTTCATTTCTTATAATAAAACAAGCTTTTTTTTTTTCTTTTTTTTTTTTGTAATACCTGTTAGATGGACAAACTGGATGCAGTATTTTGCAGCTGTCGGTATGCTCTATGATTTGTAAATGTATGGAAAAGACTTTCTCCATCCATGGAGAAAGGCTTTAGTGAGCAGGTCCTCCTATCTAATGAGCTCATAGGTTCCCAGCATTACTGCAGTATTCTGCAGTACAATAATATGTGCTATTATTTCTCCGTAACTTTTTCTTCAACTTAGGTGTTTCTAAGGTATATCTATATATATATATAAGGTATAATTTTATACATTTTAAATCCTTCTTCATCTCCCTGCCCCCCACCCCCTTCTGTAGTAATGAAGTGATTTAATATTCATCTCTTCCCTAAATTTCAAAGTAATGAATGAGGAGGGAATATGCCTGTTTGCAGAGCAGGCGTTGCTGTCACCAGCACCAGAGCCCTGCCAGCAGGCATCCTCTCAGGCTGCCCAGCCTCAGCCAGTTGTATGGAGAAAGTTGCTTTCTTGGGGAGTCATTAAAGCATGTTCTAGAACTGCTCCGTCTCACTCCATTGCTGGTTTTGCTGCAGGTCTTAAAGCAGCTTTGCCATAAAATCTAGTGGATATGTACATGTTTTAATCATCTGGCTTAATAGGGTGGCTCTTGTATTAAATACGCTGCATGGCTGAATGTTTGAACCATATTGTACTGCTGGAAAATCCATCTCTAATGAGATTTTTCTGGAAGTTAACCGAGTGATACAAAGAAATGGAGTTAAAAGGGCAATTTAACAGTCTGCTGTTTATACAAAATCAAAACTTTTTGGAAGAGTAAAGATTTTTAACTTGAAATGCTGAAATGAAAGAAATGAATCAAGTAATTTTTATTACTGAGAATTTTGCTTAATTCTTTTTTGTATCTCAGCAGTTTCATTTTCATAAAACTTTTCTTGTATGGCTAAAACACTGGATTAAGGCATTCCATATTTTTCTATATGAGGGACTTCTGGGGTATTTTTGGAAGAGAAAGTATGTTGATTGTGAGGTGTCAATGAGATTTGCAGTCTATTTACCTGGCTTGTAGAGATTTTCCTTCAAAATCACATATATTGAAGGGTCCCAGAAGCATCCAACTACTTTAGGATGTCTTTATATTACTTTTTTTATAGCTATTAGATGGACAAACTGGATGCAGAATTTTGCAGTTCTTGGTATGCTCTATGATCTGTAAATGTGTGGAAAAGACTTTTTCCACCCATGAAGAAAGGCTTTAGTGAGCAGGTCCTCCTATCTAGTGTGTGGTACTTGACCTCACAGGTTCCCAGTGTAAAATTACTGCAGTATTTTGCATCTTTATTTTACTTAAAATAACAAATAAAACTTGATAGATTTGATCAAGACTAAGACTTACTTCTGTGAGACGTTAGTTTGTATTTTTCGTACCAACAGCTTTCATTCAATATTGCTTTAAACTTTGCACATATTGAGAGTAATGTTCCATCATCCAGCACAGATTTAATACTGTGATTTTAGTTCTCAAGATACACACAATTTTTAGAGAATGACATAAACTATTAAGTAATTTTTTGTGTCCCTTCCTAAAGGCACTAAAGAGGAAATGAAACAGAAGAAATGCTGTTATGCATGACAAATGGGCAAGGCAACACCATTAAATAACTAGACCACTGATAGTTAATGAGCAAGCTAAATGTATTTTAATACAATAAAGCAAACTATCTTATTAATATTTATTTGGTTTTCTCACTCTAAGTGTTTGAGGTTTTAATCCAGGAGTTCACAGGCTGCTGATCATGTTTTACTATGTGTAATAATGCCATTTATTTTGCTGTCTCTTGTTCACAGTCATTTCAAATGTTTGCAAGTTTACCAACTCATTCCTGTACCTCCAGCTAAATGTCTGACACTGTCATTATTTATTACTGTTCTCTTGTTAAGCATGCTGGAAATGTGGTACAGGTTATTTGGTGGTGTAGCTCCTGGTGAATATCGAGTTGGTTCCATTACAGTAATGAAACCTTTTTGGTGATTTTTGTAAGTCAGTTGTGTTGACTTGGTGAAAGCCTCATATCTTCAGCCTTTTCCTGTGACCAGTCTCTTGGTTTCCTGTAGCTCATACACAGTGTTTGCGTTAGTCAGCTGGGACTGTCAGTGCTGTAATTACAACTTCGATGTTGATGCTGTGTCTAAACCCCTTGCTCATACTAATGTTTCTCAGGTTAATAAAACACAGATGAATACTAAAAAAGGAGACCAATGTTGATGATTTCCAATGTTGTTACTTGGCTTCCTGGTAGAATTTATAATTTTCTTTACCATGCTTCTGCTAGCACTTAGTGCCATGCTCTGTCTTTTCGTTTCCTTGAACTGAGAGTACCTAAGCCCAGCATTGCTCCAAGGTGAGGTGGATTCCCTTAGTGACAAACCCTACCCATTCCAAACAGTACTAAGTTCTATTTACCTGATGGATTCTTAGTATCCAGACAGCTAAAAAATATCTGAGATACTGGGAAGTCTTAAATGTAATGTGTCTTCTGCTAGACCAGCATCCTTGATTTGTTAGCATTGTGTAAATCATTTCTTCAGATACAATACATGGAAACTAAATACATTGCATAATCTTTCAGCAGAACAGCTTATTCATGTAGCTGCTGAATAATACAGCTACAATTATATTATTTTATAATTTGAATTTCATATTAAATATGTCAATCACATATAGTCACATTACACTGTCAACGGCTCTATGGAAAAACATCTTTGGAAGCTGAGTGACACTCACCTCCCAGAGCTGATACCTGATCAATGACACGTGACTCCCTCAGATTGGCTCCAGCAGTTTCTTGTGTACAGTTGTGTCAACAAACGTCAACACACCATAACGGTGCCTTTTAGTCACCAGCTTTATTGAGGCGTTTGAAACTGCTTAAGAATTCAACTTCATTTTAGTACAATTTTTCAGACTAGTTCTTCCTTTTAAGCAAAAGTCATGTGGCTAGGGCACTAATGACTAATGCAGGGAGTAGGACATGCACATCGGACCTCCCTTTGAGCAAGTTTTAAAGTGTACCTCCTACCACCACGGAAAGTGCCCCGCTTTGAAATGACCTGCAGTCATTCTGCTTGGAGGGACTGCTCCACCCTCTGTGAATATGCAAATACAGTTTAATGATTTCTCATCAAGTAATGCTCCCTAAAAGATACATCCCAATCAAACTCTTCATTTTCTTTGTCCCAGGAGTAATAGGGAGAAAAAGACCTTAAATGTTTATGTACCAGCATAAGTGGAAATGAAGTAAACTTTTTTTCCCACATGCACTTGTGTCACATAAAAGTACTTAAAATAGTAGAGATGGTGAATGTAGCCTGTGATAATGGATGGGTTTGCTCTTTCAATCTTTAACATTAGGCAGAATCAAGTTGTGAGTGATAATGCTGAAGAATTATGTGGCAGTTGCAAAATGATGTTTCGTGTCCTCTTCTACCCTTTGCAATATTGCTAAATACTAGGAAAATTCTTAAAACTGTGGATGTTGGGAAGACAGACTGTTTACTGGAACTCTGTGGAAATACATTTTCCACTAGACTTTAGTTAAGCTGCATTTTTTTTAATGATTAATCTAACAAATAGCATTTATTAACTTGGCTACTAATTCTAGTATTTATATTAAATAATACAAATAGTATTTGTACTATAATAACAGTGTAAGTGGAAGTCTTCATCTTGGAAGGCGTCCTTAGTAGCGGAAATCTCCCTGTTTCTTGAAGTAAAAGGAGTATTGCAGACTCTTGGTAGGATAAAAT
>JAVJGJ010000061.1:48193589-48219676 GCA_035590215.1 Microhierax caerulescens
TAGGATAAAATCCAGGCTTCTTGGGTATCTGAAAACTCAGACTAAAAGTGAACTTCCCAAATCCTTCCTTCCTTTTTAAAACTCAAGAGTAGCATTACAGTATGGGACTGCTGAAACATCTGACGTTTCACTCAATAACCTACACTTTAGCTTTAGACATCATCAATTACAGTAATTAAGATTAATAGAGTTCAGTTCTGAGTAGGACAAGGTGTGCAGACTCTGAACTCTTGCTTGTATCTCCAGTTGTCCAGTTTAAGGAGTATTAAAGAACACTACATGGATTCCCATGAAGTTGTACTAACTACTCCTTTGCTTCTTTTGGGGAGATTTTCTGAGCAGCCAAGACTGCTGGCAGAAATTACTGTGAAGGGCAAGGTAATAATGAATGTATTAAAACTGAAAGAATTGTTTTTGCCAACTGATTATTTTGCAGGACAGCTTTTATGTATTTTAAAATTGTATCTTTTTCTCTTTAGCAAATTATCAAATGCCTCTTAACATGAGCATGTTGTAGTGTTAAGGTGAAATTTGGGCAGGTGGAAGGTTTATTTGTTGCTTTTTAGCTAAAATGTATCCCTTGACATACATGACAAAGTACAGGTAGTGACAAATTTCTAGAAAATTTCAGGAGTGGAGAGATGGCAGAAAAGTGTGGTGGCATTAAACAGAAATTTTACTAGATAAGTGAGGAGTTATGTATTAAACATTGTGATTTTTTGGAAACATTGTTATGTGTAAACTGTATGTGTACATTAATGCTAATGTAAAATTGCTGTAGTGTGATATTTATCCGATTGTTGATGCTGCTCATGGGAAGTGATTTGTGCGCATGGCACATTGTAGCGTGTTATACAGGGGATGTTAGAGGGCCCAGGGCTTTCACATGAGTAAAAATAGTAGCTAGCACGTCTTCTGGCTCCTGTAGGATTCAAAAATCCATTGGATTTTTGAATGGATGCCTCCTTTCAAGTGGGAAAATGAGCAAAAGACAACGACAAATATGATCCTTTTTTACTAGGGACCACACAGAGCAGGTTTTGTGCTTTTAAGAGAGACAGATTACGGTTTTCACTGAAGAGTTTGGGAGTGTTTTCACAGATACATTATGCAAAGCATGTTCTGCCATGTAAGATTTATAATAATCATCCGAGGGTTTTGTATGATTTGGGTCTGTTGGATTTCAACAGCAAATCCCGGCTATAGCAGTGACAGGCAGAGTGCTTCTCTGCTCCAAGGGTTATGTTATCATATCCAGAAGGCAGGAGATGACACTCAGTGTGTAGAACTGGTCAAAGAGCTCTTGGGATCAGAACAGCCACAAAATGCATATATTCATCGTATTCCTTGTATCTCCCAGGCAACACCCAGGCATGCCCCACGTGGGAGCCCTGCTTGCCATGTGTTTCAGAGAGCCCCTGGGGAACTGCTTGTCATCTCTCAAAGTGAGCGCAAATATGGAACGCCTCCAGTTTCACCCTCTTCACCAAGCTCAGAAAGCAGAGCCCTTCTTCTATTGTAACTAAGCATTCATGCTTTTTTGAACTCTGAGAAAACAGCTTTTGTTCCAGAGTGGAGCTGTATTTTTTGCAAAATCTTCTCCGTTATATGAGGTACTGAAGGAAAGAAATTAAGAGAAGCAGTAAAGTGATGATGACTGAACAAACTGGGGGACTCTGTACTTGCTTTCCTCTCATCTTCAGGCTTATTACAAACTCAATTTAAATGGAAAAGTAAGCATGTAGCCAACTGTTATGTATGTTGAGAGAAAATTGTGTGTATACACATCGCATCAACAATACTTTCCAATTTATAGTGCTTTCAGGAGTGTGATGAATCTGTATCTTTGCTTGTGTTTCCAGTGAGTACTGCAGGAGCACATGTCCTTGGTCAAAGAACAACCTTGTAACTGTGCTTCTGTGTGTTGGTATTGCCTACACACTGTTTTCATTCTCCCCTTTGCCATGATACAATGGTATTATAGGGTGGGAGGTTCTTTCAAGGCTCCAGTGGGTGTTTGACATAAACTACTTTTCCAGTGTTCAGCTCACTCCTTGTATTACATAGGGACTTAAGATGTTCTGTCCTGTTGTCATACTTCATTGTAAGACTGTACCGATTCATAAGGAAAACCTGTCTTATAATACAAAAGGGGTATTAAATGCATTTAATATATGGCAGTGATTTTTTGCCTGGTGTTCCTGTCTTGTGGGACCAGGTCACCACAAAATGTGTTCTTGGCAACTCAGAAAATTAAGCTGTATTAATAGCTGTGCGTACCGATGTGGACTCCTGAACTGAGACCTTTCAGTGTAGGCAGCATTTTTTAATTAATGCAACGGGGAGAAAAAATTAGAGAAAATTGGTGTCGGATCTTTGGGAGCCAAGACTCCAATGTACTTTTCCTACCTCTGCCAGTGGTTTGGTGTGCTGTCACTGATAATTCAGCATCTGTATCCATGATATGTGAAAAGCAATTCCCATGAATGTCATAAAGCTTATTTTAATATTATTGCAATATTTGAATGCTTTGAATTAGTTGCCTAGGAAGGCAAGGTATTATAATGATGATATTTAATTCTTGCATGGCCATACACTGGAGAAATCCCTATTAGCAAGCACAGTCTTGTAGTAAATAGCACTGGAGAACTGCAGAGAAAGTAGATGTGCAATAGCAGGAGTGCCAGTGTAATTATATTTTGTTCTTCTGTACAGTTACTCCTAGGGGAGAAGGAAGTCGGTAATTGAAATGATTAGGTACCAATATTATTGTGGTATTAGCTGGCACACAGGCAGCACTTGAACCTTTGTCACTTTATAGTGGAGCTTTCTATATGATTTACTTAAGGTAGAAGTATTTAGAGTAATTAAGGAGAATAAGGGCTTAGCTGTTTAGGGGTAATAATAACTATAGTAGAAATAGCAATAGTAATGGTAATTTGAGACACCTGGTGACAATCTGGCCCTCTTTTTATTTCTGCAAGGGTACAGTTAGAACCCTTGTAGTTTTCAAAGCAACTGTATTATTTCTCTAACGGACAGATTTTATGCAATCAAGCGCTTTATGCTTAACCTCTGTTAGTATTTGCCCTTATTTTTTCCTGACCTTCAGTGTGTGATTGTCATTTTATGTTCTAGCCAAAGTCCTTGAAATGTTCCTCTCCAGAAAAGGATTCAATATTGCCGTTCTGTTCCCAGAAGATTGCTGGGTACTGTGAGGGTGGAAACCATTTGCTATTACTTAATGAAAAAATGTCCTCCATAAATCACCTCTTCAAGTGGAGCCCACAGTGAAACAGCATGAGTCTTTAGCACTGCCAGCACTCTAATAGACTTATATATCCTGGGTACTCATTATTTGCTGGTTGTTAATTATAGAGTGTGTTTAAGACAGGAAATCTGGTGTGCTTCTTAAGGAAAAAGCAGCATGCCCTGTCCTACTCTTTAAAGGGAGAGGGAACAGGCAAAGGAGGGGAAGGAAATATCTTTTGTTTTCATTTAAAGGAACGGACTATCTATTTCACCTACAATGAAACACATTTGACGTTTTAATACATATAACTGGCTGGGTGTTTTACTTTTTAACCCTGAATATTGATGCTAAAGGATTTTAAGACCTCTACAGAGGTATTGCCAAGGTGATTTGTGTGCATCTTTGAGAGAATTTATTTGTCGTTATGGGTGCGAGTGTGAAGAATGTCCCTGGGGGAGGAAAACCGGAGCTTTAAGATCTTTGTGCAGCTCCCTGCTTATTAGATCAGTTAATCTAATTAAGTGGTTTACTCTGACTTCACGCAGGCATGAATCAGAAGCAATTCATCTTGAAAGTCAGTTGTATGAAATCATTATAGTGGTAGTGGGGAGATGAGGGCTGAAGCCAGTGCCTGTGAAACCAAAGCTCCTACTCTCTGCTCCAGGAGAGCACTTTCACTTTTTACTTTTGCATGTATGTCACTGCATAAAGTATATAAATAGCTTTACAGCAAGGATTGGCAAGCCAGCTTTTCCTTCCTCCAGGCAACCCTTTTAACTGCTGTTCTCCAGTCCTGCTTCTTTCTGTTCCTGCCTTTCTGGAAAGTTTGTTTTTCTTTCTGTCACTGGCACAACTCTAAGAGGAGGCAGGAGAGATGGCTGTCCCCAGCACAGCCACTGGTTTGTGGGAGTGACTCCCTCTTCTGACCGAGAAAGGCACGTTTTGTCAAACAGAAGATAATGTCTGATGCTACTCGCCTGCTCTCTAAGCCGTCTGACAAAAAGGAAGGGTGGAAAGCTGAATTTTTCTTCTCCTTTGGCTGAAAGAGTGCTTGCTCCTGTTTGAAAGGAAAGATGTGGAGGGGAAATGTAAAAAGAAAAGACAGGAAAGGTGGTGCACAGCTGGAATTTCTAACCAGGCTTTGTTGTTCACCTCTTTCTATTGGCATGTTATCAATAACGGTAAAAAGCCACGGGTTCGTTATGAACTACCTCACAGGTGATCTTTGAAATAGTGCTACATTTAGATATTGGGGAATGGAAAATTGCTGTATTTGAGATGTTTTGTGTGAGGCTGGCACACCCATGGGAGTAAAGAGAATAATTGTAGGAGCAGAGGTTTCTCTTGATTTCTTGCTGGCTAATGATCCTCATTTGTCAAAACGTGGGAGGGAGAGACAGCATTCCTTTCCTCATGAAAAATCTTTTTGTACCTTAATTTCTAATAATGTATACACACGTTGTTCAGTGCACGTGAACTCTCAAAATTTTATTCTATGTGTTTGTTCTTGACTTCTCTCAAACATCATTGATCATGGAAGGTGCTTAAAAACTGACTATTCTGCTGGAATAGTTTTTCCATCCTGTTCGATACATGTGTTTTGCCTTGCAGCAGGAAGGATTTGATATAAAACTGGTGACAGACTGTCTCTATGGGCAGATTCTTGTCTTCCTGCAAGACAAGGACTGCACATACTCAAATTGTTGTGTCAGACCAGGAGATCTTCTGCAAAAGTATGGGTTATGACTTAGGGGTGCTAAAGACAGTTAACATAATGAGTTCCTTCATGTAACTGCTTTACCGTACCTATTATTATTAATTAATTTAAATGAATTGAATTAATTATTATTATTAAAACCTGTAGGTTTTAATAAGGCTAATTACATGCAATTTGTAGAATAATCCGTCAGGCTTTAAGAGCAACAGTATTAGAGAACCTGTATTAAAAGCCTCTATTTCCTTAGAAGCCTTAGGGGCCTTTGAAGGCACTCTTGTTTTGAGTTAATCAATGTAATCTAACCATTATAACATTTTAACTGATGTATAATAGTATATATATATTGATGTGATATAAACTTTATTAACAGTTTTGTAGGAGGTGAGCAACTTTCCAGAGTGGTTTTGGTAGAGGCACTGGCATACTTCGGGATTAAAATTGAGAATTCTCTCCACCAGAACTTGTGGAAGAACTTTTCAAATGACTAAGACAAAATCTAACTAAAATTAAAATCTGACCTGCAATGTTGCCTGGAATATGCATCAACATCTCTGTATTACAACACATTTTGTTAAGTACAGACTTGAGCAAGATTAGGAACACAAGTACCATACACGTACTGTGCTCATGTACTATGTTGAGTTGTGCTTGAGGCTTTAAGAAAATATGTTTCCTAAGGCCATACAAACTGGAAAATTGTGTGAAATTTATGTGGCTTTTAGAGAAGGAGATTCCCAAAATCAGCAGGGTCACTGACAGAACATGTGCAATAAATTTTTGAGCATCAGCACTCTGTTGCTTTCTTGATCTATAGGGTTGGATGCCTACATGGATCTCTATACATGCAGAAAACATGTGATTAGAGGGCAGCAAAGATATCTTGGTCTTTAGTTGTCGAGAGAAACTGGAACCTCTGGTTCCATTTAAAAACACACACCTGTGTTCAGCATCAGCTCAGAGGCTGGCCCTTGCTCTTACTGTTGCTTATGAAGCTTTGCCCCAAGTTCAAAGATCCTGGCATAGGAAAATTAAGGGACATTCCTACCAGTAACAGAATACTGTCTTCTGTAACATCCTCACAGACAAAACAGTGAAGTATGGGCTAGAGAACTGGAAGTTAGGTAACCGGCTGAACTGCCAGGCTCTCAAAGGGTTTTGACCAGCAGCATAAAATCTGTCTGGCAGTGGTCATCTGATGGTGGTACCCCAGGAGTTCTTACTGGATCCAGTACTGTTTAACATCTCCATTAATGACCTGGAAGGTAGGACAGAGTGCACCCTCGGCGAGCTTGCAGTTGATGCAAGGAGTGGTGTGATAGAGTGCTGGGTCAGATTCTGGGTGACCTTATACAAGAGAGATACAGACTTCCTGGAGACAGTCCAGCAAAAGGGCACGAAGATGATGGACTGGAGCATCTGACTTAAGAGGAGAGGCTGAGAGCTGGGATTGTTCAGCCTGGAGAACAGAAGGCTCAGAGGGGGATTTTATCAGTGTGCGAGGGAGTAATGACAAGGGAGCCAGGCTCTTCTCAGTGGTGCCCGGTGCAATGGGTCCAAATTGAAATACAGAAAATGTAGCTGCTTGGAAACAGAGTGACCTGTTCAAGTTGACCCTACTTTGAGGTGGGAGTTTGAATGAGATGATTTCCAGAGGTTCCTTCCAAACTCACCTGTGACTGAGGCGATTCTCTGTTTTGTGATTGTGTATGCAGCCCTTTGTAATGAATGTGAGGGTATTTGGTAAGATTTTTATGTTCCCTTTACACCTGTCTGTTTCTTCACCTTTCAGAACTATTTTTAGATAGAAAAATGGGTTGAGATCATATTCTTGCCTAAGTCTGTAATAATATGCTGCTAATCAAGAGTTCATCCATATCTCCTGCCTCAAAGGCTTGTTTTGCTAAGGAGTCATCCTCTAAATATTTTTATTGCTTTGTGGTCTTGATGAAGAGTGGGAAGCTTGGCCTGCGAGTTGAAGAATAGTGTTCAGACAGCCACCAGCTGTATAAGTGCAGCTGATTGCCTAAGATTTCTGTAAAAATATAAATCCTAATTTTGTAGCAATTTTATGACCCTTGCTTAGTCTTCACCTCTGGGTCTGTTTCCAGATGCCCATTAGGGTGCATTTGAGTCCACTGGTTAAGCTGTTCACGGAATTTGTCTGTTGCCTGATTCAGCACTGTTAGCTTAACCTGTATAAATAACTGCAGTGCTAACTTGGCTCGTTTCAATGGGCACAGGTCTGGGTGAGTTTGCCTGAACCACCCTGGTGGCATTCCAGTAGCGACAATAATCTCTGATGGGACAGCAATGACGAGCAGCACCACTGCTGTTGGAAAAACCACCCTCACCCTGTGTCCACCTTCACCACAACAGTAATTGCTGCGGAAAAAACATCTGCTTACTGGTCTCATAACTAAGTGCAGTCATCATGGCAAATTTACAGAGGTCAGAATTGTCATAAAGCAGTCGGAAAATGTGACAAACCACAAAGGAGAGATTCTTAATGCTGAGATTGGCAGTAGCCTGTGCATTGTGTGTGCTATTAATTAGTACCTCTGCATTTGTTAAATTTCAGTGGGAGTTATTCAGACCTCTGCCTTTGCAATGATTTTTCATAGTATTAAAAGCATTGCTCTAAAAAAATGCATCACTACAGTTACTGTGGGACATCATTATGTTGTGCAAAGGAACCTGCTTAAACCTGTGAACTCCAGCTGTGACTTCAGCACATTAGTTACTGCCAGGAGGTGGTGACAGCCTGCAAGGTTGTTGTGTGGCCAGGGCTATGAGGGTCAGGGGCCACCCCTGTTTGGAAAGCTACATCTAATAGTTGGCAATCCATAATAGTCTCCTAAAGCAATCCTTCTTGTGGTGTTTGTGAAGGGACTGTTATGTGCAGCCTGATTTTCTGAAGGCATGCTGAAGATAAGGGGACTTGAATAATCAGGTAGCATAGGGAGCAGCAATGAATACTCTCCCCTGCAGTGAATGCAAAATATGGAAAGGACAGACCAAGTCAGGACTTAAAAATCCACTGCAGCGAGAGAAGATGGAAAGGATCCCCATGGCCTGCAAACCCTGCTGAAGGAAAATCTGCTGATTTACACAATGGCTTTGCTCTGTTTCCATCCTACCAACCAGACAGGAGCTTGCTTACCATCCCAAAGCAGTATGTTAGTAAGTTGAAAGGTTTAGGTCAAAATTATTTGTTTTTCAGCCTATTTTCTGTCTACAAAAATACCATCTGTGATGATATAATCCATCTTCTTCGATGTTCCCCTCAATAAAAGAGATGAAAGAAAGGTGTCTTGAAATGTTTGGGAACTGGGCAATGAAGTACTTTGCTATCACCACAAGGAGGCTGAGGGTCCTTCCATTTCCCCTTGTGCTTAGTATTTGTTACAGCCTTTGGATAAGGAGTGAATACTGGTGGATCTGGCGTGGCATATACTACCTCTCTGCAAACACTTTATACAGAAAATAAATAATTTGTCTTGTCAAGCCTGTCCTGGCAAACTCACAACAATTCAACATATATGAAATGTATATTGTCTAACTAAAAACACCAGCTAAAGTCCAGCAGGCTCAAGTACTGATTCTCCTTTTCAAATTTTCCTCAGAACAAAAAGGTATCATGAATAATACCTTTTCCTGTCTCCCAGTGAAACCGAGATTAGAAAAAAAGCCCTATCTATCTTTTCCCATAAACTCTTCCTGAAACATGCTTGAAGCGTTAAAAAAATTAGTAGGCATATGATAAATTGGCCACAAGCCACAGATGCAGTAATCTGTGTGCCTTTCTAAAATAACTGTCTTAAGGGGAACTTTTATGTCATTTCTTAGCTACTCTGGTTATCAGAATAGCTTTGCACAGTGGCATATATCATGCTTTTATTTTAATTAAACGTGCCTCGAAGAAGAGCTTGTAAAAATGTAGCTAAAGGTATTTTATAGAATTTGAACTTGAGGTCATTTTCTTCTATTCATCTCATTTGCATTCAGTAGCTTCTTCACATTCCGTGTGAGCGAAGGGTGCTAGGGCAGAGGATGTTGGCGTGGGTAAAGATCATGGCTTTTGCAAGGCAGCAGTTTCTACTTCAGCAGACTTCTTGGTGGCTTCTATATAATGGTTAGTCTTTTACAGAGGAAGAGTGGCCATTTATTTTAGGAAATTTACCTCTTTTCAAAAAAACAGGTGAATGTACATTCTCACACATCTTTGGTCTACAAAGTGTGTCTTTATTTTCCTTCATGACATCCCCAGGCAGCCTTCTCAAACACTAAAGAGTACAGATTTGATTGTGCCTAAACCATAATATTTCTGGAATCACCTTTTAAAAATGTTTTCTTTTTTATTCTTTAGTAGCAAAGAGGCAGATGACCAAAATGCCCAGTTCCTAAGAATTATCTGGAAGACAGAGGCGAGGGCAGTAGTTTCAGTACAAGGTAATATTGAAGTAGAAGTAGATCAGCACAATGGAGTTTTAGTGGAAAGAGCAGGTATAGAGAGGGAATATTAAATGGACTTGTGTCAGGACTAATTTTTTATATTTACTAGAGACTTGCCTGCTTGCTACACAAATACCCTTTATTACTGTATTGAATTTAAACATCATCTGCTCCTTGGGAAGATATATTTTTTTTCCTTTTGTGTGCTGCAATTTACTTTTTATTATCTTCCATCTAATATCAAAACCATAAATGATATACTTCATTATCAGCATTGCGGTACTGCAGATTAAGAAAGTATTTCGGTGCAGTGATTCTGCATGGAGTCTTAGTAATTTGGCTGTCTCCCTTGAAGAAAACCAGGTAGGTTTACAGTAGGTTTGTTGGCTGACATTTGTGGTATGGATTTGCTAGGATGGAAAAGAATGATTCCATTGGAATTTTCAAATTAATCTTCTAAACCATCTATATTGTGCTGTCATGTAGGACAAAGCCATTTCTCTTGCTAAGTTATGTAATCCTTAACAGAGAAATTTCATACAGACTTTTTATTAGCTTTTAAAATAATTCCTGCAAGACACACCACTTGGTTAATGCTGAGGTGTGAGCGAGCTGTTTTCCATGAGATATTTCTTAGTTTACTTAAATACAGAGAAGAGGTTGTTTCTTCAAATACAGCCCTGTGCAACCACTGCTTAACTTCATAGGGCTTTTATGGTAACGTTGAAGGCTGGGAGATCAGTCACTCTGTGGAAAAGAAGCCTCATTCTGGCAAGTATATTTTAGTTGATTTCTAAGTTTGCAACTTACAAAATACATATACGTTTTAAAAGTATATTGGGTGTAGTTGTACAGTACATGAGCCAAACTGATATACATTTTTGTCCCAGTACAACTGCAGATATTCTTCCTACCTGTGTTATTTTAGTCACTTAGTATAAAATGTAGACAAAATCTGAAAAAGCCTGAATGATTCTTATGCATGAAATCTGGTTACAAAGGGAATGGTTCAGGAATCAAAATTCTGAATAACCCAGTGGTTCCAGTATAGCAGAGCTGAATTTTTACATAGACATAGTCATATCTATTTTGAACTTAAAATACCACATAATGTAGTATGATTATTTTTGATTTTTTTTTCTCCGATTATAGTAATAATTTGAACATAGAATCTTTAGGTTTAGACCTGCAAAGTTAGTAAGGGCTGTTAGTTAGTTAGTTAAATAATGGTCGCTTCTTCATAAAATGTAGCTGTTCCATGTTTATTTTGAATATGTTATAGGTGTATTTTAGAGTCTCTGCAACTGATTAATCAAATATGGCCTATGTTTTAATGATAGCATTTGAAGTATATAGTCTATATATGCAATCTAATAGTTGGTGCTCTGTTTATGTGTGCTTACATATGCATGTATGTTACAATTAAAGAGGGAAGATAGGGGAGCTAGTGTTACTGAGCGGCTCCAATCCTTACCTGAACTTTAACCATCTTGTCACCATTTAATACCATTGTAACATACAGTGGAAGTTTCAGATTATTGAGTTTTGGGACACTTTTAAGTTCTGCTTGCCTCTTGTAAAGCGGGAGGGAGTTATATGTTAGTGTCATCATTCCTCCTGCTGCTAAGCATTTCATTTGAAGCATTGCTTACTGCGGTGGTAATGATGGTCCCTTTTAGTGTTGCCACACTATCAGCGGAGCTGTTGGGTCACGAAAGCCCATATTGGATCAACCCCAGCTGGCAGAATACGTCAGTGTAACATTCGGCAGAGCCACCTCTCTCTAACAAGCAGCATGGCTGTGCAGTCAATGCTTGAAAAAAATATATATTGCTCCTTGCAATATATATGGTATATCTTGTTTCATTGGCTAGTTTCTTTCGGATACTTATCCACTTCTAAATAATCTTTAGGAAAAGGGATTGAAAACACAAATAATTTCAGATAGCTCAGGCTGAAAGAGTAATAAGTTTTTCTAGAAGCGTTTTGTCTTGATAGAGGCTTGTCTTGTACTGGGTTAACAATTCACATCACAACACTTCCATCATTTCGTGGTTTGTGTAGCTTCTGTTAGCAATGTGGTTGGACTGCTACATCACTTTTACCTGGTTCAAAAAAAAAAATTATCTAATTAACCATTAAACTATATTAGCTTCTATAGTAAGCCCAGGCATCCCTTTTCTGCTCTTTTCCTGCCTGTATTCAAGAAACCTCTGTAGGCCTGTTTGATGCGAGCATTAATCACATGGCAATGTTGTTAAATGCAAAATTTTATTCTAAGAAAAGGTATAAAATTTTAATTAATATTGTCAATGAATCCTTTTTCTGGAATATTTACTGCTGTATGGATTTGTTTAAAGCCCCAGTGCTTCCATGTTAAAATGAGTAATTTTTTACTTTCTAAAGCAAAATTAATAGGCAAGATAAAGGCAGCATTATATAAGTCCTCATGTTTAGAATCTCCCTACAACTGGAATGTTGGACTTTTTTTACTTATTTTAATATATCTTTTTGTTTGTTTCCTGTCATTACCTGATGTCATGTGAAAATTTCTTCATGTGGTTCTCTTCTTCTTAATTCATTAGATTTGGCATGGCTGTTTATTGTATCAGCTTGGCATCTGGCTAATGTAGCTCATTTGAAACAAACACTATGCTTGAACAAACACCTATAAAATTAACCCTTATGGTGTAGACAGACCAGTACAAATACAGTATGACTGTAGTTCTTGCTCTGTAAGAATTACTTCACCAAATGAAAACTTCTCTGTGTGCTCTTGTTAACCTGCTCCCATTCAGTGGATGAAATGTTTAACAACATTTTCAAAACGTTTTTATATTCAGAATTTTTACATCTTCCAGTACATTCTGCTATCAAATGAAACTTCTGTCTCACACTGAAGAAAAACAAACAAAAAAAAACAACTTAAAAAAACCTTTGCAGATTGCAATATAAATAAAGCAGTTTCAGCCGTTTGGAAAAGTTGTAAATCCCTATGCTGTAACTAATGTTCTAGGGGAAGTTATAAATCCTTATGCTACTGCTGATATTCTCAGTGTCACCCAAACTGGTCAGACTTCTGAATGTATTGTAGAGGAATATAGTACGTTTATGCAGAAGTAACTGGTTTTATATGAAATTAAGTATTTGTACCTATGAATAAAAGCCAAGTAGCACAAATGTGCTGGGGCCTCTAATTCCCAGTTGTTATGTGATCTGGAATTGGACCTTCGTTATTTTCTCTGAAGTAACTGACCTTGTGGTAAAGAGGTATAATTAGTGAAGATGACTAGAAAGAGGTTATTTTTTTTAGTTAAAGCTTCTTCAGAACAGCTGGAAATTGATGGATGAGCATTCAGGAACAATTCAAGATTGCATTTAATTCAGTGTCCATTGACATCTTTCCTTTCCCATGTTGTCAGCTAGTATCCCTGTTCCCAGACGTTCCATAACCTGTGTTGCAACCTCTGCTAGCAGGTTGCTATTTGGCCTTCAAATGGGCAAAAAGAACTATACCAGCAGTATCTTTATCCTATGGTCAGAGCATAGAGAGTTCTACATGTGTGATCTCATGGACTTTTATAAATACGTAAAGTAATGTGTCAGCATAACAATAGCTTACAGCTGGCCTGGCCTTCCTTTCAGAAGTGCAGATAGCATTGGGGGTTTTCCGTGTAACTCTAGGATGTGCCTCTTCATTGGATGAGTTTGTTTTGTTTTGTGTTTGTTTTTTTGTAAACCTGTCTTTTTTTCTAATCCTGTGTTTGGTGGTTGGTAAGATATCCCTTCTTCATTTGTTCTTAAACTGGCTGTTTGCTGTAATGGCCTCACATGCTCCATCATCTGGTGCTTTCCCACTCCTCTGCTTCCCTTCTTCAGAGTTTAAAGCCAACTTGTTATTAAAAGGTCCTTCCTTTTAAAGGGAAGATCTAATAGCTATTCAAGATCACTTTCTATTTGGGAGAAAAAGATATGTTCACGTTACTTATTTTCAGTGAAGTGGAGAAAACCAACATACAGTTCTGTTCTGGCAACCTGTAACTTTGTTCGGTTCTTTCTACTTCTCCCTCTTCTGGCAAACTAACTCCTCTCTATGATAAAAGAAAGTTATGAAATATTTGAGTCAGCAGTTCATTTTGAATGTCATCAAAATCAGTGCTTGCTAGGACCTTGGGGTGAGCTTCCATGTTGCCTAGTGCAGAGGACACATTGCTGCATCACTGCTCATGCTCTGAGTCTATCCAGTGTGGCAGCTTTCTGATCAGGAGAGTTTGGAGACAGAAATCTTTTTGTTTGTTCATTGGGTTTTTTGTTGGTTGGGGTTTTACTTTCTCTACGAAAGTAAAAAAAAACTTTACTTAATCCATGAATTCAGACATGTTATTCATCCTGCCCAATGAGGATTTTGGGGTTATTCTTAATGCTTTACAGCTGTTCTGCATGAGAAGGGAGAGACATGCAAACTAAACATAGAAAAGATAACTTTTTTTAATAACAAAATGCCATAGAGTGTTACAGCACTGTTATAATACCAGTACTCCCACCAGAGGCCTCATACATATGCATGATGGGAGACCACCACATGGGAGAAATACTATAAGCATGGGGGAGAGAAATGAATATTGATAAAACATGTCACAAACTGTGAATAGCCCACAGGACATATATATAATCTCAGTGGGTACTTAATTGAAACAGATTAAAATCTAAATCCATGCAGCTGATAAAGTTTTTTATCTTGAAAGGTCAACTGGTTTTTGACACTCCTATTCTCACCAGAAACCTATGTAAAAGACATTGGGCAGGGTGTCTTCAATACATTTTATTTAGAATGGACATTTATGACTGGTCATTGACCTTGAGATTCCATTAGCAGTAATGAAGGGCAGTCAGTAATGCTTTGTGCAGAGTACAGTAAATGATGCATATACACAGATGAGAACGCGTCGCCTGTTCCATGCTGTGTTGGGATATACCACGGCACTGGCACTGCATTCGTCGTTCCAGAACGATAAAAGGAAGCAGTGATACTACCAGCAGCGAGACAGCTTTGCAAATACTTCTAGTTTACAGTGTGTTGGAATTCCACGTTTTCTATTTCCCTTCTTCCCTCCTCTCCCTCTTCTCCCTCTTCTTGTTGTTAAGTTCATAAGGCAAAAGTTCTAATTTTCTACAGAAAAAAGGACAAACGCTCTTTGCCTAGTCACATGAGGAGTTTAGTTGACTGCTGTCATAAAGAGATATTACCAAGAAATAAAACACAATAAAATGTTTCTAGAGCACCCTTACATGAAAATGTTTTAAACTCCAGTTAATCAAAAAGTTTCAGATGGCTCTGGGGGACATTAGTGCTTAGTGTACCAGAAGCACAATGTGTTGATTCAAGGATCATCTTCTCCATGTTCAGCTAGTCCACCCCAATGAGCAGAAGCTCAAGCAAAAGTGACCACAAGGAAAAAGGAGTTCCTGACAAAACTCAAATATAAAAAAGACATATACAAGAGGTGGAAGCAGGGAAAGTTGACTAGAGAGGAACACAGATGCTGTCCAAGTGTGTGGCATGGGACTAAGAGAGCCATCGCGGTGGCTCTTAGTTATTCCTCTGTGATGGGGTGTGAAGGCTGGTTAGAACCCAGAGAACTTTAGGAACAGATGAAATCTGTTTTCTCCTTCTATGACTTCCTCAGCCCCATTATGTCGTTTTGTTTCTTATAATGAGAAGTCCCAGTATCTTAACTTAAAAATGATACTGGCAATAATCGGGCTGGTTCATATGTGACAAAAGTGCAGGAGAGGGGGGGGAAAAACAAAAAGCGTATTCAAGGCTGCAGACGTTCAATCTATGGTAGTGGTCACTGAGCGTAAAATTCGACACTCCTTGTTGGTCATCATGGTTGGATTCAACCTGATGCAATGTTTAATTCTCTTGATTTTCTTCCTTACTCCCATTACTTTCTTATTAACATGACAGTGAGGGTTTGTATGTGTGTAGATGGTGATGTTTTTGTTGTTTTCTTTTATAATGAAATATTTCTATTTACTGTGTCCCAGAACATGAAATTTCACTTATTTAATTTTGGTTTATTGAAAAATGTGTGTATGTATAGCTGCATGTACTTCAAAGAAAAATGACTAGATAACACCTCAGTATAATCTTCTTTGAAGTGATACAAGAACCTGATTTAAGCATGAGAATGTAAGCTGCTCTTAAATTATGGAGAACAAATGAAGTTATAAGTTTTGTATTTGAGTAACTTTTACTCATTGTTTGTCTCTCCTGCCTGCACTTGGATAATGTTTGCCTAGAGAAAATACATTCAGCAAAAATTTGTTTAGCCTAAAACAACAGATAAATCCATAGTCCTGACAAATCCACCTAAAAACATAGATTATTCTTGCCCTCCTTCCCATCCTTGCTATGCAATAGTCATTTAGAATGAAACCATAGGTTTTTGGTAAACCACTAGAAGACTCAAACAACTGACATTGCTAGCAAATTAAAACCATAAAGATGATTGGCATCATGACTTCCGAAAGTACATTGTTTTCTTAATATAATATGTTGCAAATAAAACCAATAAAAGTTGACAGCTGAGATTTCATTGAGCCATGACAGTATTGGCTAAAGTATGGAGGTTTTATAGGTCATTTTGGATAAATCTTATTTTTAAATGTAAAGTCACCTGAAAATCATCTGTTTCCTTGAGAAAAGAAAGTTTGCTTTCGGAAATGAGGCCTGCCAACCTTTGTCATTATACCAAGCTGAAAAAGCAATTGGGAACCCCCTACAGACTCGTATTTTTCCCTTTCCCAACAGAAGGGGGAGAGAAACACTGCCGCCACCCAAGCAGCAAGCTTTACCCGTGTTCTCTTCTCCAGCAGCCACCACCAAAAATTTTTTTTTCCTGAGACATGGGAATCTTTTTCTCTTACTTTTGGAGGTTTTGCGGCATTCCTGATGTGACGTGCTTTTGCTGAAAGCGGACTGCTGGTGTGCAGGGGAGTTGGGTGAAACTGCCTAAGCCTGAGCTGTCCATAAGACAACAAAGCTCAGGACCTTAAAGGACACTATTTTTAAACTAGGCCTGGGGTGTATGGAGGTTTCCAGTGTTATCGCAGTGCGGTAGACAGCCTTGCGCTTAGAAAATATTCAGCCTGCTTTAGCGTTGGTTGGTTTGTAAGCACAGTGGAAGAAAGGGTGAGGAGACAGAAAGAAGGGCAAATGCTGACCTCTCCTTCCCCAACAAGGTGGAACATGGCAGGTCAACTTGCTATAAAGACCTCTTTTTTTTAATTGGGTGCACTTTTTTTATGCCTTCTCTCACAGGAGGAGCTGAATGTTTTTAAATTTAGGCCTGCTGGAAGGATCTAAGGAAATCTTTTCTGCTTATAACCAGGAGCTCATGAAGAAAAGGACTCTGATAACCACTACATGTGTCTTAGTATTTTGTAACTTCTTTATTGTACATTGAAAAAATGGCACGTTGAATTTTAAAGGTACCCTGATATATACCGCTCTAATGTAAGCTGAGTAGTACTGGCCTCGGCCTTGTACTTCTGACTCTGGTTTAAATACTAAAGGTTCCCATTTGAAGTGAAAACTAAGAAATGCTATCCGAGTTTTAGATGTGCTGTGCTACTGTTGTGATGGTAAGACAGAATGCACTTCGCTTTGGTACAGGTTGGCAAGAGTTACTACACACAGAGAAACTCTTGCCTGTGACCAGAGCCACCAGAGGGGTGGTGCTGAGTGCGTAATCATCTTTTTTACATTTGTAAGCATTAAGTCATTCCCTTATCCAATAGACATTGACTGTATGCATCCTTGGCTCATTTAATCTTAGCTGATTTGATTAAAAATAAAGTATTTATTATTACTGTTACACATAAAAAATATTTTCTTAGTTTTAGACAATATTTGTGATAGGTTTTCTATTTTAGCCTACAGAACACTAGTTAAGTGAAAGAATAATAGAGCATTATATGCTAACAACCTGTATGTTACTGTGACTTTCTTTTCTATATAATACCACACTTCGATTTGAAGAAACATCTTTATTATTTTAAATATAAATGTATTCACAAAATATGTATTCTCTAATTATTCGCCCTTGGCAAGTATATTTTTAATAATAATTTGGCATTTAAGTAAGATATACCTCTTCACCTTGTAAAACTGAAAGTAAGAACTAATTAAAGTAGTAGTTCTGTTTTATTTGAAGAACAGTCATTTCTTTTGGAATGTGTTGTAAGCCTATTTTTAAAGTAAATTAACAGTGTTCTGTGTTTATAAAATTGAATTGTTCCATTCTGAGGTCTTAATTTCAAGTTTACTGCAGCAAAGTTATGGAGTGGTACGAGCAGTGGTGCACGGGGAAGCCAGGGAGGCCAGTGAGAGCAGCTTGCAAATGGATTATCATTTTCTTTTTGAAGATATGTTTTAGTAGAGGTGGATTAGTATTTTTTTAATATATTGCTGATGCTTGCAATTTCAAGTTAGAGTACTGTGAAGCATCAAAGACCTGGAAGAACTTACCCAGAAAATATTTTCTGGCACTTCTGAACCAGGGTATTTTGGACTTACAGCAGAACCAGGTTTCCTGCAATTTGTCTTTTGCAGAGAATACTGCCTTTGAGATACTGTTATAAAATATTGTAACATGTAAGTAGTTAAGTATCATGCAGTCATGTCTGCCATTCAAATTGTCAAAAAAAAACCCCTGTAACTTCTTTTTTTTACTCAAAAAAAAAAAAAAAGGCAAAAAAAAAAGCCTGAACAACTTCACTAGTAATGAGAAAATCTGCTCATTAGGGTATTTCAGCTTTGATTCTGTCGTTTCTGTGATTTGGAGTCAGCTACCAAATCTTTGGTCTCATTACACTGAGGAAAAAACAATCTTTCTCTCAAATGATTAGGTACAATCAGTCAGACATTTAAATAGTATAATATGACTTTCCTGTTAAGGATGACTGATGGTTTGGTTCTGCATTAGGTCTTTTGATTAGGTGTTTCTCTTTTCTTTCAATACATGTACCTCTCCATGAATCCTTTTCCAAGCAGAACACAGCATATTTTATAACAGAACTGTATAGTTGGCTTAGAGCAAATAAAATGAAGAAAAATTAGATTTACTCTCTCATAACTAATCAAATTCCCCCCATTATTCATAAATGTGGAACACCTTGGTAATTACCAGGGGTTTCAACTTCGCTTCATGGTATTGCTTAACCTGAAACTAGTGCTGCTTTTCATTTTTAGTGGATGAAGAACTTGGGAAACAAATGCTTGTTTAAAAGCTGCATTGTTGTAAACCTGTCAATTTGTTGTATCGTGTTTCTTTGTTTCTTGGGTTCGACATACCTCTAGGAAAGCTAGAAATTAAAGTAAGTTCTGATCATCTTGTTGATACTGCTGCCTCCTAATAGCAGTATATTGAGATGTCATGTCTGTCAGCCATGTTTGCATGAAATGAAGTTTAGTCTTAAATGATCTATTTAAGTTAAAAATAGTACCCATATATCTGCAGTTTCACGAATGACCATGAGAATGAAATTTAGGAATAAAACAAAGAGGGGAGATAAAATTGAGTATGTACCATGAGATAACAAACCAATTTAATGTCATCAGTGCAGACAAAGGAAAAAAAAATGCAATTCTAAATATTGAGAAAAAAGTGTGTTCATCATGGTCAGAGAATTGGAAGCAGTTTATAATATTGCTATTATAAAATAATATATTAGGGCTTAAAGTTAACCATTAAAGAAAAGAATGAACTTTTTTCCTTTATAAAGTATGAATTGCATTATATACAAATAGTGAGTGTTGTATTTTTTTTTCATTTCCTAGCCAAAAGCCTCCAGCAATAGCATAGCACATAGACTGTTGCTTCTATTGACAAATCTAGTGACATGATGCTTATCTGTCAAATTTTGCATTTAACTAGGCAAGTAGAATATCACAGAGCTGCTCTTCATTTGCAGAGAAGTGGCCTTGAAAGTAAGCAACAGTGTAAGACACCAGTTCTAACACAGTGGTCCCTCGTTTCTGTTTAGCTGTGCAACAGTGGCAGCTGCAGACACGTGCACATGTATTGTAATGAAGCGACTCTGCTTATGGAGAAATCACAGCAGATCAATCAGGTGGAAAAGCTTTGGCTTTTTTTGTATTATAACATCTTACTTAGGCCATCAGCTGGCTGGAATGTGTTTTTTTTCTCCTGAAATGTGGTTTATTAGATATAAATTTAGAAATGTATGATGAATTAGCATTTGATATTCCTTTAGCCTTACCTGTTGACTACCACAGTATGGGGATAAGAAGCTACACTGAAATGATTAGCTGTGATGTTCAGAGTGTAATTGAATGCTTTAAGCGGAATAATGCCATTTCAACAGAAAACAACTGGTTGTAGTTAACTATATGAAGAAAACAGTGGGTAGGTAACCTGATCAAATAAGAAATTATTTTATACTTTACTTAAATGATGGTACTTCAGTATGTGAGAAACATTTCTATAAAGAAAGCAAATTCTGCTTGTGTTAACCAACTGAAAATCAGTTCAGATCTTAAATATTTGTAATAATAGTGGACAGAGGTAGGATGAGGTTTATATAAATTATTCCTTCTTTCCTGATGTATCAGCCATTACTCTTAAGATTATTTTTGTATTTAACATAACAAACTGATTTATATCAAGTTTATCCTTCACTGTCACAGAAGATGCTGCCATGGAATTCAGCTAAAGCAACTGAATTAATGAATCAAAGGGGAAAAATTATATTGGCATTACATAGAAGCATTTAATAAGGATAAGAAATGAAGTCAAAGCACAATGCATGTCTCTTACTGATGTTCCAGTGTATTGTTTAAAATACTATCGGCAACTTGGGAGTGGGGAGAGTCTGGGGAAGCTGACCAGACATTAAGATGTTGCTTGATGTGAAAAAGTGTACAGCTGCTATTTTTCATAGTTCTGAATGACCACTGTCAAGTCATACTTAGCTTTTAATTGCAGTTTAGTAAGGGTTTTTACAAAACCCATCACAGATCATAGAGTGACTGTAAAAAAGGCAAAATCTCCCAGCTGGAGTGTAAAATACAGAAACCTGAAATTTAAATTATGCAAAGGCTTGAGCTGGACATTCTTTTTCTAATAAAATTCGGTAAATTGTTCAGCTGAAAGGAAAGTTGAAGTTTGTAACACCTCTCACGTCAGAATACATATGCATTTTTACATGAGTCAGGCATTTCTGACCTATAAAGGCACATGTTCCTTGGCATGTACTAAGGAACTGAGTCACTGACACAGATGAAGAACCTTTGTCAACTTTGCAAAAGCATATTTAGGATGGAGCCAGGAATTATGCCAAGAAATGGGGCATCCAGTGTTTTTGTTTAACCCCTAGATGAGGATTGTCCATCCTTCTGACTGCAAGAGACACTTGTTTCTGTTTTTCTAAGGCTGTGTTGTGTATTTTGGTACTTCTGAGCTGGCAACATGCAAAATTGGGATTGATTATTCTAGAATTTCCAGTACAGCAGGTATTTCTGGTCAATGTTACTTAGATTTGCCTTTCACTGGGAAGCTCTTGAGGCCAGCTTGGGTGGCAGCTTGCAAGCTAAGCATCATTTTCTTTTTGGATATATGTTTTAGTAGTAGTGGGCTAGGGGGGTGGGTTTTTTTCTTTTATTATTAGTTTTATTGCTGCTTGCAATATCGAGTCAGAACACTGTGAAGCATCAAAGGACTGGAAGAGCTTCTTCTCCAAAATATGTTTCTGACAATTCTGCACAACTTCTTCAGGTATGGTCTAGATTTTGGAAAGTTATGGTTGGCCTGAGATGGTGGATACAAAATTGAAGCAAGTCCAGGATGGGAGTAGAAGTCCCCGTGGCTGGTGAGGAAAGATCCATGCACTTGAAGGCATTATGCTACCGTAGTCTGGTAGAAGTTTTTACAGTAACTGCATGTCTGGACAGAAAAGTTTTGCTTCATTTTTATTTGGAGGAAAAGGCATAATAGTGAGCCTCAAAGGGGAAAAAGGCCTATAATCATTTAGGTTGAAGTGCTTCTTAATTCAAATGGTGTGCTACTTAGAGAATTTGATAAGAAGGATTAGAACTGGAAAAGAAAGACATTTTTAAAAGCAGAGCTATTACAGGGTTCATTACTTTATTTATATGTTCTCCAAAATCACATGAATGGAGGAAAAAAATGAGAGAAAAAAATACTGGCTTCAGTTCAGAATGTCAATTACTACTTTTTTAATCCTCTTTTCACAATTTATTTGACATCTTGAACAGTAGCCAAAAAAGCTATTATAACTATAAAACATATTCATTGGTATAAATCTCATTAAGTTGAGCAATTTAATTAAGGTATTGACATGCTTAATTGATACGTGCAAGGAGAGACCATTTTCATATCTAATTTCCATATGCTTTCTGCTTTTAAAAAAACTAGCTCCGTAAAAATGTTATAGATTCAGCTAAGCCCTGTCATCCCAAAGGAGCACTTGCTACCATTTACCTTGATTTAGAGCCAACTACTCTTCTAAGTGGAGCTCCATTAAATGGATCTGATGTATGCCTGACTCAAACATGCGTCAGCTTCTCTTATGATCAATAGTGGAATATTTATATTAATAAAGCACCCAGTTAATTAAATAAAATAGTCTTCTGGGTAAACTTAAGATACTAGGGGATGGGCAGAGAATCAATATATGCTGCCATTTGAACATTAACTATGTGCTCTGAAATTTTATGTTATCTTAGCAAAGACGCTTGCGGTGTGGAAGTCTCAGATGCACAGAAACTCCCAGTGCAGAAAGCCCCTAAGCGTCCCGTGCTGGATTTGCTTATCGAGTTAGAGTAAAACAATTATACAGAAAAACTTGGATCTGTTTGGCTTCTGTGACTTCGTTCCTACAAACACATTGGAAATCCTTCCTTTTGGATTGGGGCTGGACCCAGTCAAGTAGGTATTTTCCCAGTTGCCTGACCCATTCCAGCCTTGCCAGAGAAGGAGCGCGTGTAACTTACCAAGTAAGGGTCTCTCAGTGATAGTGAGGGGTCATAGGTCACCTGTTTTGGTTTTGAAGAAAATACCCTAAAGAAATTCTCTAAATTACCTTTGAAGGTGGTTGACTACTCGTGAGCACATCTGCTTCTAGTGTATTATGTGTTTCAGCCAAAAGGACAACGGCTCCTCAGCCTTTCCCAGCAGGGTGGCCTGCAGCTGCCACCGTGAACGCTGGGGCAAGTGGTGGAGCGCACAGGGGCTTGTGCTGCCCTGCCCCTGCCGAAACCCTCGCAGACAGAGCCAGGAGAGGGACTTCTACAGGAGTCTGTGACTTGTTAGAAATGTAACCATAGGTCTCAGTCACGGATTCACATCGTTATTTAGCTGTGACAAGCAAACTGCTGATGTCGTGGCGTGGATGTTATTTCTGTAACATGCAGGTGGCCTTTGAAGGAAGTAAGTTCCTTCAGGTACTGTTGCAGTGCGCTGTTCCTGCTTCATCCTACCTTTTATCTACATTATAGAGCTTCCATGCCATAAAGTGAGAAATGTTTCTGTAAATAGTATTGCAGCTTTAAAAGAATGCCTGACTTTGATAACCAAAGGAGATGCGTGCAAGGTGGTGAAAATCTTAGGTCAATATTAATAGGTTATTCAGTCAGCTTAGAACTAGTTCTGTGTAAATACGCTACCATCAGTTTAGCCAGGGGCACCATGGTGTTGCTAAAAATGCTGCCATCTCTAGTCCAGAGGCCAGCAGTTGTGTGCCAAAGCCCTCAGTGCAGGTGGAGCGCGGAGCATTCCCGCTCGTGGGCTTTGCTGGCCGGGACTGGGCACCTTCCTGCTCCCTTCACACTTCTCGGGGTGGGTTTAAAGGTGATGACTTAAAACTGAGGGAATTAGAGCATGTTCATTTGGGCCTTCTCATTTTTAAGAATTCAGATGTGCTGGGCTGATCAGCAGCCGTTGCTGAGCGTGCAGTGATTATTGAATGTCTCACGGCCATAACCTTGGGGTCAGCATCTGAATGATTTCAGCGAGGCCATTCTTTGCTGACTTCTCTGTGAGAGATGCTGTCTACCATACAAACAGAACAAAAATCATCATGTAAACCCACAGGGAGGTAGCATATGGATTAATGTAGAGAACTTATTAAAATATAAAGTAGTAATAGTTTTTGGCTATTGCAGGAAAATGGCACTGATGTTTCCCTGTGATGTATGATTTTCACGTGGTTAAAATATTTCTAATTACCAGGCTCAGTGGAATAGCTGAAGAATTAGTCTCCTCTGTCTTACAATGATTTTTGTCCTCTACTAGCTAATTTCAGTATGTCAGCATTTACTGAAGATACTTGGTTTTGTTTGTATTTTTGTATCAATATAGAACCTTCTAAATAAGACATATATGTTTGGTGTGCTTAATACTTCCAAAATATGCTTCATATACGGAGAAATATACTTTGGCTCCTGTGTAATATTGTTAATCAAATCATGTATGTTATGTGTGAAAACTCAAAATATTTAATGGATGTAAAACTATACATCTGCTGTACTATTGCCTTTGGTATAGGGCTGGTAATGCATCCCAACCCTACCATTTAGTATTTGTTTTGGCTTTCTTCTTTTATGTCACTCTTCTATTCTATGATTTAGGACGACCGAGCAAAGAGTGCAAGCTAGAAACAACATTGGAACCATATGTGTTATAGTTGTATGTAATCTATATCATAATCATACGAATTTACTAGGGTGGGATAGGTGTAGTTAGAAAACCACTTTCTGAGTTAGACATAGTTCCCCAGTATTTAGAGTTCTCTTCCCAGAAATTAACTGTTCAAAGAAAGGGAGAGTGATTGCATCTGAGCTGGGATAAAATCAGATTCCACCACGAATTCCTTTCTGGAACCAAACAAAACCCTTTGTGTCTAGAACTGCGATGTAGAAATCGTTGGATTTTTTTTTTTACTGACTCATAGTTTCTGCCTCTTGATCACTGGTTTTCTGTATGTACATCTGGAAATAATGATGTGCATAAATAATATCAGGATGTACACTTTTCAAGTTTTATAATGGATTTATTTTTTTTTTTTATCAGATAGACCTATTTGTGTCATATGAGGCAAAAAACCCTTACTAATTGTTTTTTCAACTACTTTAGCAAGCTTTTGAACAGAGGTGTCATACATTGAAGAAAATTTTGGGATAATTGCAAGGCAAGTATTACTGTATAGTTTCTCTTGGAGCATGGCTGTAGTGGACTTCAGAGAAAGTCATCATCATTCCCAGCACTGATGAAATTAAATCACTGTGGAATTTGATATTCTTTGATTTGAGAGTGCTTCAACAATGAACCAGCAATGTGTAGACTTCTTGTTGCTTCGCTTTGAAGTCTGTTGAGCAGGAGGGCCTCCTCCCGCTCCCTGGTCAGCTTTTTTACATTTAATTTAATTTTCTGAGCTGACATTGTCAATCTGAAATTCAGCAGCATGCTTGACAGTGAGTCAGAGGAAAGCTGAATTCATTTTTGGAAGTGGCTTTATGCAAATAGATCCCGGTGCAGATCGCTGAAGCAAGGCATTTGCTGATGAATCGATAGTGCCCTTGATTCCTTGTTGTCTTCAGGAGTAAAGCTCAAAATGTACCACAAGAATCTTTGAGTTGCTGTAAACAATTCATACATGCCCACATCTCCCTACGAGTATTTTTGGTGTTTGGGGAATAAAAAATTGAATTTGTTTTCAAAGTAGAGCCTGTAGATTTTCATAATATGGTGTTTGGTTGACTTCTAGGAACTTAACTCCGCTTGTAACTTACTGAGGCCAGGCTTGTTCGTAAGTGGCAGTGAAGTTTTAGAGAGACTTGTTATTGCTTGTGAATAGTCTTGATTTTAGCTTAGTCTTCAGTAAGGTTTCAGCTCCTTCTAGGTGATCTACCAAAGCATTAAAATAACAAAACACTCAATAGGCTAAGTGACATGATTAGAAGTGTTACTTTTTTTGAGGAATTTATGCTTTTGTGTGCATGTTAGCTGAAAGGTTGTTTGCGTTTCTGTCTGTTACGTTAGTTAGCACATTTGTTCCAGTAGTATGTTGTCACAACGCTATCAAAACTAATAGGCTGCAACAAGGCTTTTACCATCCCATACCAGGCTGACTTCAGTAAGTAGTTCCCACGCCTTGCCCCAGCACAGTCACCAGCCCCCACAAGGTGTCAAAGGTTCATCTACTGTTTGTGCTGTTTCTTCAGGCCAGTCCATCCTGCTTCTTGCCTCTGCTGCAGCCTTCTCCTTGTCTCTCCTACCTCCAGGGTACTCTCTCTCCTTCCTCTACTTCTTCCAGGTCTCTCTTCATTTGGCTGCCCCTCTTCCCTTCCCCCTTAGAGCTATTTAACTACTTAGCAGGAACGAGCCACTGCTGCACCTTATCCACATCAGCCAACCCACCACCCTGGAGCCAGCCCACAGCTGTATATTGTTAATTAACCCAGCTTCATTCCTCTATAGGATACTTTATTTTCTGTATTTAAAATACCTTTATGTTACTTTGATGCCTTTTTCTATAGCGTAGCACTGCTGAATGATGATTTTTCATCATTTTATGGAGTTGGAGGCTTGAAAGTGCTTTGACTACCTGGGTAATAGT
>JAVJGJ010000061.1:48219776-48235164 GCA_035590215.1 Microhierax caerulescens
TAATAGTCACTGAAAAAAAAAAAAAAAAGATCTGATTATGCTTTAGTGAATCTTTCCTTGTATGTGTGTATAAGGTAGCAGAATGAGGGTTGTAGGTATCATTCATCTGAGTTGGTCAGGGTGGACCTGCTCTGAAATAATTGAATAGCGTGTGGGTTGGTGGAGCCGACCATAGAAAGAAACTAGTATTACTTAAACAGTTTTATCTTGCATGAATATCCCCAATAGAGTTAACCACTTTGTGGTATTACATCTTGGTCTAATAAATCTAGATGTCATACCCACACTGAAAAATGAATTAAGGCAACAAACCAGTCTGTAGTGTATCTCCTTATATCTCCAGTGTTTCACAGGGGCTTTCAGTGACTAAACGATTCATAGCAGGAAAGATTATATATAAAGGTGAAGTTGTGGTAAGAAAAATAGAAGCCAAAATATTATGAAAGAAAGAAGGGACACGGTATAAAAATCTTTGGTCCTTTGTCTGGGGCTTTAGTACCTGCTAATGGGTACACACTGCTGAATATCTCTACAATAGATACCACTGGTCTAATATTATAATTTATTTTTAAAACTTCTACTACAGCTAAAGCAATAGTGTGCCTCTCTTACACCAATGCACTTTTTACCACAGAATAATAGCCTCTTGATAACCAGGGCTTAGCTATGAACAGAATGTTGTTTTTCTCGCTGCAGTGCATTCAAATAATTTGCAATTCATTTCTACCTCACTGGGAGAAATGGAATGTCACTGTGGCTGTTTTTACTATCCATGGATTCTGTATAATTTTTATTACTTTTATGTAGCCAGAGAAATGCCTACAGTGATCATGCAGACAAATTAAATAATTGGCCTCTTTCAGGAGAAATTCGTAAAAAATAAAGCCTAGATCTTTACACATGCAATTGCTACTTATTGCTATGAAAGTAATCTATTTTCATAGCTGAAGTAGAGGATCACAGCCTCAATTAAATACTACTATAATCATCGTTTTCATTCTGCTATGTGATACTTAAGTGCACAAGAATATAACAGGTCAGGAAGGTGTTTTTCTGAATAGATCAGTCAATTACAAAAAAATTGTTCACTATAAAAATACTTATCATTAACAAAGGCGGGAGAATAAGGTCAAGAAAGATCATTAAAGAGCGAGTCTTCTTCCAGATGCTGATCTGTTATCCAGTGATGGTGCAGATTATGAGCTCATGTTTCAGACTTTATGATTTCACATGTTTATCTCCTAAAATAAAAACTCACCATATTTTTTAAAAGATACAGTCAATAAACTGCAAATATCTTTTTGCTTAGTGATCAGGCTGGGCTTAAACAGGGGCTTATTTTTGGTCCGTGGAGATCAGAGGAGGGTAATATTGCTTACTGATGTTTAGAATTTGCAAATGCATAGATTTTCTTTCCAATACAGTTCAACAGAAAAAAATCAGAAAACGGGGGGAGTTAAATTAGCTTAAAATGAAGGAGCCTCCATATTGCTGAATGTCCGCTTTAGAAAGTCAGGAGTTGGTAATTTTTTAATTCATACTGTCTTAGCGGCAAGCAATATTTACAAAACCCAGAAATCACAGGGTGAGTCATTTCTTTCCACTGATGTCAGGCTTTGCTCTAACCTGTTTGAGGTGTATGTTGTTCCTACGAAATCATATTAGTGCCTCTGTATTGTAATCTCAGTTGGAGAGAAGTGTAATAGAAATGAATTTGTAGAAGTCGGTTTTGTGTAGGGACAACATCGCATTGGGATCGCTTTGTTTTGTCAGTGATACAGTGGCACATGTGTAGTAGTACTGGATAATTCCACAGTAGAAGATTTTTCTATCAAAATGAATCTCTCTTAAACACACGGTCAGAATTGTGCATGCTGTTTCTCTGCTGGCAGGCCAGTCTCACCACATGCGGTAGCACTTAGTGTATAAATTGCATGAGGTGGAATACCTAAGGTATATATGACTTTCAGGGTTGGGGTTTTTTTGTCTCTTCCTGCGCTCTGCTAGAGTAGCTTGCTGTAGCCACATACTGCCTCTCATTGTGTCTCATTGTCCCCTTGATAAAAAGGAAGGATTAATTATATTGCCATTTTGTAAAGGACTCAAACCTTACATTAAATCTGCTAAAAAAAAAAAAGCCTTATTGTCATTTATTAGTCAGAAGCTTGATCTTATTTCTAGAGGAGTGCTTGTCTTCAGGTGTTTCTTCTGAGTCCACTGTCAGTTACTTTCCAGTTCCTGCTCATGGATGTATCCAAAGTTGAGTATAAAGGCATTGAGGTAAAATTTAATTTTTATGCATATGTTCCAAAAGACAAAACAGATGCAGCTTTCAAAAATGAAAACTCTGATCTCTCTGAAGATGGGTGGTTTTAAAATAAGTCTCCTAAATGCTGTCTGATCACTATTTGCTTGGCATTTTGGAAATGGCAGAAGGCGGGAGCAAGAATTGTCGAAGTCATAAAGACAAATGTTGCTTTTAATTGGGCATTGACATACAGATTATTTTTACAGTTCATTTAAAATAATGTAAAAATATTTACAAATCTCATAAGAGATATTCTGGTAGATTTAATTTTTACTTGTTTTGTCTTCAGTGCATTGACTGCCAAATGTTGTAGCACTGTGTCTAATTTAGTGAAACAGAGTGGGACTTTTTTTTGTTTGAAGTGACTAAGAAATTTTAAAAAATCTCTTATGAAGCCTGCACAAATGTGTGTGCTCTGTGCTTTTAAAAATTTAGAAAGACTTCACCACATACTGAGTGATCCCTGTAGTTGTGTCAGGACAGAAGTCATGAATCTGTAAAAGTCAACGCAGGTCGGATCCCTTGAAGGGTCTTAATTAACAGATGGCTTTTAATTTGGCCTTGGAGAAGGGTACAAGATGGTGCTAAAATAATTATCTGCTGCTGAGATCTCTTCCCTTCTTGATTGCTTAGCGAACACCCTTCCCGAATCTTTAGGCTCAGGCTCTGTTCGGTGTCCTGTTCTTCAGAATGAAGGTACGTGTGTGTGACTTGGGTTAATTAGACTACGTGAAGCTTTGAGTGAATGTTGAAGTATAAAGTTACCATCTATCACCTCACAGTAAAACCAGATCAGCAAAGAAATCAAGGTACTTATCTTCTGGAAGTTTAGCCGTCATACTTGTGCAGTAGTGTGTGACTGTATGAAAGCAGTAAGGACTGGTTTAATTGGAAATGTTGAGCTAAATTCCCTCCCTTAAAACAAACAAAACCAGAAGGAGTTTCTCAATGGCTTCCCAGAGCATGAATTGCTAGCCAGACAGCCAGCTGTATTATATTTAGAAAGAAAACACTCACCTTGCATTGTTCAGCATACAAAACATCTGTAGGACCTGCTCGTTTTGCAGAACTGGGGTGCTGTCAACATCTATACTTTCATTGCAGTAGTAGCAGGGAGGAATTTTTTTTCCTTTTAGAAAATCAGCAGCGATGCCAAGTTCCACAGAGTAATGCTGTGCAGCGCAATTGTTCTCAAGCTCTTGCCTTGTAGCCTGTCGGCAACAAGCCGTACCCATTTTTCCTTTTAGACAGAGAGCTATAGCTACTGCTTTATGGTAAATACCGTACTTTACGCTGAACTTACAGAAAAGGAGAAGCCATTGCTTCACTGAGTGCCTAAGGCCCCTCCTGAGTATAGAGGCGCTGATGTGAGTGTCAGACTTGCCACAGCGTGTTCTTATTACTGTTGTAGTGGGCTGATTTAGTCAATGCTTTTCCGATCTGGAAAATGATAAATATCTTGAATTTATCTTGCATATTTACAAGGCTCAAAGTTACTGAACTGTCCTCAACAGCTCACTCAGTTGTTTGTTAATTCATCTATAGAACAGGAAAAACTCGTAATATTGAACAAATCTGGAAATATTAGAAAAATAGCTCCTAGACAAAAATAGCATTTAGCGCTTGAAAATGTCAAATATTAATTTTAACCATTAAAAAACTGCCATGTAATTTTGACAGAGAAGCAAAAATTATTCTGTTCTTTGTTGTAAATGTTAGCTTGATGTGATACAAAGACATTTAAAAAAATGTGGTTGAATATATTTAGAGTCTGTTTTGATCTGATTTCAACGTCTGCATCCTTGAGCTTGTGTGTACTGGCACTTATACCTCCAGATACATTTACCACGCAAGTAATTCAGTTCCATTTCTTGCATACCTCAAGCATGGTGATTACTCGTTTGGCTCAGTCTTCTTCACACATTTGTAAGGCGCAGCAGCCTTTGCAAGCGCACGCTTACTGCAAAGGAGACATCTGCATCCTTCGGCGCCGCTTCCTGAGAGTAAGTGGCTGGAGCTGCATAGGAGGATGTGAGCGGATTAGCTGTAACGTTGCTGACTTTGAAGGGACATTGTATTGATGGGCAAGAAGAAATGGTAGCATTTGGAAGGGAATCTGTGCTGCAGCCATTCTGCTGCTGGTTTGATGGTCCCAGTTATGCCATGCTTGAGGTTAAGCAGGGTTTGAGGCATTGCAAGCTGTGGATTGTAATAGAAACTCTGGGAGACAGCAAAGCTTCCTGGGGAATGTCAAGCCTTTAGTTAAAAGAAAAAGACACTGTGAATGTGCTGGCATATTCTGTGCTGGAATTGCTAAGATATAATTAAGTAAACTTCTTTTTTTCCTTATGGATTTTTTGGTCTTTCTACCTCTTTGCATGTTATCCATTTTGTCTTGCAGTCTTCCCATAGTGAGTATTGGTCCCTTTGCAGTTTCTCTTCACTGGCTGTAAAAGTTACCTTCCCTCCAGCTCTTGCTCTCTGAAAAGGCCGACTAGTATCATTCCCCACTTCACTGACTTGTTTATCTTTTATCATGTGTTACTTAGAGATACCTATTCTCTTTGGATTATGCTCTCTAATTTCCCCCATCTGTTACTCTTTCATTCCTTAACTGTGGTATTTACTTCAGTAAAACATTGTAAGATAGAGTTTATGTGTAACATGCTGTACAAATTAAAACTAATTCTAATGAGACAAATTGCACTGACCAGTTTGTGTTAAGTATGTGACCTTTTGCGGAGTAGTTAAGTCTGGTTTTAGTCCAGTTGTAAAGAAATCTTGGGTTGAAGAATAGTCACTAAACTTCAGTAGTGCACAAAACCTCAAGAACTTCTTTTTTTTCTTCTATTTTGGTAAATGCATGAGTTAAGTGTTTTTACCCAGAAATGCTATTTGGTGAAGGAATGTGAACAAGGCTACCAAGATGGATTAACTAATTCTCATTTTTCTCAGCTGGGCATTCTGTAGTGGAGTGAAGATAGTGAGCAAAGTATTTATTTCTTAACATTGGTGGCAGCTGGCTCTTAAAATCAGTGTTTATACCTTCCTGTTTGCAAAGTAAGCAAAACAAGCTTGTGTCAGGAAGAGGTGATGGAAAACAATTGGTTATTTTGCACTTTCAAGCCCCACATACAGTTGAATCAACCACTGATTGTCTTACTGTTTTGTATCAGCTGCTACAGAGAGTTGTGTGTGAGCTCTACTTTCTTATTCCAAGAAGCAACTGAATTGTGAATAGGCTAGAAGGTACTTGAAGGAATCAGGTTAGTTATTCTGGAGTTTGCCTTCATTTTAGTTGAACATTGGCCCCATGTGTTAATGGTTAACTCTGTGAGTTTACACTTTTATTATGGGATCAACATACAATAACATACTGGGAAAAATACATGTTTGGCTGTGAAGCATCTGCTCTTGATAACTAGTTCTTTAAGACTTTGCGTTGAACTTTTTAGACATCAAAGGCAAGTCTAGTTCTTTGTTGGCTAACACTGAATGGCGATCTCTCTTTTAGCCCATTTGAGCGGGAGAAATAATAAAAAAGTAGTGTTCAACCACAATAAATACTTCTTAATCAAGCTCTTTTCAGGAAGTTCTTTGTTAAAAAATAGTCTTTTTAAATTTTAGAGTCTGTATGCCAAGGGAGACCTGGAAAACAACTGGTAAACACTCAAAGGGCTTTTTTGTTTCTGAAAAGGGAGACAACCTAAGCATAATGCTGTCAGTGTTGATTTGGGGGGGGCGTTCCTATAATGCATCTTATTTTCAGTACCACTGTAACTTTGCAAGTTGTATTAAAGTAGCTATTGTAATGTTTTAGATCTGTAGTTCAAATGAAGACTTTTATTTTATGAATGTTCATAGGGTCTGTGTTCCAATTAACTGATTTATGTTCTGTCGGGGGATGGGGGGTGGGGAAGTCTTATTGTATTTTATTGCTCTCTTAGATAGTTGAAATTTTACTTAGGATGCAAAAACCGGCATTAGAGCAGGAAGCTAAAACCAGCATTATAGCAAAGACTGCAGAGGCACTTAGAAAACGTCAGCAGTTTTGGGTGGTTTTTTTTTTCCTTTCCAATCCTTTTATCAGTAAGGCTCTTGCAATTCACATTTGAAGATCAAGAAAACAATATTAGACTTGCAGAGGGAGTTAATCTGTGTCCAAAGCACTTTAGCTAAATTAAAATAAAAACTAAAAAATCTATCTACTTGTGCCAACTCTTGTTTGAATCTGGGTTAGACTAATGTGTGGTCTGCTGTGCTGTGAGGGCATGTGAGCCACAGCTGCTGGATTTTGTTAGCTCCTGTGTCTCTCATCTATGCAAACTTGAAGTCTTCAGTTCTTTAATATTTCGGTGGCTCTGTTTCCCCATCTCCGGAATGAGAGTGCTGTGTCTCCTTAGGGACTTCCACTGCATGCTGTGGAAGCTGTTGGTCAAACATACCCAGTATCGTCACCTGCTGTGCTTTTCACCTAGTTGTCCCTCTGTGATCTACTGCCGAGGCCTTTTCAAGCGTGTTTCCATCGAACAGGACCCCTGTAAGAAGGAGGCAGGGGGACACTTCCAGAAGAGACTGCACTTTACTGAGGCTGTGGCTGGTTGCAGAATCTCGGTGACATTTGCATTGCATGAAAGCTGTGTGGCAGCTTGAACTGGATGAAACTTGCCTATATTTATCAAAATAAGAGGAAGAATAATTTAATTTAAAGATATTATTTTAGCTCAACATGTCTGTTTTACCAGATGCAAATGAACGTGTTTCCATTGTTGGGCTTGCTGCTTTCTGTCCAGAGGAAGCTTTGTGAAGGAGGGTGCTGCTGACAGATTAGCACATTTTACTTTGTCCTTAGGTCAAATGTTTTTGTCAGCTCTCTAACATGTCTATTAGGGTGAGGATTTTTGAAAGTGTATGTTTCGCTAAAGCAGGAATTTTTTAGACTTTCTCCTTAGGATCCATCATGCACCCATGCATTGGACTTGCCTTTCATTACAGAAATAGCTGGCTTGAAACCTCTGTCTAAGAAATAGGAAATGTATTAGTAATTATAATTTATTTTTCTTCAGATTTATTGTTTATTTTTTCTTGAATGCCAAAATTCTTCTTTCTGTGTGGGTTTTTTTAGGGTTTCGTTTTGGCCTCACATTTTGTCTGATTTTCTGCAGTTACTAGTAATAACTAATATTTATTTTACATACTGTCAATGAGAGCTTCCCATTATGTCTGTTATGAGAAGTAGGGAACAAAAAGCTTAAACTTTAAGATAAACTATGTGGACAGATTGCTTGTTACAGCCTTCAGCTCCCTCAGAGCAAATTTTGTGAAGTGCCCACGCTGAGCCTGGTTGTTGGTTGCTTCCTTATAAAAGACACCTAACGAAAGTTTGGCACAGTGTTAGGAAGCAGAGAGGAACACTTTTCCTAACGATCTCAGAAAGGGATGATTATAATTGTGAGAAGGCAGTTCCAGAAAATGAAGCATGCATTTGTGAATTTTCTTCCATGCTGCATCACTAATGCCATGCAGGCCGTCAGTTCTTCAGACCACTAGAGATATTTTTGAAATCAGTCCACGATCCTGGAGATTTAGAAAGGCAGTATTGCTAGCTGGAGGAGAGTGCCTAAATCGAAAATAATAGTAATAGTATTTACAAAAAGATTGTCATAGAAAACGGATGAATTTCCTAAAGTGTTCTGGTTTTGCCTGACTGCAACCGAGAGCTGAGCATAAAGACAAAATAGAAAGAAAAAAAGAAAAAAACAAACAAACAACCAATTAGCCCTTTAGACCACAATGATATTTAAAAAAAAAAAAAAAAAAAAAAAAGCTTAATAATCTAATTTATCTTGAAACCTGATTTGAAATAATGCAGAATAAAATGCTAGACAAATGCATCTTGAGGTGTTGGTGGGTGTAGTGTGGTTTTATTTGATCACATAATTTACTTTTTCAAGCCCATTTTGTTCTGCTTTGTGTGTCTCTTGTTTTCAGACCTTACTAATTTTTGCCTTCCTAAGCCATTTTGTCATGGCTTTTACCGTTGGCCGTAGCTCTGCTGTGCCTGAGCGTCACACCAAAGTGACTCCCTGTCATGAAATCGGTCTTCAGCATAAGACTTTATTTTTATAGGTCTCAAATACACTTTACTTTTGACTCTTCTCCATCCGGGTTGCCTGATCATTTGTCTGGGTTGAAGGTCTGTCTTTAAAGAACTAATATTTTGTTGCTGGCAAAAGAAAGGGGAGGTGAAGGAAGGGTCAGGGTGTGGATCAGTGTTAAACAAATTGTGAAGGTCACAAAGAATTTTAATCTGGCTTGAAAGAAAGACTTGTATCCAGCAGCACATTTTTGTTTGCGATAGTCTGAATGGACAATTGTGGCTACTTTGAGAATTTGGTGTAGACTGCATGACTGGTATAAATTGAATTAGTCTCATGACAAGGACATAGTCCCCTCTTTTTTCTATCTGCCTGATGGAAAGCAGAAGAAAGCCCTGCGTGACACGTCTTGACCCACAATGTCAATGTGGGCTTTTGTGACAGGCTCTGATTTCTGGCCTGTCATTTGATAAAGCCAATTTGGTGGAGACTAGGAAGAAGGCTTGCTGCAACACAAAATATACTTACAGAAAAGAGTATCTGGTGGTGAGTACAGATGACTGCCGTTCCGTCTTAATAGCCGTTAGAAAGCCACAGTTTCTTTCTGAAAATGGGGCAAAGTCTTGGGCTTGTATAACACAGGGACACAGACACACCAAACGATGCACTGTGTAATATCCTGCACTGTGGCATCACATTTCTTTGTCCTTTTGTCCAGTCATCCTTGTGCCTTCCATTTCCTCTTACGTTTTTCTTTCTCAGTCTTCTGCCTTTTGTCTTCTTACATTTCTCTCTTCCTCCCACTTTATACCCTGCACTGGAGTGAAATCAGTCCCTCTTTTCCATGCTAACAGGGTACCAGCAAAGAAATCGTTGTGAGTCCTGCTTTCCCTTAGACTGAGAACATCCCAACTTTCTGATTTTGTGTCTGTTTCCCTCCCATTCCTGATGCCCTCCTTCCTGCCTCCATTGGCGCTGGCTGAGGTGGAAACATTTATAGGGCATCAAAGGAAAAAGCAACTGAACGCAGATTGTGTAAGAGAAAAGTGCAACTTGCAGTGCTTATTGTTCTACTACACTCACAATGCAGATGTAATGATTTAAATTGAAACATTTTTAATGTTTTAAGTTCTAGGAAGACAGTATGAATTGCTGCTGTTTGTTTATTTTAAATGACATTAGAAATGCTCTCCTTCCCATTGATACGCAATGCAGTGGTCTTTTTTAATGCAGTGCATCAAGATATTTTCACTGTAAATTTGCAAAACTCACAAGAGAATGATTGTCATGTTTTTCCTGAATACTAATTTTAAATAAGAGGCTGTAATCTGAGCCGGGGTAGCCAAGTATTTTTGCAGTTGGTAAACAAACCGGAGCATAGTAAGAAAATTACATTTACGCTACAGGGTTCAATTTCAAGGCATAAGATTTGGCTGTAGATGCTCTGACAGTGAATCATGGCATTGTTGCCAGTGTCATGACCACATCTGAGTGATGTTTTCTGGAAGTTCCATCATTTGCATCACAAATTCTGGTGGGTTTTGTTGGAGAGTCATTTCAGCTTATGCCACAGACCTCTAGAGGAGATGAAGAAAATTGAAACCGTTGAATGGCGTAACAAATCCAGAAACATTTACTTTTCCAAGCATGTGTATGTTCCATTATCTCATGTAGATTTGGGAAATTTGCTCTCTTTGTTAATACGATGTATTTTTTTTCTCTTCCCTTATTCAGAGACCTGAGTGAAAATCAGATAAAAGGAATCCCTAGAAAAGCCTTTCGAGGAATCATTGATGTGAAGAACTTGTAAGTGACAACTTCATTAATATTAGTGGTGAAAAACGTTCTCCCTGGGTTACGTCTGGCTGTTACTCTTTGTTTGAGTACCATGTAGTTAGCTCGGTGCAGCAAAACAGGGAGCTGTGGACCCTGCTGTGTGCAGCAGGTTGTCATCAAGGGCCTCACATGCTGCTTTGGTCTTGTGTGCACACTTTGCAGTGTACCAGGGCAAAGAAAAACATATATGTAGGGGTTTTACCCCACCCTTCACTATAGTCCTGCAAAGTCATGGTCCAAGCCTTGAAGCAAGATATGCATAGGAAAAGAACTGGTAGAGTTTGGGGGTGAAATTGAAATATTTCACTTCGATTAAATTCTCTGTCCCACCGCTTGGGTGGGAAGTAAATAGTGCAAAATGTGGCATACAGGCACAGTAGTTGGGCACAATTATCAGAAAATGAAAAAATAATGTGGGAAATTAACTGTGCATGCTTTGACAGTTTGTATTAAAAATTAAAATATTTTACAAAAGCCATTGAAGTAAAACAGGTTTTGCTGTTTGCGGTAATGAAGCTAGTCTGTCCTAGCCGTTTTCTGTAACATACAGCCTGAAATACGTGTAAATGAATTTTCTGTATTTTCAGAGCTGCTAAAGGCTCTTATGTGTTACAAACCAGAAATATATTTCTGTGCGCGCCCACACACTAACACACCGTTGGCATCGTTAGAGTCAACACAAGGTGAATTGAAAAAGGAAATAACAGCCAACAAATTGGCAGAGAGTCAGGATTTCCTGAGAAGACTTGCAGCCACTCTCAGAACCATTTCGGAGCCATTAGTATTAGCACTGTGTTACCACACGAGTAGCTGGAATCTGATACCCCACCATCTTAAATATTGTCAGTATAGTGTAAATAGTGTGGATTTATCCTTTGTGTGTTTATGTTGCAGAAGAATTAGCTAGAGGAGGTCTAAAAAGAAACACTTTTCTACAGAGAGTCTTGCAACATACACGTGTTTTCATTTCTTGCCCCAATGAACAACCTATTTAGTGTCCAGAGTATTTTTTTTTTTTTTTTCTACAAGCAGCATGGAAACTGTTAAGGGCAGTCAGTCAACATGTATCAAAGCACGGCCACATCTGCATTCAAGGGCAAAGCACAGTTCTTGTACTTTCTCTGGTGATACTGCATTGCAGGGACTGTCACATCACTGGGGTTTGTGCTAGGGAGACAGGACTGCAAAAGACCAAAGGAGGACTTCCCCCAAACTGGAAAAGACAGGAGCAACTCTGTGAGATGCCCCCTCCTCTCTGAGCACTGTGCAAGGTGCCTTTGGAGACTTTGGGATAGACAGAATGTGAAGACTTCTACACATCGTCTAACATTTACAGCTGTTTCTGCAGGCAATCAGCATACTAACCACGTGTTCTTCAATGGTTTGCTGCTTCCTTCCTCTATATTCAACAGTGACTTTAGTTTTCAGGTGTGAAGGCTTTTTTACCTGAACATCAGCCTGAGAAAACACGAGAAAAATTGAGGAGCCAATTAAATTTATCTAAGCCTGTACTGTAATGTTGTTCTTCAGTGGAGGAGAATCATAGGACCTGTGTGAGCAGGCCTAGCTTTTAAGACACAGGAAAATATGTAGAATATAGTTTTTATATGGGAAAATGTTTGTGGATTTTAGACAGAAACAGGGCTCTTTTGTGATGTTAGCATGAACTTTACTTACATTATGTAATCTAGAGCAGCAATAGGTGGTGTTTTGTTTCAGAAAATCTAGCTTTCCCTACTATAATTCACTGTTAGTTGTCTAACATAATTTAAAATAGCAGAGTTTGCATTCAGAGATGCGTTTGCTTCTGGCAAGCTGTCAGAAAAAACACAGGTATTCTTTGATTTATACACCCAATCTCAGTGCAGAAGGAACCAGAGTCTCACTTTTGCATGAGCCAGTATCAAGGGATGGCTCGCTGGAGTGCTTACAGGAACTCCAGCAATTTTGGGACCTAAAGCTTTAACAAAAAAAATGTGACTGTTAAGTTAGGCAGTATCTATTATGTTGCTGTAAAAGGTACAGTGTCAGAAGTGCTTCCCTGCAGCCCCCTTTTCTGTCTTTCAGGAATACTGTAGTTATCACAGCATCATCGAATAATTCTGGTTGGAAGTGACCTCTGGAGGTCATCTAGACCAACCTCTGGCTCAGCGGGAGCACAAAGCTTACTAGTCTAATGAATAGTTTTGCTGATGTAAGCCACAAGTACTGATTGTTCAGATAAATACCAGGAGAAGCAAACTTTTCACCCAGATCTGTAGTAATTGTTTCTTGATAAGGAATGGATGAATTGTGTGCCTAGAGTGGTTCGTTAGATCAGATGACTGTTGCTTCCAGACACAGTGGCCTATGAGTTGCTGAGGAAAACGGGACAAAAACTTGAGGCAGCTTGCTGCTGGCACCTAAATTTCTGCAGCAGTAACTATAAGGGTGTGATGCAAGTTGAACCAAGTTAATATTTAAAGCTCTTAAAGCTTTAAGCAGTAAGCTTAAGCCTGCCAATTCCCATTCTCAGTCTAGATTTGGCAGCTAAATCGTTCCCTTCTGAGTCACAGAAATGACCATGCCAATGAGCGCAAGTGTTCGAGCAGCTAGAGGGAGAGAATGAGTCTTTGCCTGTCCGTGCCATTCCCCTGTTCAAACACCTGCACTGCTGATCGCCCGGTGACTCTGACACGTATGTGCCAATGTGATAGCGACAGGGTTGGCCGTTTCTATGGCTATCCCTTTGCAGGTTTATTGTACTCTCTCAGAGTTCTCCTACCTTACAAAGTATGTTTTTGAGGGATCTTGGAGACTTTTAGACTTAAGAAATACAGTTACATGTTCTCCTACCCTCCCCAACCCTTTCCAATTTATCTTTAAAATTCACATAAGGAAGGGCAGGCATGGAATTGTCTCTTTCTGTCACTTGACATCTAACATGGCCTCAAATTCTTCCGGTTTCTACATAAAGTTTCTAAATGCCATGGCAAAAATAATAGCTCTGTAGATATTGTAATAGGGACACAGTAAGTGTTAGACCACATGAAAGTCTCCAGATTAATGCTGTCTTTAACAGCAGCCTGGAAAGCTTCCCTCAGGAAAAAGTGTGGAGACGTTGATGCAATAGCCTAAGCCAGGGCATGAGTTCCTTTTGGACACAAGCTCTGAAATATGCCACCTCTGGGCTTAACATAAATTACTGTGGGTGCCGTTTGGAAACCCTGTGAGAACTACCTTATCTCAGCATGGCCACAGCAGGAAGCAACACCAAGTGGCAGACTGCAGCCAGCTGGAGCATAATGGTGTAGAAAGACTTCCCGAATTTAAGGGCAGAGGTGCTGCTGCGTGTGCTGAGAGTCTTTGGTGACGTCCCTTGAGCACCAGGACTGCAGAACTAGCTTGCTACTGGTATGATTTTGGGCATTTAAAAAAAAATAGATGTTAAGATAATAGGAAAGAAAAAAGAAAGGTGCTACAGAAAGCAGTGTTTCAGGATAGTTTTCACCATACCTTTCTTTTTAAATGGTAAAAGCTTTCTATCTTTAGTAATTCCTTAGCAGAGTAGTGATCCCCGGAAAATGGGCTTGTGTAAGGGCTGTGCTAGAGAAGAGCTTTTAAACCTCAGGGAGGCCAACATTTTTGCATGAGACAAAGCCAAAGCAGAGACTGCCAAGATGAGGTTTTAAAACTCCCAAGTGGGGGAAATGTAGCTGTGTGAATTATTTTCATATGAAGTGTTTTCTGCTGTTTGACTATAAAATCAAAGGAAGAATCTGCACATAAAGAATATGTTAGTAAGTCTATTTCTAATTAAAATATAGAAATAATTATACAGCTTTTAGAAAGTTTCATGAACACATAATGTCCATTACCAATAGTAAGGGAATTTGGTGTGAACTAGCACTTTGAACATTCTGTGGAATAGACACATAAATGCTACTTTGTGGCCCTAAAATAATTGAACAAGAAAGGGCGAGAGAGGGCCAGCTCGCAGCACGCACCTGTATTCAATTTCTGTTACTTACTACTTAGAGAGCAGGAAATGTTTTTTGCAGGAATCTAGCCCCAAGTAAGCACACTTATTTCAAGAATTAAAGTACATGTTTTGGGGTCTTGTTGAGCTTTTGGCTAACTCAGCGCTATCAGCCACAGCCTTCCGTCATAAAAATATAGAGAGCCACTTCTTGGATTGCTGCACATTTACCCTGCTTGTATCACATCTTGGCATTCAGACGGGAGTTCTCTGGTGAGGCATTCCTGCAGTTTCCCTTGAATTAGCCTGGCCAGCCCACCTTGTCAAGGGCAGCCAGATTCCCAGAATAGGAATATGCAGAGGCTGACTCAAGTAAATATCCTGTAACTGCAGCAACCATTCTTTTGAGGTGTTTCTTGTGGTTATTGGCAGTATGCTCCCAGCTCTTCCTCTTGCTGTGCCTCTCTTCAGGACTGTGAAGCTGAGCATAACCAATCGAGCTGCGTGGGGATTGCAAAGCAGCTTAGGAATGGGATTCTTGGAGGCTTGATGATATCCAAGCTTGTGTTGCAGGGATCGTTCCTCCATAAGAAATGCACAGAACAAATTTCAAAGAATTACTCTTTCTGGCAAGCTGCTGCCCTGTGTTCTTTTGCCGTCTCTTGACAGAAGTTTATTCCTTTGTTTTGTAGCATTGCAGTGAGGAAAAGCAATAGCCCAGGACTTAACAGCAAGCAGAGATCTCTGAAAGTAAAATGGCAAAACTCTGGTTGTGTATTTCCCTAAGCTTTTGCCCCTTTGTCACCCATCCCTACCTTGCACCGTTCAGACAGAAGGAAAAGCCTCTTGTGTAAGCAGTGAGTGCAAACATGTATCTTGTGTATATACAGAGTGCGCAGTCTTGGTGTCAGTGTCTATAGAATCATGGAGTCATTTAGGTTGGAAAAGACCTTTGAGATCATCAAGTCCAACCTGGGTTACTGAGTCTTTCAAGTCCACCACTAAACCCCAACTTGGTATCATCAACAAACATACTGAGCGTGCACTCCACCCCTTCAGCCAGATCTCTGATAAAGATGTTAGAGGACTGGCCCCAGCTCTGGGAACCCCGCGAGTGCCCGGCGCCAGCGGGATGTGACTCCGTTCCCCACCACTGTCTGGCCCGGCCGCCCAGCCAGCTTTGCCCCC
>JAVJGJ010000061.1:48238217-48259041 GCA_035590215.1 Microhierax caerulescens
GGGCTGTTGTGCCCCCGGGGCAGGACCCGGCCCTCGGCCTTGTTGAACCTCCTCCAGCTGGGCTGGGCCCCTCGGCCATGAGCAGCCAATATGTTTCACAATTAACTCATTGAAAATATATATTTGATTAAAATGCAGGTGCATGTTCCCTACACAATGCAGAATGCATTTAAGGTGGGGTATGTAAAACCAGCCAAGCAGAGTCTAAGTCTTAGCAGTGGACATTTTGTAACAGAATCATGTTTCTTTTTTTACTTCTTCAGCTGGCCTTAGGCAAAGGTGGCACAGAAGTTGGTTACTTCGTTTGCCCCTTGAGAGCCGTGCCCCACCTTTGCAGGACTGACTGGCTGTGTCACGGTTTTGCTTGGGGAGCTGCTGCTGGCTCTACTGCCTGAGCACAGTTTGGAGTATGTTACCCTTTTGCTTTTCTGTCTTCTAGTGTATCCACTTCTGAATTACTAACCCTTAAAATCTACCTGCCCTATCTTTCTAAGCAACTTCTCTTGTCTATCTTACAGTAAAAATCAGAGGAAAAAAAAGCAAGAAAGCCGAAATGCTGTGCAGCCCGACTTCTGGCAGGCAGGCAGGCGTAGGGAAGAATTGTGTTTCGTTAGTTCCCAGCTGCCCTGTCTGTTTCCATCAGGACCATCGTAGCTGCTGCAACCGTAGCTAAAAGTAAACCTATTAGGGATGTAGAGGTTAAAACTTTACATTTAATTCAGAATCCACGTGCCTTTAATCACAGTTTCTTCTCTGCCTATGGTGAATAGGCAGAGCATTTACTCTTTGTATTGTAGGAAGGGTAGGCAGCGCGTTCACCAGCTGCACTTCCTGACAGTCTGAAGTACAGCATCTGGGGGGCAAGGGTGTGTGCCCTGTCCCAAGGGAAGGCTGCCCTTAAACCCCTTCCCTCACAGAAGAGCCTTGTGCTGGATCTGAGGGTGATCCAGCTGTCTTGAATAAGGAGTTAATTCTGCATTTTTCTAGAAGACGGTATATGTGGGTACTGCCTCCTGAATAGCTGTGCTCTCTACCATTTTATCATGATCGTCAGGAAATACGGTGTTTTGCAAGTGTCATTATGATCCTGAAACTTTTGCATATATCTCTCTTAACATCGTAAGGAGTAGTCATTATTCACAATTACCTTCTTGGGAACGTTTTGTGGGATTTTTGCATTGTCCACTGATGCTAAAAGATGTTGGTTCAGCAGTAATCTTGCTAGCTGGTGAGCTCATTTCAGCCTTGCATAGTGTATTATTGCAAATGCTCGGCAGTAGTGTTATGTCAACCCATCACACGGTGAACTGCAGGGTTTGGTCCCAACCTGCAGGATATTCTTGTATTTTATGAGAAGAGCTGATAGAGGGAATGCTGCTTCCTTGCTTTATTCCTGAGCAACCTGGGACAGTTCTAAATGCATTGGGGAGCAATGGCAGAAACATGTGCAGACTAATAACCTGCAAATTCTGCAACACACGTGATAAATACTGGAAAACTCCAGAACCATTTCATGAAGTATTTAAACGTATGTCATATTCAGTAATGTGATTAAACTATACTTGCATTTTTTAAATACATTTCAGTTTTGTAATCCCCTTTCCCATGTCTCTCACTAATAAATAAAACTCCAGGTGGACTAAGCAGCACAGAATGATCTTAAATCTGTTGAATGTGCTAAACTACCACTTGTACTTTACTTGAGATTGATTTCACAGATTGAAAATGCACCACTGTTTTTTTTTTATTATTATTTTATTTTAAATGAAAACATCTGAATTAAGCACAGTGGATGTCAGCTCTGTTTTTCTGTCCAGTTGCATTTCAGGAAGTGTTTGTTTCATGGATGCCCACAGTTGTGGGCTCAACTAGCCACAAGGGATCTGTCACTGACAACTCATTAAAAGCCAAACTGTCACTTCTGAGAAACAGATTTCCTCACTGTAAAGGTTGCTTTCCCTCCAGTAAAATGTCAGATAAATAAAAGCTGAAATAACTCTTAAGTGCGCTCTACCTATAAAATAGAAGTACATAAGCCAGCAGTATTTAGTAGTGGAGAATGTATGTTTGGTGGCATTTAATATTATTTAAATTTTCCTTTTTCTGATGTGAATCAGGGCTGACTACCTTCTACCTTCATAATTTTGATTTACCTTGTTTCTGCGTTCGGTATATCCACTGCATACATATATATTGTATTCAATACTAATTTGGGGGCAAACCATAGATTTTTAGATATTGCTTTTAGGTGTAAGACAAATTCAAACACCAATTGTATTTTTTCCTTTTCTGGAAATATATTTCAAACACCATTTAAAAGATGCACCTTCCTTGTGAAAAATAAAATAAAATCCTTGTAAAAAATCCTAATGCTGATAGCAAGAAAGATGAAGTGTACCACACAACCCTAAGTCGTCCTTTCCATCTACTTCAAATTCTGTTCTGATCTTCTTTATGCTTTGTATTTTGCATAATTTATTGCCTTCTCCTGCCTAAGAGGGCTTCTTTTGTAGCCATTAGTAATTCAGCTCTGCAGGTTGGCCATCAGTGAGGGGTTTGAACGGTGACATGGATGTGCTGTGTCCCGTGAGGGAAACGGCGTATCTGACACAGTGGTGAGAACTGTTTGCACAGGAGACTGAAAAAGTCCAGTGTTTGGGTGGGAGAACCCCAGTCTTGATGGTCACTTTAAAAATTTGTAGTGATTTTTCTGTTTGATTGGGTGAAAAATGGTTGAAAAATCAGTTTGGGGAATCTAGAGATTTAAGTTATATATAATTCACTTGCCTAAATGGGATATTGGTGCAGATTTTTAGGTGAGGCCACAAGCTCCATGTCCAGAGCTTGGCAAAGGAATGGGATCTGTTACATGGGGTTTGAAATCTGCTACAAAAAGTCTGGGCGACTATTGATATTCCCAGAGATTACTTGTCTGCTCACTCATTTCAGCTTTTTGCGCTTATTATTCTTTTATCCTAACAAAGCATAGATAAATTTTGATGCAGCACCCATACTGCGGCACTGCTTTTGTACATAGAGTAATGAATAGCAGATTTGGCCCTTTTCTGTTTTAATAGTCTTACAAAAGTCTCTTTGACAGAAACAAACTCCAGAAAATACCATGATTTAAAAACAGGCTATGTGGTATTCTTATTGTCCTTTTGATATAAAACTTGATTAAAATGGGATGTGACATCAGTTGAAAAAGTATGAAAATCAAATTTTCTTTATTTTATAATTTTTTAGGCTCTCCTCTGACTATAGTTTATCTTTGTGTAATTTATGCTGTCTTTGTGCCATACCTTAATTTTGAATACATTTGTTGAAAATTTCCTGTAGCAATAATCTATGATTGTCAAAAGGAACTTTTATTCTGACAAAAAAAAAAAAAAAGATACTACTGGTTTTAATTATAATTCTAAATAGCTTCGTAACCACTGTGAACTCTGAATTTACATCATTTTTATGATCGCCACACCATTCCAGGTTTATTGATTTTGTCATTTGCTTCATTACATTTAATGCAAACCTTTTGTATAGAATTATTCCGGTGCTGTGCTGGGCACGGAGGGGTCAGCATATGCACTCTCTAGCCAAAACAGCACTGCAATATCATTTTAGTACAGACTTCATGAATAAATGGGAGTTGTAAATACTGTCCACCAGCAGAACAAAGTTTGCTTTCTCCTCTTGACCTTTACAGCTGCACAAAGTTAAAACCATAGCCTGAGTCAGGGGTGGGTTTTTTGTTTCTTTTAATCTCTCTCCCCCCTGGCTCTTCAGTCAGTGCAACTCATGACTTCTAGCTAGAGAGAAAAGGGGTCTTCTGGCAGGAGTCGGGCGGTGCCTGCTCGTTCCGTGGCAATGCCACCCTTTGCCTGGCCAGGACAGTTTTATGCAAAATGGAGATCTTGCCTACGGTGAAGGGATCTGCGGGAGTGGTGACCTGCTGCTCAGAATCGGTTCTGAGGAGCCAGTGTGCTTTTTGGCTTTCAAGGCAGAGATGCTGTGGGTCTCTAGAGTCTCCAGTTGTTTTACCATTTCACTGGGATTAACTTTTGATGTTTCATTTTGTAAATAGGCACCAGTATTCCTGGATTTGGTGTACTTTTTAAGGTTAATAAAACTCCCTCAGTTCTTAATGAATACTGCACCACTTTTTCTGGATAAAACAATTAAAATTTTTTAATCTAACTTCATTTAAAGAAAAGTGATGAAAACACTGGTGAAAAACAGGTAAGTAACGGGATTCTTGTTTTCTCCAGGAGGCAAGGAGTTAGGCTCAAAAATTAATTTCAGTAATTGATTGGGGGACTGGATTTCCTGCACCGCTCTTCCTTGACCACAAAATAAGATGGATGTCCCCCCTCCCTGACCCCACCTCAGCAAGGCTGCTGCTTGGCTATTGTCAGTCCTCAACTCAGCTGCAGCTTTCTGTGCGAGAGCCAAACTGGGTATTTAAAATGACGATGACGACAACAAAGCTTGTATAGTTTCTTGCCACATTTAGAGCACAGAAGGGAATGATTATGTTTCTCATTCAGTGATTCAGTCTGTTACATGGCTTTGCTGTCTTGCAGTTGGGTGGCTCCAGGAGATAAAGTGGCCATAGGAAAATGAAGCCACCTGCAATTCAGTTCAATCCAGAATTGTTAAGCCTTGAAAGGAAAACATTTGTGGAGGGAAAAAAGAACTAAACTGTAATGGTATGATTGTATTTTGTAGCCTTTTCATCATAAATCGGTTTTATATGAACATATGTTCACTGTGTATATACAGCAAGGTATTCTATACAGTTCCTTTTAAACAGCTAAATCACTGCCTCATTTGAAAGTGTCCTCAAAAGAAGCTCAGGCCATCTAAATCCTACATGGATGTGAAGAAGACCCTGTGGAGGATTCTCATTTTATTTAAAAAAAAAAAATCATGTTTGTGTTTGGATCTGCAGTGTTATCTTCCAACGTAAAATAAAGATCTAACTCTTACGTGAAGCACAGGGGGAATCCTCAGGCACTCAAATATCTGTTATGAGATGAACAGGAGTAGTGTAAAATTGATTACCTAGGTCCAAATCTGAGAATGGCTTTCGTAAAATAGCTTTGAGGTAGGCAAGAATGAACCCCCTTTTGTTTAAGAGCAGATGACATAGGGTGAATGTGAGACAGCAGCATTGGAAAGGGCTGTTAGATGATGGTCTCATTTGTACAACTGATTTCTACTACTGGATATAATTTTCCTCCACTTTTTTTCCTATGAAAAGCCTGTGGGATCTAATTTTGCTTTTGTTTAGCCTTTGGTAGTCCCATAAATGTCAAAGAAACAAATGAAAGAATTCTATCTTCGTATGGAAGTAACCTCTGCTCCAGTCTTTTGTGGGTTTTTTTAAAGCTCTTTTTGGAGTTATTTTTCCAAATCATTGAACAGTAGTACAGTAACGCTATGATAATATGCATACACAGCTTGTCCAAGGTGCTGTTTTCACATGTATAATTCTTCTTTCTCTTGTTTTACTAGGAAAAGTGACAATTTCTTAATTGTTCTTTTGAAGGAACATGAGACTTTCAGGAATGATCAAAATTATTTCCTTATATAATTCTGCCTCAATATCCGGTCTATCAGAAATTGTTTATGAGGCAGTCATGATATGTTAATACTGGAATATAGAATGATGCTTTTCCAAAAAAAAACCCACACACACAAAAAAAAAAAAAACAACAACACAAAAAAACCCCACCTAAATCCAAACCACAAAAAAACTGCACCAAACCCTAGAATTTAACTCATTTAAATGGATAACCTAATGGGCTATATGAAACTGTGACGTGGTGCACAAGTTTTCTTACAGCAAACGATTTGCGTTAGGATCCCCAGGAGCAGTTCTTGTGGCATGTTCAGGTGCAGAACATACGAGTCGCTGCATCCAGTCTACTTCTGAATGCAGTGACACGGTGTTCTTTTCCATACACATTAAAAATTGCTTGTCACGATGCGTGGTGGGAAGTGGATCTTTCTGGTATGAAAAATTAGCTTTAGAAATGAGATTGATCCCCCTCATCTTTTTTTTCATCTTCTTTCCATTTTCTTTTGTGACCCCTCAGTAGCCCTGTACATGAGTTTCACCCCTGAACCTGCTTTATTTTGTATTTCATTTATATGCTCAAGCTCAGGTCATATGCAGCATCAGCTATTGATTAGGTCCTGCTTTTAAAAACAGTCTTATAACGAAGATGACTGTTACAAGGAGGTCAAGTGGTTTGCTTAGAATGATTCATGGAATAAGGGGACTTGCAGTTATCTGAAGCATTTTGGTGGAGGGGTTGTTTGGGTTTTAGCTCTCTGCCTTGAGCTCACGTTGCTTTTCAAAGGTGCAGTGCTCTCACTTCTTGTGGAGCAGCTGGAAGGCATAATTAAGGGTTAATGTCCAGGCGGGGGCATAAGCAGCAAAGTCTTGCCAATAAGTTAGGCAAGCAGCACTCTCAGGAGAATGACAGAAGGATGGGAGAAATGTACTGTGCAGCCAGTTGTGCAGGTACCCGCTTTACCTACTTACAAAAGATTTGTTGCTTTCATTGCAAGGAGGAAAACTTTGGGGCAGGGCTTTTCTCTGGCTTCTTTATTGAAGTGCTGTCAATTTCAGTATGAATTAGATGACTGAAATTTTGTTTAAAGGCTCAGGTAAGGTTACTGGTATGCTCTTTTGATCCAAACTTGCTGCGTAATCCTACTAGGGAATAAAAGTTTTCTTGCACACGACTGCCTTTTTGTTATGACAATCCTGGCAGAGGAAGCAGCTGTCTCCTCTAAGAATATATTTATCGACTAATGTCAGAAAAAAATACTAATAAAAAAAATAGCACCGAGCAAGGAAATTTCATGGATTAAGTTAACTTTTAAGATTCTTTGTTAATGGCTTCAATTTTGTAAGGCTTTTGGAATCATTCTTCAGTGGCTACTAAGAAAACGTGAATGAAGAGTTTAGACATGCAGCCATTTATATTTAAGAATCTACAATATCTAAGATCGCCTGAAGGTTGATGTTATTAATTTCAAAAATATTTTTTTTAAAACTAAAACTTAGTAATTTGAAGAGAAAAAGATAACTGTAATAATAACTATTTGTCTATAACTTCCATGAAATTCTCTAGATAAACCTGCCTCTCAATATTCCTGCTGATGTTAGATGTAAGGTGTAAAAATTAGTTAATAATGCTAATCATATTTCTACTAATAAGCCATCCTCTGTATCTATTTTTTCTTTTTAAATTGGAATGCAGTTGTTTCATGATGGTGTATTTTACCAGTTTGAAATGGAATAATTCTTTTACATTACTGTTCATTAGACGTTCTGCTTTTACAGATAAAGGCAGACTTCCAAGTTCCCTCAGTCAAGTCTCCTGCAAGGTGGAATAAAGCCCTTTGGAGGTGACCTGTTGTCCTGGGTTTGCAATGCGTGTTGTCTTGGAGATCGTGGTTGTCCCTTGGTACTAGGATTTCTAAACTGTGAAGTTTCAGATCCAGGGTCGTTATTCCTTGTCCAGCAGTTAATCTCTCTGAGCGAATAGTGATCCAGGAGGAAAGCTGAAAGACTTCAGCACCTGTTAGGCTGCTTGTAAGTTCTGCCAAAGAACTAAACTTATGTGAGGATATCGGTTACCGATACAGTTTTTGACAGTATTTTTACTTTCAAGTACTGCGGTAAAAATTTAGTGCTGTTATACGTGTTTTACCTATGTATTTATAAATGTACTTCTTAAGAACAATAACATCAATATCTATTGCAGTGAGTGGTGTTTAGCAAATCTGATAATCTCTCCCTGTTCTGTGTTTACGTTGATACTTTATGTGTCCTGAGGCCAGGGAAGCATATTTTAATTTAGAAATTATGTAGGTTAGTGGGACTGGAAGTGTTGTGTTCAGTTCCTGAAATTTTGTAAGACCTCATTATGCTGCTGACAGCTGTGCATCTGCAGGGTGGATGCATAAATATGTTAAGGGGTGAGGGACCCAAATACTACAGCAATCACACAAATGCCAAAAATAGATTTATGCCATTTGCTCTTATGAATTAGAAGAAATAGATCTATGGTCTCATGTCGGTGGAAAAAACCACTCCCTGAATATGCGGAAGAGTTATCACATATGCTCTGTTCCCTGTTCCTGCAGGATATGTAGTAGTGCCACAATGATTCGGTAAAACTGTTCAGAAAATTAAAGATCTTCTAATATAACTGAATGAAGTGATCCAAACATATTGGATGCTTATGGTTCATATGGGTGTTCAAACAGGAACATTTGTTCCAAAATGCTCGTAAACGTAGATCTGCAGGATGTATTGCTGTCCTTACCCTGGGTGATAAAAACTTCACAGATGACGTGAATTTGGCTGGCTTGAAAATAATAAAACAAAATGGCATTTTTGTCAACTGCGATCCAGTTTACTCTGTATTTCCATAGCCCTTTTCAAAGTATTTAAAAATCGATCTAATTACTAAGTCCCCAGATAACCAAGCACATCATTCTTTTTGGTTCCCATTTACTGTATCAGGTCATTTATTTGCTTTCCTTTCCTGCAATCTTTTCTGGGTTTTGTTGTGATTTAATTTTCTTTAAAATTCTTTTTTTTTTTTTTTTTTTTTTTTCTGTCTAGAAACATGTTATTCTTTCTTAACCCATCTTGTTCTGTACATGCCCTGTTAAGTGTTTTGGGCTTTCATTTCTTATGTGCAGGCATTTCATTGCCAGCACAGGTGAGTTTTGCAAGTGTTCAGGCCTGGTGTAGACTTGGGCAAAGGAGTGGGTGGCGGAGAAGAACACAAGTCCCAGAGACATAGCTTGTGTGACATCGTCTTTATGAAGTATGTCATAGGGGTATTAAATTGAAGATAGGCAACTACTGGAGAAAGAGGGTGGTCTTCAAAGTCACGTATAACTGCCCAACAGACATTTCATGTCTATGAGTGGTCTTCAGCAACGTTGACAATGAGAAGTCACCTTTAGGCTGGCCTGCTCCAGACTCTTGCTTGAGGCTCTGAATGCACACAGAAATGAGGTTTCCCCCCCACGGACCTTACCATATAGCATGACAAGGCAAGACAACACTATACACATATGAAACAAAAGGTGGTCAGCGTGGAGCGGGCTGTTTGGTGAAAGGCTAGCGGTTAAAGCTAAGTGCGTACAAGTGTGTGGCCCAGAGCAGCTTCTAGTCAAAGGTCTCACATTCTGCAATTTCTCCCAGTTTATCCCCTTCCATACAGAAATTATTTCCTTATGTTTTGGGGTCTCTGTGACAAAGGTGCTTTCACATCACTAGTCTCCTCAGCCTGGCACCCTCCCAGTCCTGAAGCCACTCTCAGGGCTGCTTTTTCACTGAAGGATCTTCCTTGATCCGGAAGGGATGGTTTCTTTTTTTACACAGCATTTGCTGAGGATATCCCGCTTTGTGACAGTAAGAAAATATCAGATTTTAGGACTTATTTGAAGCCTTTACCAGTCTTCTCAGGAAAACAGGAACGTTATTTGCTTACTAATATATAAGGACATATGTAAGTACTTATATATGAGTAAGCGAATATACTTACATGCCTACAGGAGTTACATATAGAAGCACACAGAGGGCCCAGAGAAGTGCAGAGTACTATATTTATAAACATAGTACAAATATAAATAAATGTATAAAAATGCACAGCAAGAACCCACCTTTTTGTAGGGTAAGTGGATAATTCAGGAATCCAAAGCACTTATTATGTTAATGTATTTGTTTGAAATCACATGGGAGAACAAGCAAATTTGAAGCATTGAAGTATAGAGTCAGACCATAAGAAGTCATTCCAGTGGGAATTTGGATGTGGAACTTGAATTCATTGCCTTGAGTAGTGAGAATGAAGTTTGATGTAAATGCCTTAAAAGCTCAGAAACCCCAGGCGGAATTCTAATGTCTGTCTCCCCGCCTTAGCACCGACTCATCTAAACAGGCTGGTGTGCTTAGCTGGTATTGATTACCAGTCAGCCACAGATCTGACTTGCAAAATGAGATATGATACTAAAAAATGACAGCTATAAAGACTGTTAAAAACAGATGATGATGACATTGCGTGTGCATTGAAGCAACCACTGGAAAACAGATTTCAAATGTTTTTACAGTATCCGTTGCTGGCCTTGTTTTATATCAGTAAGAGAGCGACAGCCTTAGGAGCATAGTTACGTGATGTACTTGGCTCTGCTGCTCTTTTTCAGTAGGCCTGAGAAGTCACATACCTGCAAAGCAGAGAAACGTGTAATCAGAGGGAGGAGTCAGAATTTGCAGCTGCCTGTGGATCTCAGCCATTTAGGAGCATTTGTGTGTTATAATCAAAATCCCTGGCTTTGACAATGCCCGGAGAGGTAGGCTAACACTGTCTTGTTCGCTCACAAGGCTGACCTGTAGCTAAGCTAAGTGGCTTCTCATCTTAAAGGAATTGAAAACACTTATTCTTCATTGGTTATTCTTCAGTGGCCAGTTTAGAGTGGAAATTACTATAATAATTGAAATTTCATGTCTCAAAGGTGAGTTGCTGTTGCCTGATCGGTGTAAGAGAAAAGATGTAAAACCAAACAAGAAAACTGAAAGCAGCACCCACACACACCTTTCATCATTTGGAGTGGCACGTATCCTAAAAGTGGAACCCACAGCTGTATTAAAGATGAAATAGCCTGCTCTCTGGAATACTGTATAGAAGTTTCTGAGCCTGTGCTAAGCAGGATCAGTACTGGAAACCCATATCAAAATGTTTTAAAATGAATGCAGCGTCTTGAAATATGTAGTGTTCCTTGACTATTCTCCAGTGACTGTGGGTTTTAGTTATTATTTTGGCACATCCTAGATGTTGAGGAGATGGATACAATCATATTGAAAAAAAAAAAATATTCCCCCAAACCAAAATGGGGGATTGAGATATTCAAAACTGTACTTCCCTCTTCAGCTTTAACTGGCCGTTTTTATTTTCTTAAAACAGCAGGATAAACCTGACTGAAAAAAATTATTGGTGTGTTATCCTAAGATACTGCAGTTCATAAATGCAAGATGTTAATTGCTTGGGTATGCATTCACTAGGTATTAATATTAATTTTGTAATTAATAAAAAAGTCACCAAAACAAAAGGCTCTACTTTTTTGCCCAAAATTACCAGCCCTGTAACAAGGTTGACACCCTGCTGTGACTGTACTCACAGCATTTACTCTTTTGGGATTATTTCCTCCTAATTTTTGTTTTAAGAGCGAGAAAACATCTCTCAAGTCATTATATAACTGCAGGTGATAGAATTAATCTAATGTAATATGCGATTTCAAAGGGGACGGATGTCTGGAGATCGAATGTCAAGATTCCTTTTTGCTCTGTCATCTTCCTAACTCTGTAAAAGACGTGCTTCTGGTGGCTGGCCCTTGGGCGCATTTACCTTCGCTTAATTGCCGAGGTCTATTACATTTGCTCTCTGCTACAGCCTCTATCTCTTCATGTAATTTTCATGTTTGCTGAAAAAGTCTAAGCCTCTTAAAGGCATGAGAGCCCTAGTTTTCCTCTCAAAGCTGAATTTAGTAAATTATTAATAATAAAAATGTGTAAACAAAGAGACACCGGAATTAATATGATTCCCCCTCAGCAACCCTGTTAGATAACCACCTTGCTCTGCTACATCCCACCGTTCACCCTGGCAGCACGCACGAGCATCTGCAGCCCCTTCCCTCGCCAAGCCCTGCGCTGGCTGAGCTCCCGCTGGCAGGCGCAGGGCCAGCCCCAGGGCAGCCCTTCGGTGGTGGCCTCGGGGCAGCGGTAGTCATCTGTGTCCAGAACGTCTCCTGTCCTGCGCTGTGGGTAAGAACCAGCAGAGCAACAATCCTGCCTTGTGCTGTCGCTCTATAATTTCTTGCAGTCCTCTGGCCTGCTGAAGCCATGGTTTGGAAATGCTGGGCACTCCAAACAAAGGTGTCTGACAACTGACCCTGATAGAAATTTTAATATTAAGGGATGAAGTGTTCTGTGTCTTTGTTTGCTAAGTTTTGGCTCTGTCATGAATTTGTTGCTACATGGACCATACAGACATAATCATTTTCAGGGGGAAAAAAAAAAACCAAACCCCAGTTGCATGCTGCTCTATGGGTCTGCTGTAACAGCAGGCCTCTGGGGGCTTGTTTGGTTCTCCTCCAAAATGAGCGTGATTTATGTGCTATTAGCTCCATGTCAGTATGGTACACCATGGCGTGGTGTACCGCAATGGTACACGAGCTTATGGTACACATCTTGACATGTGTCTCAGGCAGCGGGACCACAGGGGGCTGCCCGTGGCGTGGGTTCAGCAGTGCTGCGGTCCTCAAGGAGGGATGTGGGCACAATGAGCCTGGTCCCTGCAGACCCACTGTACCAGTGTCCCCCCTTAGAGCACCCCACAGGCACGCTGAAGGGGAGGACAGGGCTTAAGGTTTGATGGAAGTGGTGGCCGCAAATGTGTAAACAGAGGTAACTCCCAGCCGTCATCGAAGATCTGAGGTGGAAAGCAGCAGTTACGTAGCGATCCGATTCCACCTGCAGCAGTTGGGTGGGTGCTGACCTGCACCTTCTCTGCCCCGTGCTCTTTGTGCATTACAAATTTCTACTGATTATCTAGATTAAATATCTGCATATGCCTTAGCTTTAGATTTTCCACAGTTTCCTAGTAACATCCCTAACGAGATGATTTGCTATTAATATTATTAATATGATTCCCTAGCATGAGCGCCTATTAATAAGGTGAATGTTTAGTAACATTTTGGAATTAGAACTTTTCTTTACATGTGGTATTTGATACTTGTCAACTGAAAATAACAACAAATAAACCAAAGATTTTTAAACGAGTCCAACCCTGCTGAAAATGTAAAAACCACTGTAGTAAATAACTTTCATATTCTCTAACACCTACTTTATCTTCCTCATTTCTTCCCCTTTTCCCCTTTGAGGCTATGGCAGAGGAGAACAACAGATGGTTATCAGTCAGGAGTAACTAGGGAAACGGCAAAACCTGCCCCAATTGCTATGGAGACAGCCATTTCTGTGCTTGGTATGCACTATTTGTTACATCAGCAACCAGAGTTTAAAAAAAAAATAATAACAATTGTTCTAAACCCCCCGATATTGAAAGGAAATCTTGGGTTTGTGTGCATTTGTCCAGGAGCAGTCTACATGTTCATTTGGCACTTAAGTTTTGCATTATGCTAATGTGATGTCTGTTTTTTTACAGCGATATTTTGAATTGTGAGTTAACGTAATAAAAGAACTGAAGAGTAAATACTTAATACTTTTGAATAGTTTGCAGAGTAATTATTTATAATCAACTCTTCCCCTCCAAATCAGACATTGCTCCCTCATTTGACAAACTGGCAACATAGGTTGGGTATGGAAACTAAGACAGAGAATATGACTGTGCACAATTATTTCATGCAGGTGAGCTGTACAATGCTTCAACCGTAGCTTTTGGCAATACCATTTCTTTTGGAAGAAAAAGAAAAAGGAAATTTGGAACACCTGTAAAAATCCCAGAGAGAGATTTCAGCTTGATCACAGCAGCTCTGGCATTTGTGTTTTGCACCACTGATTTACTCCACTTGACAATTATTTTAATGGTGAATGTAATGGACCAATTCTTTAAATTTTCTAATACAAACAAGTTTTTATGGAACAATTTTAGTAAACCATCAATAAAGAGTAAAAATTAAACATGAAAAATGCATTAAATGCATCTTTGAAAAAACTTTTTATTATTTCAATATAATTGAATTTAGTGTAACTTCAAAGGACCATCTTATACCATTTATGGTGCTTCCTTATCAATTTATTTTAAGGATAAGGTCTTCAGTTTGGTATGTGAAAAATTTTACATACCTCTATGGGTGTCACTGTCCTTTGAAATTTTGACTTTCTCAAAGTTATATGAGGACTGGATTGGAGGCTGGACAATAAATGTTATAGAGTATGTCTTTAATTCTTACAGGTTATTGAAGAGCTTCAGTGTCAGGGTGCATTTACAGTTGCATTGCAGGGAACAACAATTCTAAGTTACAGCGAATTTACCTTCCTGTGAAACGGTTATTGAAAATTCCTTTAAATACTTTAATAATATAACACCTTTAATACAGATACTTCTGGTTAAATATGCAAGTCCTTTATTAACAAGGAAATAGCTTTTGCTTAATCTCAGATCTATAACAGTAGATATCTTTAATAGGAGAGTAATTTTGTATCTGTAACAGTAGAACTTTCTTAAATATGTAACTATTCTAACACTCCTTATGCTAAACAAGTAAAATACGAGAAACAGAAATCTGAAAAGTATTTGTTATAGTACTTGTTAATACAGGCTTTTATTTAAATATTTAACTAGTTCCTGGCCAAAATATAAAAAGAGGTTATAGCAATTAAACTACTGACACAGTATAATTAAAACTCAGATTAACACTTGAGCTCTACAGTTGCCTCAGTAGGGTTTATAAATAATAATAATAATAATAATAATAATAATAATAATAATAATAATAATAATAATAATAATAATAATCCCTCGCTGAAACAAATAAAAGTACAAAATGCTGATTATACAGCTCATTATTGTGAAATGTTGATTCTTGAAGGACCTCTTCTTCATGAATGTGAGTATGGTTAATTGCAGAAAAAATATTGAAAGCTTTTATGTACAGCATCAGGTTACTTGGTGTACTATGAAGAAACATTGCTAGTAATGTAAATGTAGGGTTTTAAACATGAACTACTTCTTCTGTTAGTAAAGGGTTAGATTATTTTGGTTGTGGAAAATTTCACCCTGGATGAATTCAATTCTTTAATATTTTAGAACAGTTTGAGGTGTATTTTTTTTTTTTAAAAAAAAAATCTTAACTCTAGTAGTATAATAAAAATTTTATCAGCTCTGTTGCTGGAGAGTTTTATCTCTCAAATGCATTTGAAAACTCAATATTCCCTATTGTTGTGAGCAAAACCTCAAAACCTCAGTGTTTAAAAGATCATTTCAAATGGCAAAAGAATATCAATGTTGTAAAATCCTATTCCTTCTAAATGTTATTTGAAATTTAACTCTCATGTATGATAGATAATGTATAAATCTAAATGGACAAACGAGTTATACACTGCCAGGGGAACTGTGTTTTAAACAGTTAAAAGTGGTGTCTTAGCCAAGCCATAGTCTGCCCGGTGATATAAATCTATTAAGATGCAGTGTTACTTCTCTTTTCATAGAAAGGTGATTTATGTCTCAGTTTTTTCTTTAGAACACCAATTTTAAAGATAGACAATGATCAATCAAATGTAATTTAGTCACATAATTTTCCTGCCTTTTAATAAAAACTGAGACTAGCTATTGAGTCATGGTTAGAGTCATACTATAATAATGCATACGGCGTTATGTATCATAGCTCTACCATATGAAAGATGCCTTTTTCTCCAAATAGTTTTATAAATTCTTGCATTGTTTATAAGCATTCTTCTGTGTCACGCTTGACCTAAATCCCATACACCCATACAACATTTTCCTTGCTCGAGTATTTTGCTCTGTTCTCTGAGACTTTCTGGTATTGCTCTTTGTACCTGTTTGTGTTGTCTGGTTGCCAGTTGCCTGCTGTGGAGATCTGGGATCCCTGGAGCCTCTTAGGTGAGGTCAGAGGAGGTAATTCAATCACAGGCGAGCTGCTGGGTTTCCCAGGCTGGGATCTCAGCTCACTGACATGACGGTGAGAGCCCTGCTGACAATGTCACCCAGCCCAAGTCCAGTGTTTTGTGTCTAATGCATGAGAGAGGTGGCATTTAACCCAAACACCTCAACACAAATAAAAGTTAGGTGTCTGACTTTTATCTAACAACAAAAATGTGGAAGTTCAAAGTTTGGTGTGGCTTGTAGCTCTTACAATGTGCCATATGTATTATGTTCACACAGTGCAGTGATTGTGGCTTCATTCATCCTTTAGCCCCTCTCAGATGCAGAGGCTCACTTTTGCTGCCTGCAAACCCTTATTTTCTTCAGAGGCAGTTAAATCATGCAGTAGTTAGAGAAAAGGTCTGAGCTTGGTGCTGTATTCCTTCAAGGCAGGAGTAAACAGGGATATTAAAAGTGACTTTGTCCATTTTAAAATTGTGTCTTAAATCTGAGTTTGTGTTGTCTGACCTTTCCCCACCATTATGTTACACCATTATATGCATAACGTCCTGCTTGTAATATTGAGGAGAAAAATATCTTCTAGAAAGGGTATGAATGCTGAAGATTAGAGATGGCATTTGGATCTGAATAAATGCTTTTGCTGGCCAAGACCATTGTTTAAATTTACCAGTAAGCCTGGCGCAGCTGATCGCCGTCTCTGGCAGCGGTGCCCCGGGTGAGCATGCAGGGGTGAAGCAATGAGAGCAGCATCACATGCTCCTCAAGGAAATTTATGTGCCACCTCTGCTGAAATACTAATGGGGTTTTTTTCCTCTTTTTTAAATTTGAATTTTGACTTTCTTTTCATATGATTAACTTTATGCAAGTAAGATGTTCTTCTAGACAAATGTTAGGCCTCTCTGTTCTGCGTGTTGAAGAGCTGCATGCACAGCTCACCCACCTTGAGTATGTGATCTGGCTGCTAGCCCACATCCCAGGAGCTTTATTTTGTCTTCACGGGCATAAAAGTATATGTTGAACACCTGTCTTTGCCTCTCTGTAAGGCCTTAGCTGAAGTTTTCTCAAAACTTTAAATTAACACATTCACTTGGCAGGAAAGTGGTGTTTAGACTTCGAGCGCAGATCTCCCGTCTCTGCTCACTCGCCGGAGTGCTATACGGATGCAACAAAACAGATTTTCCGTCTTTACACACAGAGAAATAAATGAGGAGGTGAAGGGTCTTAAAAACAGTCATGCCTAATTTTAGGACAACTAACAGTTATATTCCTTTGGAGAAGAAATTCTCATGCTTAGAGTTAAACACAGATGTGAATGCTTTGGGTGATGGATATCGGGAGACATGAGCTCTGTTACAGAGAAGCTTTAGACGTGGGGATGTCTCCCAGAGGCTGTGCAGATTTAGTTTATGGGGCACGCAGAATCGGGGTGTAGCTCTAAAGAATATTTTCCTTATTTACTGACTATCCTTCTAAGTGCATGCCTTCTGGGCATCCAGAGGTTTCCCTTGCTGTGGTCCTGTGGATTAATCACACAGGCTAAAGCAGGTTGTTAGCGTTAGCATGTGTGGACCTATAGAAATATGATTAAGATTGTCATGATGCTTTTTCAACAAAAATCAATCTATGAGAGTAGCGTTTTTTTAAAAAGCCAATACACTGCCTATGAAGCCCTTTAATCAGAAGGCTTTGTGACTAGCACACTGGGTTTATTTGGTTATTTTAGTGTATTTGGCAGAAAAATCAATATTATAGTATAACTCAAATAAAAATAGGCAATATAGTACTTCCCGTAGAAGAGAGGCGATTCTCAAGTTGCGCCTGCTTTCTCTTCGTCATGCTAGCACATGCCAACTTAATGCTTAATAAAGCCAAGTGTAAAGTACGTAGTTGTGCAACCAGTGTTATATTTAACTCATTTTAAGTTTATTCCTCCTGAAATGCACCATTCTTTCTGTTGCAGCAACAAATTTTTGACAACCCACACAATTTAACAGGGATCTCAGAGAAAGCTACCCAGCACCCACTGGTCCTGCCAGCAGTCAAAAATATAGTTTTTAGCATCTTTGCTAGGTGATGGGAGAAACAGAGAGAGCAAAAATAAATACATATGTATATAGTTATATATGTAGGTATATTTACTATACTCTTATGCTAGAGAAAAATCCATTTTGGATAATTGTGCATCTGTCAGTATAGGAGACATCTCTGAAGTTTTGACAAATTCAGCATGTTCTCCAAAGTCATGAAAACTATGAGAAAACATAGCCCAGCTTTATGTTTTCTAAGCTTCTTAGTAGTCCTTATAGCATATCTGGATTTCATGTGCTTTAAATGATTTTTTTTAAAAAAAGTTATGTTCATGGAGACTGGACTACATTGCAAAGGCTACGTATCCCATAGTTGTCAAATAGATATATTTTCAGTATGTTCAAAATTAGTAGATTTAACTCAATCTTTAAATGGGTGCATAAAGATTATATTTGCTTTGTCTGTACTTTATTGCTGTATAACAAGAAATTTGTGACTAATATCTATTCAGACCAAGAATGAGGTACAGCAAATAATTGGAAAGTAGGTAAAACTGTACAAGTACATGGGTGTAATATGTTTGCTATCTCTGCATATGTATTTATTATTTTTTAATACCAACCAGTAAGTGCAATGCAACCTTGGTATCTTTGTTCATGATACTTTACACGCACTGGTTGTATAGGCCTTGCCTCACCATACCTAAAGTTTATGCTGTGCAAAGGACAGTATAATGTAGTCGGGAGCCTGCTTCTCATTTTTTGTGAAATGCAGCTATTTTACTTACACATGGGTAGGTACATAATTTTATTTCCCTATGTGTAAAATCTAAGGGATCAGATGTCAGAAAATATAATCAGTGAATTTTAAATTACAACTTCCAACTTTAATTTTCTAAGCAAAAGAAACAGTGTAGCTGTACTGCTGTATCCACATATATTGTAAAATACATTTAAATTGCGCCTATGCAGGGAGACAAATGAGAGAACTCCACCATCCAAATATTAAATTACACATTCTGAAGCAAAATAGTGTTTTAAGTGTATGTGTGCATAATGCTTTCTGTCACTGGTTTGCCCTCCCTGATGCAGTTAGGCAGAATCTGTATTTAGTCAGAAATCTTTCAATAGAATGGGCTACCAGATGGGGCCAGTAACAATGCGGAGAGGCATCGAACCACCACAGACATTTGGTGCTTAGAATAATAAAAAGACTATAAAATTAGATTAGTGGAGTCTAATTTGGAATTGGTGTATTCCCTATGCACTCTCACAGCTCTTGGGCAGATAAAGCCTGGAGATTTAGTACTGTCAGGACAGAGGACTCCAACTTCCAGTAAAAGAAAAAAAGGCATTCTGGGAGGTCACGGAGGGCAGCACAGTGACCTCCAATGATTTACAGGCCTTTAGCTTAATGAAATTGTTTCAGTGACATGACGGTAAAAGCTCATAATGGATTGGATGCCCTAATGTAATGAAATTACTCCCTTCTGCCTTTAAAAAAAAAAAAAAAAAAAAAAAAAAAGACCCAATAAATATTTAATGAGACCTGACAGGCTTCAGTGTGCGGTAGCGTGCAGCGCTGTCAGACAGCAGCGAGCGGAGCCGGAGCAGTGTGGCAGCCAGCAGCCCTGCGCCGGGTGGCGAGCAGGCGCTGCCAGGGGGTGGAGGGACACCTCGGTGGCAGGGAAGCCCCCAACCTGGCGCTCCGAGGCAGCTTTGCCCGTACCGGCCAGCCTTCATCCTCTCCCTTCCTTTCTGCAGGCAACTGGACAACAACCAGATCAGCTGCATTGAAGATGGAGCCTTCCGAGCCCTGCGCGACCTGGAGATCCTGTGAGTTGACTTGGTGCTGTGCTGGGGCGGCGGGGGGGCGGCTCTCCCCGTGCTGCAGTGCTGGGTGAATCGGGGGGCTCGGCACCCTCCCTTCCCACCTCAGACCCGTGGCGTAGGGAGCAAAGTGAAATCTAGCACTTTCCCGAGGCTGGGGTTACTGCTAATTAAACCACAATAGACGACTTCTCTGCTGCCGCTCCTGAGGAGCGGGGATCTCGCCGTGCTCGCTGCTGTGTGGAACAGATGGGGTTCAGCAGCATGCAGAGTGCGTCCGATGTGTGCTCTGCAGCCAGAAGGCTGGCCAGGTCTGCGGAATGTTGAGTAGTGGATGGGTAACAGGTTTGTGGGGAGCGATATTACAAGATATCTGACAACCGCCCTAGACAAAAAGCCGTTTAAAAGGTGTTTGGTATGTAAGAGGGAGGAGAGACGGGCGCTTGGCAGGCTTGTTCAGTGCAGTCATTGGCTTTTGGGGAGGATCCTGCTCGGAGGGCTGAAATAACACCACGTTGTGCTCTTCATGTACCACAAACTTTACACATCGGCTGTTAAAGCTGCAGCACAGACCGAAAAAAAGCAAAAAAAAAGGGGTTTCACAGTGAAAACTGACTCTAACAGAGAAAAAGCACGTTAGATTTAGAGCACCGTCATTGTAATGTAAAATCCAGTATTACCCAGAACTCCGCATCTGAGCAGATAATTTGCTTATTGCTAATAGTTACTTGGTCACTTGGACACCCTCTCTGGCATAGGTTTTGACCATATGAACTGATATAAATCTTTCCCTGTTACTTGAAAGTTAATATTGCAAAGCTGAGTGTGTTAATACATGTGAAAGCACACAGTCCTGAACCAAAAGGGGGGGGGGGGGGCATCAGCCTGCAACATCTGACCTGGAGTTAATGCTGGTCCAGCATGGAAACCGTATACACTTAAATACAGCAGGGATGGCCTGCTCAGAGTGCTGGAACGCCTGCCCTTACATTTCTGGGTAGGAAACAGCAAACGGTAGATGGTTAAAGCAAGCACCTGCCTCACACAGTCCAGGCACCTGGAAATGCAGCAGGAGCAAGACGTGGCTTTTGGCTTCTGAGAGCAGGCAAAGCAGCGGGCTTTGCCAACAGCGCTGTGCCACGCACCACGGTGGTTTTGAATACACGTGTGATAATACAGGGAATTCTTCCCCAGGGGATCTGCCCACTATGTGCTGATGCTCAAAGGAGTTTTGCCATCGGTTTCAGCAGAAGCGAGTTCAGCTTTCTGAGGGAGCTGGGGGGGGGGGGGGGGGGG
>JAVJGJ010000061.1:48259141-48279523 GCA_035590215.1 Microhierax caerulescens
ACATGCTAATTGTACTTAGATGAACTTTACAATGTGGAGAAATGTGAAAACAATCCATTTGCAAACTTACAGTAAGTGGGGTGGCTCTGCGTGTTTGCCTGTCACAGCCTGCTGCGATACCTTTGGCCCCTCTCTTTCCCAGGCTGGGGTATTGATATTGCTCAGATAGTGTGTGTTGCTCATATTGAGCTAACAGTAAGTATCTGCAGGCTTTCTTATTTGGGAATTCACATTATCAAAAGTATTGCTTGAATCCTATATTAATAGCACTTTTCAGGAAAACTAATTTGTTGCCACTACAAAGTTTTACTTCTGTGTCAGATTGGAAAGTCTACTGTGTGGTGAAAGAAAGCAAGGAAATAAAAAAATCATTAACTCCTATAAAAGTGACTTTTTTTTCCTTTTTTGGATGGACTGATTTTCCATATCCGCAAACAGAGAACCAGTCCTCCACTGACAGTAGTCTGTGCTATAACTTTCCCTAAAATAGGCTGGACAGTAAATGGAGCTTTTTTCATAATATACTGAGTTCTGCAGGCTCTGAAAAAGTTCCTGGGAATGTATTCCTTCTCCCCAGGTTGTATTAAAAGTTGAATTTATTTCATTTACCTCTTTGCATTTAATTGGCTAATTCTATGCCAGTTATAGAGAAGATGGTAGGAGAAGAGGGCCATATATAAAATGCACCATAATCAGTTCTTTAATGCATTTTTAATTTTCAACACAGAAATACCACTACAGGAAAAATCAATCTTAAGTCTAAAAGATGAGAAAATACATTGATTGTATCTATTTCTAATGGTATTTTTCTTGCAGTTACAAAATGTGTTATAAATTTCCAACCTAATTGGAATTTTTTCTGTTTTTTTATAAAGGAAAGTTTGAGCAAACACTCGCTCTATCAAAATAAATTTGCTTAACGCCCCAGAGAATATCATATCTTCAGCTGTAAAAGTCTTAAATGTTAAAAAATAGAGTGATTTGAAACATCAAAGAACATTAAGTGAAATCAGATCTCATAGTTTCAGACCCAGTATGTATTTTATGCAGAAATATTTTAACCTGCAATGCAACATGTAGACAATATTTAATTATTCTGGCAAAAATTAATCTAATTATGTTTGAAGTTTACAAGGGTATCAAACAATGTATTTCTTCTTTATCTAACTGAAATCTTGTGACCTTTCTGATATGAAACATTTACATTTCTGCATCTTTGCGCACCCGCCTGTCAACAGAATTCTTAATTCTGTAGATAACTCTGGGCAGAGACAAAATGCTTAGCATTACTCAAAAAAAAAAAAAAGAAAAAGAACATTTTCTTTAAAAGCACTTTGGTTTCTGGATTGCACTTTTCATTCACCTGGAATTCTTCAAAAAAACATGAGTGCAAGGAGCTTGGTGCTTTGGTAGATGTAGGGAGAGAAGGAAGTTGTGCAGTTATCCTTCAAAATGAAGAGCACTCCATGGTCCATGTTACTTATTTCTCCTTAACAAGCTGTTTTCATTTACTATATTTTTTCTTCTGAGTTATGAATACCTTCCTGTACCAACAAATAGCACAGAGACAGAGGTGAAAACAGGACTGGTTTGTGACTGATTTCAGTACTTGACATGGTGCAATGAGGTGCTAACTTCAGCTGAAGCTTGGATCAGACCAGGCACTGGCTGTGGCTCCCAACACAAACACTCTCTTTTGATCACTGTGTTTATGAGCTCCCATCTTTTGAATGCCCCCCAAAGTGTTCCTGATCCTATGATCTGACCTGTGTAGACCATAATGCAGGTGCCAAGTGCTACTGATGGCTGAGTTTGGGGTTAAAAAACTGCAAAATTGTTGGGTATGAAGTGCTTTGATGTGCATTTTGTTGATTGTCTTTGCCCCTGCAGCAAGGCGAAAATAATGTCTGAGAAATGGCATTCAGAACTGACATGCTTGCTTACACATCCTTTCCTGGTAGTTTTGCACTGGGGCCGGTTTAGTTCATTTTCGTGTCAGATTTTCTGTATGGCTTCCCATAAAGGTTTTGGTTTTAACCTGTTGTTAAAATAGGGATTTTTCTTATTGGCATACTTCCTTTCCCCCTTTTTGTAACATGATAAAGTATATTTCAGTGGGTTTGTTCTTGCATTCCAAGACAAACGTATGTGCAACAGCTGAAACAAAATGTAAAAGGGGCATGTATTTGTAAAGTGGTAACAAAGGTTACTAAGTTACTTACTACCTGTTGGAATAGAAATGCACAGAAAAGTTGGAGGAAATTGGTGTGAAACTTTTATTAAGTGTCATTTTTAGTAGGAGAAGGTTTTCTGCTCTGCTTAATTTTTAGTTATGTCCTGTGGCAATATCTGGCAATAACAGTATTATTGAGAATATGTTAGTGTAGCTGTAAGCACATTGAGGGATTATTAAAAAAAAAAACTTCACAAAACAAAAGAAAAAAAACCCAACAACAACAACAAAAAAAAAACAACAAACCAAAGAAGTCTCCAAAATAATAATCCAGGATTCTTTATGATTTGTGGCAATACAGTGTTCATATTCTTTGTAGCTGAGAAATGAGTCCGTACCTTTATTTCCAAATGTCCAACATTATGCAGTATAGGTGAAAAACTCTTCCAGAGCTCAGAATTTCACCTTCAGTCTCTTAGGATACATGAATAAAAGGAATTAATTTCAACAAGCTCAGTCAAACTGGATGAATTTGTAATACTGAGTGAATGAACATGCGGTTGTCATTAGACTGGAAGTGCTGTACAATACTTGTGTCTTTAGGATCCATTTCTCAGTAAGATACAGAATTTAATTTAGCAAACACCCCTATTTATTTATTTATTGTTGTTTTGCCTCACTGGGGTAGCTCAAACTGTGTGGTGACATGGCAGTTGTGCCATGTGGACAGGATGTAAAGAATCATGAGGCACCGTTGGCAACTTAGGTGGAGTGTTTTATACTGTAAAAGCTGGTTTTCATCCTGCTTTGTAATGATAGCCAGAGGGAATGGCGCTTGAACACATTTTGTTCATTGCAGATTTTCTGTAAAAAATATTCCCAAACCCAAATGATTTTATCCTACCAAGAGCTAAACTTAGGAGGTCTGTGGGTAGTATTCTATTAAAGAAGGCAAACAAGTTCTTGGTGTACAGAGCTAAGATGGAATGAGTTTGGGTTTTGTTTGTTGTTAGTCATGTTCATTGTTGCAGGTGTTTCACATAGGAATTCTGAGCCCAAAAATCCTCTTTCCTGAGTTTCACCTGCTTTTTGTAATGAATGAGCACTGGCTCTGCCATTGAGTCTGTAGCAGCAAACTACGCACGCGGGAACCCACCATTCAACTCTGGGCACGTTAGTGTGAAAAATCATGGTAATTCACTCGCAAGCGATACTGGAGAAGTGCGAGTATGGTCATGCAAACATTCACAGCAATTTTAAGTTGCAACTTCAATTCCAAATGAACCCTAAAGACTGAATCTTAAAAAAAAAAAAAGAAAAGTGTTTTTTCAGATTGTAAAGCATAAATGAAAACAGACCACACTTTCATCCCCGAAAGCTTAAACTGAAAACAATAGGAGTCATAGAAATTAAAACTGTTCTATCAGTGTTTGTATAAATAACCTTTTCTATCCATACATTTCTGCCTCACTCTTCTTCCTGCTCCAAAACAAAAGCCCAGAGAAGCAGAGAGCTGCCAGTGCCACGTGCTGGCTTCTTTCGAACTGGGATTTGGCACCGAACTGTATTCAGCAGGACACGGTGCGGTCAGTCCGACCAGTTACGGTCGGCACCCCCCAGCTCTTCTGTACATTATCTGAGACATCAAGCCATCGCAAGCATTTTACAAGTGGAACAGTGTTATTCATGCTTTCCTTTTTTCAATCCAGTATATTCCTGTTATAAAGGATTCTGTTTCACAAAAAAAAAAAAAAAAGAGTAATCTGCACAATTTCTGATAGAGATGTCATGGATGAGTGTGCTTATAATACACTACCTTTTGTCCTAGCAAACTTCTAAAAACTTTTCTCAACATTATTTTTTTTTCTTTTTTTTCGGTGCTGCAGCCAGGATTTCAGTGTTCCTAGAGTTGTCTTCTGTATGCTGAACACTCAGTTATATAGTCAGTTTTACTTATTTGCAAAATGTTATTCTGGGCATGTCTTAACTAGATAGAAGATTTTTATTTGCATTCCCAACCTGGAGAGTCAGGGAGCGAAAGTCATGACATAATTCTAAATATATGAGATGTCATTTCTTAATGAAAGCCTGAAAATGCCACACAAATGTGATTTCCTTCTCTATTTTGCTGGAAATTATGATCGGTTGAGGCAATCAGGATCAAATTTGAACTCTGTAAATTGTGTTCCTATAACTGATACCAAAATACCTAAACACAATAATGAAAATGAGATTTCAATTTAAAATGTTGTGCATAGCTGGTTTACTTAGTCATACTTGAGTATGGTAACATTAAAATAATTGGGGTTTTTGTTTTGTTTTCTTGGGGTTTTTTAACTCAAGGTTATATGTTAGCTCAAATTTATATAAAAGTATAATTAATTTAAAGCCTTTAGTTACTGTATCAGTCAGTATGTACATAATACATGTTGTAGAAACAAAACTGAAGGGAGTAATCATCAGCAGTATATGAGTAATTAAAGTATCTACTGATTACATGAAATTAGTGGAAAACAAGGAGCATGGCTTTACTAAGAGTATCCTCAGTTTTCTGTGTCAGCCTTGCATCACAGACAATCAAGTTATGCCGGAGGAAGACCAAAAGTCAGGTCGGCAATTGAGAAATGGTGCACCCAGAGCACAGAGGTGTCAGTGGACAAATGTTCATCTCGATTTTTCTTTACTCCATGACTTATTAGACTGTCCTGTAGTTTATGACCTTCCCATTCTTCCTGCCTCCTGTATCGCTGTAGGTCTTCAAAGGAAAGAGAAATGTTCCTGAAGACCTGGCTGGTTTTATTACAAGGTTTCTGTTACATACATCAGTTGGACATAAAATTAACTACAGCAATGCCTTTTTCTGGAGAACTTTTAGAAAGGTACTGCATCCACAAAGGACCCTAGTGAAATGAGATGCATAATTAGCATAAAGGATTGATGGAGGAAAGATGGGGTGCTTTCATGGTTGCTTGATAAGAAATGTTTTTTGTTGCTTGATACATGTCCATGGGAGATCTGGTGTCATTGCTCAAGATATGGAAATGAAATCTGAGATAACCTCTGTTCTTAACATTACCAAATGTGAGGTTTGAAGTACAGCAGAGTGAAAGGAACACTATCCAGATGGCACCGTGGTGACAGGCTTTATATCAAAGAAAGACCAGCTGAGATAAAATAAGAGCGGGCGAGAGAGGGCCTCTGAAAATCACTGATGCCTGTTACAGATGTAATGTAACTCTCTCTTTATGGGGAGAATATATTTGCATAAATTCATTGATCAATGATTTTGCTAATCCTGCAGTATTCCAGGCATGTCCCAGCAAATTGATGCACATTTCTATCAGTCCTCGGTGCGGATGCCTAATTATATTACATATTTAGAAAAGATGGATTTTTCCCTTCCTGGAGCATATGTAGCAGTTGAATGCTGTGCTCGTTCTCCTTTCCTGCTCCCATTAGGTTGAAGGTTTTTTTCCCTTTAAGAATAGCCTGGAGCCGTGCAGGCTGCAGAACTTGTCAAGATAAGAACAGTGCCAGGTTAGAATTATTGGTTTCATGAATCACTGACCAATATGCCTTTTGAGGAAGCCCAGGTTTATGGCTTGTGTAGTGTTGGTGCTGCAATCACTGCTCTGAGAGACTCCAAAGTCAAAACTCCAGGAGACACAGATATCTGGCAAACCTTCTCTCCCATGATATTAATTGTTTCATTTGCATGCTCTGCTCATCTTGTGACCTGCCCTGCCTCCCCTTTGACTAATATAGTTTCTTTGTCAGTAATATAAAAGATGTAGAACAAGCATTTTGACTGTTGAAAGTCAAATGAATGTGAATGACTTAATCCAGAGGACACTCAACTGGATATTTAATGCAGACATGCGGCTCAACACCTTAGTCTTCATCTCAGCTTCTGGTTATGATTGGAAAAAAACTCCTTGCAGATAAAGTTGAGGTGATGGCAGAGTTCTGAGGGGAAGTAACAAGTTCAAGGTAGACGAATAGCCATTTTATGCCATAATTTGCAATTCACTGTTCTCTAAAGGAGCTGATGACAATACTCCAGTAGCTGGATGTTAATCCCCTTGGCCTTAATGAGGCCGGTATGGCTGGGGGAGGAAGCTGCGTGCCTGTGTGGCACAGGTTTCCGTGATACCAGTATCAAATACACCAGGACATCCTCAGCCCTTCTGTGACGCCGGCTGGGGCCCAAAACTGGTGGTGAGTGCGGGAACTCCTGCTTGTTCTGGGGTCAGTCACCACAATAGCAAAAAATGGATGATATTAAAAGATGTTTCAAAACACATAAATGGTTACCTTCTTTTTTCCTGTGTGCAGTTAAAGGTATTGTTTATGACCTACAGGGGTATAAACTGTCTTTTTCAGAGGTTGCTTTTGTCCTTCTGCTGTGCTGGTAGGACAACATAGAGAAAGGCTCCGTGTTGTAGCCAGTTTTTGTACAAGAGAGGACTCAACAGCCTGGTTTCTCTGGACAGAGAGAGTAAAATTATGATGGGAGCTTTGTGTACCAGAATTGTTGGTCTACTACTTCAAGCATTGTGTCAGATATTTAACCTTAAACTGCAGCTTCTGGGATCAGGGTACTGTGCATTACTTATTACTAGCATTATCCGATATTTTTAGCTGGGACAATAATATTGTATCTATAGTAAACTAGAAATCAAAATAGTAGATAGTTATCTTGCAAGTGAAGTAGATAATTACATTTGCACCTGAAAAAAGTGCAGCTTCTTCTGACCTAAAAATCACATGGTGTCTTTTTTTCCTTCCGTTCACAAGGTTATGCATGTAATTTTAAGTATGTATGTGTGTAAGTATATATGATGAAAAGAGCATGTATGTTATGGTTAAATCAGAAAAACAATTTAAAAAAAGTAAAAAGAAAGGGATATGATTAGTGTAAATTAGGCTTTCTTTGCATAGTGTATCAAGTTCTATGTTTAAGAAAAAAGAAAATTTAAAAGTTGCATTAAGGGTAGAAGTATGAAACAATTTTAAAGTGATTTGAAGCCAAACAACCACAATTTCTATGTTAATTTCTTTGTCATAAGTGAACCAATTTGATGTTAAGTAGTTCAATACTTCTGAAGCAGAATTACATTTCTTAAGTTTCTGGTTTGGGATGAATAGTCTGAATGCCTTGTTTTAGCGTGTACAAGTGATGGATGGCCACGCTTAGGACATCTGCAGATCCTTAGAAACAAATTTTAAATGGCTGTAAGGTCATCCAGAAACCTCTGTTGTGATATGCCGTGTCGAGTATGTTAGAGATACCTCAGCAAACAGCTTGGTCAGTTGAAAGAGCATCAAATGAGGTGGCTACATGAAGCCATTGAAGCAAGCAATGAACAGTAGTGGCATTAACTTTCAAAAATTGTGTGCATCCCTCTTCCCTTCACCGTACATAGATCTCTTCACAGGACGTGAGATATCTATGGTTTGCAAGTGCCAGACTGTGGCTGAGATTGGGATTTATTTGAGGGTAAAATAGAAGAGACCGTTGTGGAAGAGCAGTTGATGGCTGTGATAAAGGGATGTAGGGGCATGTACTGAACAAGGTCTTTGTTCACCAGATTGGTAATTTAGATTTGCTTTTACGTGTTTTGCCGTTAGAATCTGAGTTTGTAGCCGTCACGGAAAGCGCTTTGTTGGGAGAAGGGACGGTGGGAAAGCGGCTCTTGTTCATGGCTTTCAGCTTTGGACTTGGCTTCAGATCGATAAATTGCCGCAATGCAGCATCTCTGCGACGACACTTGAAGGCCGCTGAGAAGCCCCCTTTGGTGCAAGAGGAGGCTGCGGGCTGGGCGGGCTCTGGGGAGGGGGTAGTCCACTCCGCAAGCACCCAAGCTTCTTACTGGCTCCTTGGGCAATTTCAGTGATGTCTTAAAAGGGTTGGGTCCATTTTATCTGCGAGACACCCTGTCTTCCCATCCACGGCTAGGGCGTTAGAAATCAGGTGAGGCACTTCAGCTAATACTTAGGCTGAAATAGTTAGGACAGACCGTCCACAATGGCAGTTACATTTTATTTTGTGTGCATGCAGATGTAACAGAGAAACAGCCATGTATGGAGAACAATTGACTCCTTTTATTTAGCTACTTCTTGCGCTTGTAGAATATTCCTGAACAGATCATGAGTGCTTCAAATTTTTTTCTGTGTGTATTTTATTTTGCAATTTTTCACTCTGTGGACTGAACGCAAGTGAAACACTGTGAGTATTTGCTATTCCAATTGTTACGGTTTCTTAGCTGTATCGCATACGCATGCATGAATATAAGCAGGTATTGCTGCTTCTCATGGGCAGGTGGTGTTCGGGAGAAATTTTAAAATGGGAAAGGTAGGTGTTTTTAAACATGTTGACCTTTTCTTGTGTGATGTACACAAATGCTGTCTAATGTATTATTAAAAGAAAATCCTGATGGAAAGCAGATCCCTTTCCAGCTTCACCAAGAAACATGTAATTGCCCTTGTCTAGGAACTACATGTTGTCTTTGTTCTTTTGAAACATTTATTTCCTCTGTGAATGTAACTTTTCCTTAACAACTGTTCATACATGCAAGTCTAAATTTACAGAATGTGTTTATCACACATTCTCTGTTTCATTCATATGGATTTATATTAGCCTATGTATTAGCCTTAATTTTCAGCATGTATGAATTGCAGGTAGGGGCATCACATACTGTTAGAATATAAAATCATTCCACAGGTATGGTCTGCGTCTCTTGCATTTTGGGGAGATACTTTTGGCAGTAAAGGTGAAGTTCCTCTTTAAAAGATTTGCTTCTATTCCTTCCTCTGCTGTCAAAAGCTGAGAATTGCCTTCGCGGTTCCGTGCCACACCATGCCCCTTGTCGTGTTGCTGGAGCTATGAAAGGTCTCTTCCCGCTGCCTCTCCCAGTGGGAATGCCAGTGGCCTTGGGAGCCGAGGTGCAGCAGAGACACTGGGCTCCTGAAATCAGGGCGGGTCCTCTGGCAAGAGGAATAAGGGACATTATTTTGCCTGCACAGGACCTGGTAGCTCTGCCATCGGAGGGAAATGGAAACCAGGGGTTCTGGCAGCCCGTTCCCAAGGACGCCAATCGCCTGCCTCCTAAAAGGCTTTTGTAAAACCTTGTGTGCTGACACCTAGACACTCAGGCTAAACTGCTGCCGGTGCCATTGCTATTTATCATTATATTTCTACTTCTTAAGCAGCTGTCTGCGGCAGGCGTGGGGTTTGCCAGCTTCTCCCTCCTTTGGTCCCAGCGGCCAGCATGGGACTTGCAGGAATCCGCAGCCCCGCAGGCAGTGCCGCATTGCGGCAGTTGATGAAGTGGCACAATGACCGTCCCAAAGAGACTGAGTATTGTCACATAGCCCCTTAACAATGGATGCACAAGTCCATTTTTTGTTTACTTTCTCTAGCTCTGAAAAGACAACTTCTGTCTGCCATTTGGAATGGCTTTTCTGTTCCTGGATGGGTTACACTGACAAGTATGAAAAGGGTACGTTCCTTACGGTAGGGAAGTCTATCAAAATAGAGGCTTGAACCACATGGTTATAGCATTAAGCTTGTAGCGTATTCCTCAGTTTTGAGGAATGATATTTTTCCTTTATGATCCAAGTTTAATCTCTTTTTTTAGAATTTCCTTTGGTGGAGTCCTATAAGAAAACCACAGCACTCAGCTGACTGAATGTTGAAACCTTTTACCTTGGAAATCTCCATCACGAAATGCCTTCAGCCTGAATAAATGGCAAAAATGTGCTTGCTCCTTTCAAATTATAGAGTTGTCCTGTGTTACTTGAATTGGATTATTTTTATAAGACTGCTTTACCTTCAGAAAGTACTAAGCAGAAACAACTGTTTGGGCAAGAATCTGGGAAACCATTTTATTTTGCTGAAATACGGATGCATCAAACTTAAGGTTTGTATGATCTGACTCTGTCTTGTTGATTCTTTTTCATCCTTTCCATAAATACACTCTTGAAGGCTTTCAGGCCTCTGTATGCATCAAGAACCCAATCCAGTTTCCATTGGTTTTGCAGGAGTAGCACAGGATCCATAAACTACAGTACCTGACACATGCATGCACTTGGGTAACACCAAAAGCCGTATTTAGTAAGAGAGATCTCTGTATAACCTAAAAACAACCCCCAAAAAACAACAACAAAGCATAGCTATTTAACAATTAATTTATATTAAAGTAATATATTAATAATTCAATTATATTCATTTGTAGAAGAAGAGATTTTCAAATGAATCTCCAAAACAAAATTTTGGTTAGCTGAAACTGAATACAATTATATTTCTGATTGCTGTGGCTCCTGTGAAAACCTGCACCTAAATAAATAGATTGCAAGGACTAGATTCACTCCCTGCCGAAGTCAGCAACAGGATTTGCACTGACTTCAGTGGACATTGCTCTGAGTATTATAACTGGACTTGTTCCCAGTGGTTCTAGGCAATAATACCAGCCTTAGAAACTGGGTGCCATAGAGAAACATCAAAACAACCGTGCTGATGTAAAACATTTATTCAGTGTTTGCAGAAACACTCTTCTTTCACTGAGTTCAAATACTTACAGATAATTACGGATGTAATTGGGACTTAGAGCCACAGCAGTCATTCCCAATACCGTGTACTGAAAATGTGTAGCCTTTGGGCAAAGACTTGAGAAAATTACTTGATTCAGAAAAAAGTAAAGGCAGTGTTTCTTGTGCCATTTTTCAGTTTAGAAAAATAACTCAGTGGAGAATCCTTAATTTAAAAATAAAGCAGTAGCAGAATAATTTCAGTCTGCATTCTTTTGTCATCGTGCCAATGCTTTTATAACTAAAATTTCCATTCAGGCTGAATTGAATTTATATTTTCTTCCTAGAATTAGAACATCATGTAAAAGATTTAAAAGCTGATTGAAATTTTTCTAAAAAGCTTTTCCAACTCTCACTGAGCATAGGTGTTAGAAAGAATTGGAGGAAGCAAGTGGTACCTGTATTTTGTACAGCTAATAGAGGTTATTTGATTGTTTTAGAAAATAGATATGTCTTTCTGTGTATAAGAAGAGCAACCTTCATTAAGGGGAAGTGGTAAGATGTTTCATGTAAGATCATGTGGATGACATTCTTGACTTAATATCTAACGAAGTTCACGTGAATTATGTACCCTTATTCTCTGTATAACCTTTATTATATTTTACTTTACCTTATCTTGGCTTAGCTCACCTTGTTTTATTTTATTCTGTTATTTTATACTGGTTTCTACTTTATCTTGTTTTAGCATATTTTATTAATGTACATGTTGGTGTAAGTAAATAAATTCAGGCATAATGATACATATGTGCGCATACAACGTAAGTGCAGGGCTAAAGATAACACAAGAGAGCTTTGAGCATCAGTCACCAGACATAAAAGTCACCGGAGTCCCTAATTTTGCTCCCACTTGTGTACATATGACAGTACAATCTTTGCTTGTACAAGCCCCTACGATATTTTTTTTTCTGGCCTCTTTTACTCATTTGCACTGATTCCCTAGTCCCAATCTCTTTACCCGGACAGCTTGCCCAACCATTTTTTTAGCTGCAGGTCCTGTCTTTCCCTCTCCTCAGCTCCTGACCTCGCCAGTCCCAGAGACTCCAGCCAAGGCACGGCCAGTCTCCAGGGAGAGCTAATGCAGCAATTACAGGACTTAAGTTAATATGCCCTAAAGTTATCGCTGTAGGGAAATGTGACAAAACAGCCTTTTAAAACAAAGAACTTGTTATTATAATAACCCAGTTTCCCCAAAGCCTGATGTCTTTGAAAGCAATCTCAGTCCTTGAAGGGGGAAAAAAAATCTGTCATAAACATCTGGCCTTTATAATAAGCTTAAATAGTTAAAATCTGAATCTGACAGTTATGTGCAAATTAAAATCAGCCACAGAATGGGAAGAATCAGGCAATTGAAAGAGTAAACACTGCTGACAGTTTTGTGCATAATTCCATGCTAAGCTTATTTGTTTTATTTTTTCATACATTTCTAAGAAGAACATTTTCTTTCCTCTGTATCCTTGCAACTAGTCATATTTCTGATGTCAGCTTCCCAAGTTAACAGCACTAGAGCTTCTCATGTTGCTGTGGTGAGAACATTTGCAAACAACTAATACTAGAAAAGAAACCACAAATTGGCAACTAGTTATTTTTATTTATTTCAGTGGATTTTACGTGTCACCTGGAGACTATTTAGAAGATTATTTGCCTGGGCTAACATTGTGTTTAAAAATAGCGCTTGTATAGTGCCAACTCATTTTAGAGTTGGGTACAAATATTGAGACAAAACCCCAGCTGTTATTGCTTTTGCTGCTAATTTGAGGTGTCAGATCAGAGCTCTACTGCTGTATGTCAGTGAATAAGGCCCCTTGTGAGATCATTACGTTTTCTAACAGTTGAGAGTAATGGATTAATCAGTGCAGCATCAGTTGCTTTCATTATATGCCCACATGGTACTTGTGGGCTTTAACTTAAACAGTCTGTGGGGAGATCAAAGAATTGAGTACAAGAGGCACTCAGGACTCACCAGAACTCTGAAGAGATCCAGTTGAGTGTTGGACCTTGCCAAATGAGCAAATCTTGAATGCCTTGAAAGCCAAGGGTGAGGACAGTGCTCAGCGCTGAGGGATAGAGTGCGAAGCCATTTCATTTTTCCATCAGAGGCCATGAGAAGCAGTAAATATTTAATTTAATGCAAATTCCTTCTGACCTCTGTGAAAAATAGCTCTTAACAGCTATTGCAAATATAGCTTATTTCACCCTACAATCTCAAAGTTAATTGCAAACATTAATTATGGCACTGTACAACGTTCAAGTTTTGGGTTCATTACTAAAAATAGATATAGATTCGCTTTTTGAAACTGATGAAATGCCCCTTCTGTTAGTCATGTTAGGTGGTGCATAAGGGCTAAAAGGGGTCTGAAATTCTCACCTATTTTTGCACCCGAGGGCAGGACCATCAAGTCCCATGCCACCCTTGCCAGGGATTCATTTAGTCTTTTACTACAGGCTTCTGCTGCTGATGGCTGCACACTCCGTAAAAGCTCTTTTTTGTATTTTTCCTGTTGTTATTTTAAGAAACATTTCCCCTATATCTAATCAAAATTCCTCTTTCTGAAATTTAAACTGTTACTGCTTTGCTTAACCCTTGTGGAATACAAGAAACATAGAATTTGTTTTCCTTTTTCAATGGATTGTTATGTAGTTGGAGAGAGGTTTAAGAGTAAGTGATACAAATCTGCTAACACAGCGGCCTAAGGTTCTGCCTCTCTTAGTGTTAAATTTTGCTGCTAATGCAGACACCCAAATTCATGTTTCACTTCTAGTATTTCAGGCAGATCCCAAGATCCTCATCTTCATGTGCATAAACTCTGATGGAGGGATGTCTAATCCTGCATGGATTGAACAGCTTGAGTCCATATGTACACTGTGAAAAGATTCCTTCAGGTATTTTTAGTTACCAACGCTGCACTCTCCTCACAAAGCTTTGGGGTCTTGGAGAAGTTGTTGTTCTGTCACTGCCAGGGCCAGACTGTTGTGTTCCCTTCTGAGCTCCACTGGCAAGTTGGGGTGAGCTGCTCATCTTTTCTTGCATCAGTTCACCCGCTTCTGAACAGAAATAACATTATCAAGAAGACTATTTACATGAGAGGCTTAATGATGCTTGGAGATGCCTTGGTTAAGTCTTAATAAATTTTCCAGTCTCATTTACTGGATGTATAGTTGCACTGTTGATAGGAAGCCTGGAAACCATGGCAGTTGTAGGAGAAGCAGTAATCAGGGAGTATGACAGTAATTCACTCTTGGGAATGTTACAAGCCTGCAGATGCACCATTTGTAGCTATCCATTGCATGCACATAGATAATAATCTTGCATTAAGCCCAATTACATGGTGTTATGGACACACAACACACGGATTACATACAGAGCCAGCGAGCACACTGTGATAAAGCGGCAGCGTAATTGAAGGAGACAGAGGAAACGTTAGACTCGTTAGCGCTACCCGTGCTGCAGTGCCTGATGTGGCTGCTCCCCACCAGCCTGGCCTGTTTGCTTTTCTGCTCTGTTTCAAAGTCTCACTTTCAAAAATCTCACTCTCACAGAGTCAGGTAACTCGGCACCTTGTTCTTTCTGCAGTGTGTTGAGCGAGTTTTGGGCAGGAAAAGGAAACGAACATTCTTGTTTAACTTAGAGTGAAGCCCATAGACTCATCGGAGTCTGTGCTGCCAAATGAGGACTGTTGTTTGCAGGATTTCTGCTGTCAAACTGTGCTATGTCAGAAGCCTGTAATGCATCTCCACTGCCCAAAAGCAGAAGGTATTCAAAGCCAGAAATAAAATAAATGAGCTGGTGCCTTTTCAGATCTTATTCTCCATTTACCTGTCAGTAAACAGGTCTGAACATTTCTTTCTAACTGAGAATTTTGCAAATGCTGCATGTCCCATGATCAGCTAAATGTGACACCAAAGCAGCCTGGTGTGCCTTGGAAAGCTGAACAGCTAGCACAGCAGACCTCTAGTAACTATGGTAGGTACTTACTAGGGCTTGGGGAAAAGTTTTCATCCAAAAAATGATTGTACCATATTATTTCTCAATTTGATTAGCTGTTTGTGCTGATCAGCTGCAGAAATGGAATGTGAAAGAAAATCAGTCTCTGTTACCATCAAAAAACAAAGGACATCTTCAGCATACAACATGTTCTCCCCTTCCCCTTTCATTTTAATCCATTCAGACTGTAAACAAGAAGCATCGCTGTGGGTATTGTACTGATGCACAACTAGTAATGTATGCACATTATGAAAATGCCTTGTACTTGGAAAAACAGACATTTGCATAGTGGTTTTCCTTTCACCATTGATAAAATAGGACAGTAACTTCTTTTAGGCTGGGATGTAGAAGGTGGTATTGTCATCAATTATATGTGTTTAACAAAAAACCCAACCCTTCTACGTACTTTTCCACTTGAAATGTGACAGGAAAACATTAAGACAGCTACTATTTTACAATGTACTTATTGAAGTACTAATTGAAGAAATCTAATAGTTAATATTTCAGATAATTCTGTTGGGTTGTATAACTTTTTCTGACATCATTGCCAGAAGATCCTTTTGGTTCATGTCTAGCACTTAACTGGAACAGAGCGGGGAGATAAATTGTAATGAAAGTATTATTATTTCAGATGAATAAGTCACCAGGCATTCTGATATTCATTATATGCTCTTAATTGTATCATTAATTGAATTCCGAGTAAGAGAAACGAAATCTCTGTGTACTCCGTAATTTACAGAACTGAGAGTGTTTCACTACTGATCTGACAGCCTGGGATTTCTGCTCTCTGAATTACTCCAAGGAACATGAAAGGATGCTTAGAGTTCCTGAGTTTTTAAAATGAAATACTCATATTCTTAGTAGTGTTCAAAATTTAAATCCTTTCCTTTTTTCCCCAAATTGTCTTCCATAACAGTTGCATGATTTCTTCTAGCATCAGGAGTATAATGGTCTTTTTTTGACTCTCTTCTAGCCCTGAATACCTGTATTCCTATTTGAGAGGGTGGAGAAAGGGGTAAAGAATAGTTCATAGGTATTTAAAAACACACACACAACAGTCATTTCTACAGGTTAATGATTTTAATGTAGTTGCATTGAGTCTGGAATAACAACTCTCTGTCAGAGAACTACAGTGATGAACATGAATTTGGAGCAAGTCAGAAGAGAACAGAAATGCAACTGCATGTAGTTAAATTTGCACAAGAAGTTTGAGGAAGGAGAAAAGTAACTGCTTTCAAACCGTGACAGGATTGCAGAATAAGCATTCTTTCCTTTAAAAAAATATCAGATTAGTAGTGGCTATAAATCAGCTTTATTCTTCAGAAGGAAGAAAGCAGCTCCATGCGTGCCTCTAACCAGTTTGGGCAACCGGCAGAGCACTGAGTTAGTAGAGCAGTTCCTCTGGGGTTGTAAATTGAAGTCAGTGGAACTATGACAGTTCATACCAGTGGAGGATGTACCACCTCGAAGATTGCTGATCCCACGTTATGCATCTTCCAAGTAGTCCTTGGAGGATCCTTAGAACTGCTGCAGTCTGCTTCTGCTTAGCTTGCAAGATCTGACAAGGATCACAGCCCAAGGTGGGAGGTTTGCTGGCGTAAATAATATTGTCTGTAACCTCAGTTTCCTGATTCAGCATTTTGGATGTGAATAGCTTACAGGGAGAGGACTTCTAAATGAGAGGACAGTGCCTTTTCACAGGAGAAGGGTATACTGGATTCTGGAAGAGGTGGGAGATATAAGGCTTGCCCATATGATGTTGGAGGAGTCAGAATATTCTGGAAGTTTTCTGTTTCTCACAGTTTCATGGTGTTTCTGCATCTCTTTCTACTGATTTGGATCTTAGCTGGATCAAAATGAGTCTGTGGCCTTGGAGCAGCTAGCAGACCACTGGAGCAGAATTTATTTAACACACTCTTTGTATGTTAAAAATGCCACTGTATCATGTGCTTACCCCTTTCAGGACACATACTCTTAAAAATCATTGCTGGGAAAGCTTCGTATGCATGACAGAAGGCTTTGCAGAATGCCTCTAGCACACGCCTCTACCTGGAAGCATCCCCATTTGAAAACCAAAAAGTTTCTACTGTGGGAGCTGCATGCTCTGCCCAGCCAGAGCAGCAGGGTTACATCCCTGCAGCTTCAACAGGGCTCTAAGACAGTTCCCTGTCAATCACTGCCCTTTGCTGTGTTTGCCCTTCTTTGTTTCAAAATAATTGCTGTTATCATAGATGCTTTATTGCTTTCATTATGGTTAACATTTAAATATCAATGAAATAGTATGTTACTAAGTCATCTGTGCAATAGCTATCTGCTAGTTATCCCTGAAATTTGTGTTTAAGGAGTATATTAATTCAGCACTGATTCTTAGAAGGAGGGTTATATATTTGTTGATGAATTATGGGAAACGTTTGCTTGTTAGGGGCAAAACCTGAACCGCTCTCATCTGATACTTTGTGAGTAGAAATACTGTGCGACTGGAATAACGCTTTGTCTGTTAAACAGAAATATTTTAAGAAGTTTAAAAATATTTTTGAATCATCAAATCAGACAGTTTTCCACATCCAGGTGAAGAATTGCATGCTACCCTCAGTTAATGCAGAAGGAAGCTCCTTGTCACATCCTGTTCTGCCTGAATCCAATCCACATCCTTTTGAAATCAATTGAAAATCTCCCTGGAACTCCTATGGCTTCCTTTGGCTCCTGTAGTGCCATGTGTGACCTATTCAAGCATCAGCTGTTTTTGTCAGCTGGCTTTACATGTGGCTTTTATTCATCAGTGTATACCTAAAATCTTCCAACCAAATGCATAGCTCATTTTTAGGTAACAGGCAACTGAGGTAGAGGGTGAATTATATTTTTACATTTACAGAAAAAAGATGATGGTGCAATTAGAAATTCTATTCGTGATCCCTGTTGGAATTTCCCAACATGCATGTGCAAATGCAGATAGGAAATAAATATAGATATTGAGGGCTGGGTGTGTTGATGTATGTATATGTATGCACCCTTGCAGGAGGTTTTGCTCACTTTCTGAAACTGTCGTACATGCTTGTTTTGGCTAACTGTCCACAGAAGGCTTCAGTGTGCATCGCTGGCTATATAATATATAAATATTTATATAAAAATATAAATAATAATATTAATATATAAATATAATAATATAATATATAAATAACATAATCCAGCAGCAGCAGTTGTAGGACAGAGAGGTTCATTTTGCACCATATACACTACCACAGTGGGGCATTTGTGTTGTCATCATGACATCGGCAGGAATTCAGAGGTGGAGCTTTCCAGGCCTGCAGCTGTACAGCGCTACCAGTTGTGTTCACCTCCAGCGCAGAAGCCGCAGTAAGGCAGTGGCACGTGCAGGCTGTGATACACAGCTGATGAAATGACTTGGCCGATAGCTGTAAGACCTTACCTCCAGGTTTACTTCTCAAGTTGACAGGATTTCCTTCTTCATCTTAGCCAGTGAATTTATAAATAGAATGTGTTTGAGTCTTTGCATATTGAGAAATTGAATACACAAATCTGTAATTTTGTACACCCATTGATTCCAATACTTAGCAATGTATTTCTTGTGCAATTTTTGGCGGCATCAAATTTTCCAGAGGATGTGGAATGAACGCTGTATGTTATACTATAAGCCATAAGGCACTATGGCCTATAGCTCTTACCAGCCTGGTGTGTGAACGTGTGACTTGACTGACATAGATCTCTGGCAACAGATCTCACATGCAGATTCTGGATTTCCAAAACTTTGCTTTTACTGACATAACTTGCCCTGCGGGCAGATTTGGAAAGGAAGAGTAATTTTGCTCTGTTGGTGTAGTTTGCTGCTATGGGTACGTCAGCCCCCAAGCTGGCTCCAGATGAATAGTGCATCCGTCTGGTAGAGCACTGTGCTGAAATACCGGCTACCATCCTGCTAACAAAGTGGTCATGTTCTGTCCTGCTGGGATGCAGTGCAGCAGCAACACCAACACACTGCTGCCAGCATCAGAGCCTGCTCACACACCTTTCTGGAGCGTAGCTGCTTGCAGCCGCGTTACTCTGCAAACTCCTGGCTCTGCCAGTATGCGTGTGTGTCTTCCTGCGTGCCAGAAAAACAGTCTTAATAGGGTATAATCTAATTTAGCTTTAATCTGCTCATGTTGTAAATGATGGTTTTGCCAAGGGATTTCTAGGCAGAATTGTAAAAATGTTTTTAAACTGGCAGATGACCAAGAGGGCTGGTTAACTTCTGTAAAACTCTTTGAGAGCTTTTGATTAAATGTTCTATGTATATACATAATATTGGAACAACTAAATAGTTTGGAGAAATGTAATGCGCCATTAGCTTGCTTCAGCAGGTATTTTCTTCAACACATACACAAATGTACAAAAGCACTGTCTCCTGCCAAAGTGACCCTGTGCAGTGCTGGGCCCCTTGTATAAAGCAGCGGTTGCTCCGTGCCGTGGTGCTGTGGCCATCAGGCATTTCAAATGGCAGCTGCAGCCAGTGGTGGGACTGGCCACACCAAAACATGGAGTCATCACTGGCCCCATCAATTCTCAGGACAAACTGGGCTACTGTATTTGCAGGTTTGGTGCACTTGGAGCACAGCAGTTATGCTCTGTTGGAGTGCTTTCCATTTCCTGTGCCATCTTGATAAACTTTTTAGCTTCTAATTTGCTAGAGAGTCATTGATATAATTAGGAGCCACATAAATGGGAGCAGCACGCTCAGCTGATGATAATCGAGTCAGTTCATTTTTCATAAGAAGAGCTAAGGGGGTCCCTACCAGTAGCTAAGATCATATTTTCTTTAAGCTGTGCTTTGATGGAGCAGCAGAAATCCTTACGTGCCTGGGTCATGACATGTTGCGTTATGGTCTGTTCCACTACCCATAAATTTTTTCATAAGGAAACCAAAGAAAGGGTACCCGTCCATCCATGTGTTTTCAAAAGGGCAATTTGAGCTGTCTGTCCGTGTAAGCTGGCTGCGCTAACAAGCCTGTGAGAGCCAACAGCTCTCCTTTTGTGTGAGTGAGCACTTTAAGCGCAAAGCTTTCATACTGCAGTGTGCAAGTCTGATGTTCCTCCACTCGAGTTGCACCAGGGTTTCAAGCAATGTGGCAGCTTAACCAAAAAGTCTGGACCCGTTCCCATAGCCAATAAAAACTCATCTCCTGTACCACTTGGTACTCAGACATGGCAAATAGTAACCTTCATCTGTTCTTATGCGGCTTGGTTGATTTGCCCGAGCAGTATCTTTCTTGATGTGACAGAAACTGTATCAGGTATTGGTCAGCATGTCTTACTGCTCGCAGCCTGGCAGATTTATTATTGAAAGCTTTAGCAGTTTCTTTCTGTAAATAGTGTGTTGGTGACGACATGTAAATAATTGATCAATCTATTATTCTTTTTTTTCTCTGCTAACAGTACTCTCAACAACAACAACATCACGCGCATTCCCGTTACCAGTTTCAATCACATGCCCAAGATCAGGACTCTGTGAGTAATACCTTTGTATATTATAATAACAACAATAATAATGACAATAGGAATTATTATAATAATGATACTAATACTAACAACAATGATATTAATGGTGTAAGCCAACTCTCTGGATACCTGTTTTCTTGTAATA
>JAVJGJ010000061.1:48279754-48305957 GCA_035590215.1 Microhierax caerulescens
GGGGCCCCCCGGGCGGGGGGGGGGGGGGGCTGGGGCAGGGTCTGTGAGCCCGGGCGGGGCTCTGTGACAGTCCTGGGCCACCGCAGGGCTGGGGCAGCCTGGGGAGCCCCTGTCGAGGCCGCGCAGGGTGGGGAAGATGGCTGGGGCCCCCAGGGCCCTGGTAGTGGTTGCACGGGGATTACCCAGGGTTAAGTAAGACAGTTTTATCAAGCTCTTGAAATTACCTGGAAATGAAACTGGCATTTTTTTTCCATTGGGAAAATCCATAACGTGAAACGTGATCCAAGGTGTAATATCATCAAAACTGTTAAAACTGCTCAGATGGATCAAGTTATTTAATTTTGTTAATATCCTGTGTTAAAATCCTGTTTCTTCTTTTCAAATTCAGAATACTGATTTCTGAAATAAGAAAATTTTTAAAGAACTTGAAAAAAGCTTATTTTCCAGATACTTTCTGAAACAAAATGTCACAATAGCGATGCATTTTTTATAAAAGCTTCTCTTATATCAAATCCATTTTTCTATAGCTGGGCATCATTCCACTGGAAAAGTTCTGATGAACTTTAGTAGACCAAAAACAAAGACTGTGAAATTAGACTGTGTGCATTTGTATAATTTAGGCATAGCCTACCAAATACATTTTCTTCAAATAAATTATTCCTTTAAATTCTTTTAGGGAATATGCAACTTCAGGAGGAGTCATGTTTAAACAAAGTATCTCTAGTTTTTTTCCTCAAAAATCTCAAACCCAACCAAGATGTATTTAGTCCTAAAAGCAAAGAAAGTGAAATAGTACCTAGCCTGAAAATTTTCTGTGGCACTGAAAAAATAAAGTGCTTCAAGGATGCCACATACACCTGTGTAAAATCATATTAAATAAGTTAGCAGAACTGAAGAAAAATGGCTCTTACTCATGTCAATCTAAGATAACCTGTGATTTAGATTTACATTCTTCATTAATAGTGACATTCATAGATCTTAATGTAAGTAATTAAATGGAAATTAGATGTTTGTCTGTTACAAGAGAAGGGATAAAGAAGATAAAGGGTGTAGGGTTAAGGTTCCTGGAGATTTGTCTTTTCTCATTCAGTCACAGTGGTCTAGAACATTTGCCTGGCTTCTTCAGATTAGTCAGTCTTGTCTGTTACCAGAGCTCAATGCCTTCTGTCATTTTCTTTTTAGTTTAATTTCAGAGATGGCTTTGTATATAGCTCCCTGGAGACTTACGCTGACTAATCCCCCTCTGCTGTAATTAGGGGGTGGGGGGGCGGGGGGCAGGGGGGAAAAGGGACGGAAGTCATAAATAGGATTTATAAAGGGAAGCTTTTATATTGAATTCTGAGAGCCACGTTTTATAGAACATGAATGCTGACCCACTCTAAAAGGATTTGCTGGAAATTTAATTTAGGGTCTATAGCTAAAAGGGCACCATTGAAAACTTGCTTTCGTATTCATCCACCTCATGTTCTGTAAAGGTAGTTTCATCGATATCAAGTGGCACGTTTCAGTCTCCAAACTGCCAAATAACATGCAGTACCCTTCTTAGCAGTTCAATATAAGAATAAAAAAAAATCTACATAGACAGGTGGAAATACAGTAAAATGGTTTAGTTTTCTGTATTTCCTTCCACATGTTTCAACAGATGCAGAAAAGTCATGAAAACAGCAATTAATGTAAATCAGGAATCAAATAGCATTTCATAATTTCTTTTGCTGATTCTTCATATTAAAAATTCTTCCTCTATCTCCAAGTCACCCTAGAACTTTTCACAATTAATAATTTATTAATTATAAATATTAACAAAACAATTTTACATAGCTAAATATTACACAGTATTTTCTGATTATCTTCTGTTTAGAATTTAGGCTAATACTGTTTTGATTTAACCAAGTTTTGCGTAAATGCATAGTAATACCCTAACAACTAACATACGGCTTAGCACATGTAAAACTGATCAGTGCTTGTTCACCTATGTGAAATATTTATATAAAGGTATTATTTGGAGGAAAATGTTAATATTCTCTCTAGTTTCCTAAGCTTTGTTGCACTTGATAACCTTTTCTCCTGCATTAATACACAACCTCAGTGAATAGTTTGCAAAAAAGGAGAAAGCTGTCTGAGGCGTGATGGCTGAATAAGATCTACTATTTAATCTCTAGGTTGTTAATGCAAATTCAGTCCTAGTGGATCATGTTCATTACAGTTTGGTGACTGTTGTTTTCTTTAAAAATCATCATTAGTTTGTACACCTTCTCAAATAGCTTCATATTTAGACATGCTGGGGTGTTGTTTGGTTGGGGTTTTTTTGAGAAGCTCTTGTAGGGAATCCTTGCTTTAAATGTTACTTAAGTAGGGCCAAGCCCTTTTTCCCATCCAGCTGAGGCTCAGTGCAGTGTGGATAGTGTTTTCCCTATGTGTCCCTTTTTAAGCACTAGCAAGATCCATTAGCAGGACATTTGGGGCTGCCTGTGCCACAGCTGCATCTGCTGTGATAGTTCTGTGGATAATAAGCTTTTTCTTCATGGCTTTCAAAACAATCTGCTCATTTAAGAAGAGAGAAGGAAAAATAAAGGAGAAATGAAAGAACAGAGAAGGAAAAATAAAAAGCATATTCAACTTGAACATGACCTCTCAGGGGAAGGAAAGAAAAACAAAACAAAACAAAAAAAAGCCCAACCGAAAAAAACCCAAAAAACAACCAACCAAACAAACAGGAAAAAAAAAGTGATACTAAGGCTTGAGGCACTTGAAGAATTCTTTCAAGAAATCAGTTCTGTGCTAACCTTTTTTATTTAACTGTCTTTTCTGTTGCTGAGTTTCATTGATCTTTTAGCCTTGATTGGAAGTGGCAGGAATTAGATTTTATTGATCTGCTTTCCTTTGCTTGAAACAACTTTATTTATGTTAAAGCATGTCTCCCATACCTATTTACTTAATGGTAAGTGTCCTGTTGTCTCTACATGTATGAGTGACTGCTGAGAGAGGTAATTGCATAATCTGTTTTAATTTTGTTTTTTTTAAGGGTAAACTGAAAATGTACCAAGTCACTTCAGTGTTTTTCATGTTCACAGGGAATTGGTGATTATGCTTTTGAAATACTGTGAAAAGTCTTTTTGTGGCTATATTCACTGATATAATTAGAAAAAATATATTCTAATAAGCTGCTTTGTTAAGCTTGATAGGCTCTCTAAACAGTCTCCTCTCAAAAGCAGACTTAGAATATCCATGCAAAAAAACCCTTGAACATATGATAAGGTAGGGCTCTGCTGAGGCGGGCGAGCTGATGGGGTGACAGTTTGCACTACCAAAATGGGAAAACCCAGACACCAGCTATATGCACTTAATGAGGAAAAAAAAACAACTCACAGAACTGGAAAGCTGCCCCCTTTTGTGAAATTACTCCTGCTTGCCTACATCCATATGGGGGATGCAGGGAATGGCATGGGATGAGCTCCATTTCAGTTCCTGGAGAAAGATGATTCTGAGTGTCATTGTTGACTGCTGTTCTGGAAAGGGATAATACAGGGGGGATTTAAATGAAATGCTTACTCTCTGAGTTAGAACAAAGTCTTATTTAGCATGATTTCTTACTGGATATTTGTTCTCTTTTCGTTGTAAATGTATTTATTTGGTTTTTTCAAACAAAAAGTGTTACAGGCAGATTAATGATTCATAACAACAAAACATTTTACTAGCAATCTAACTTACTGCAGTGTCAGTTAAATAGCTTCATAATCCCTAAACACAAGATCTTCTCGCCATTCTAAAACAATTATGTTTTGCAGTGCTCCCAGGAGACTAGCATCTTCCATCTCTACAGGATAAACTCCTAGTTCCAGATTTGTGGTCTTTTACTGTGACTGCCCACCCCAGATGTACAAATCTGGGGGCTGTCAGTGCAGGCGCCACTGCTGACCTGCACTGCTGCTGTGCAATATGAAGATCTCAGATAGAATGTTAATTTCTTTGATGAATGGACAAGGCTAAGTCTGTGCACACCAATTGTGTAGGGTTTTTAAAATGTAATACCTGTAAAATTAGTGAGTAATGCTTTTTCTAACCATTTCTGACAGGATTTTCAATCTGGTTTATCATTTCAGCTTCGTTATAACACTGCAAATACATGACTTGTTACAAGGAATGAAATAATTAATATCCTGGGCTTTTGTTTTGACCTAAAGTTTGGTAGCTATTAAAATCACCACATTGCTTCCTGAACACATCATCATTTTGCAGACTTCCCCCTGTGATGTGATAATGCTGCAAATCTCTAGTGCCAGGCATGAAGCAGGCTGGGAAGGGAGCTGTGTGGCTACATCTTCCCTTACAAAGAATGGCCCTGGCATTCCTGTGGGGCATGACCCTGTTGTAGGCCCCTTCTTTGTTACGAGTTGAAAATTCCTGTCTAGAACCTGTGTACTTGCATTAAATTGCCACAGTAAAAAGAGCATTGATGAATTTGTATAGGCAACACAGGAACATACGAGGTATCAATAGCCTCTGGGGTGTGAGGTCTTTTCCCCCACCCCCAAGGAGAGAAAAGGGGGAAGAATCACCTATTATCTTGATTTTCAGCCTAGTCCATGTGTTTATACAAACCATCCTCTGAATTCCCTCAAAGATACCACATTTATGCAGTTATTTCTGATACGAAATCACAGACAAAGTGGTTACTGGGAGGGATCTTAAGTTCTCCGTGCTCTTTTCTCTAGAATGGCCAGCTCACGATTACCTGTAGGCAGGTCATTATTTAACTTTGTTCTTCCAAGACATTACAAATAACAGCACTAATTTATATGTGGACATTGGTCCACATATACATGGCAATATAGACAGTCAAGACCTGACTCGGCTGTAACCAATAACCTGCAGTGATCCTACTTAAATTGTAGCGAAGAGCCAGGCAGACTTGTACTTCATTGCTCTGGCTTGTGTCTTATGTTTAAAACCCTACCGCTAACTTCAGGGTTGTTCTGCCTTTTGTAGGCGGCTTCACTCCAACTTCCTGCACTGCGACTGCCACCTGGCTTGGCTGTCTGACTGGCTGCGGCAGAGGCGCACCATCGGGCAGTTCACCTTCTGCTTGGCACCTGTGAACCTGCGGGGCTTTCTGGTGTCAGAGGTTCAGAAAAAGGACTTTGTCTGCTCTGGTAAGGATGCCAATTATTCATTTATGTATCAGTCAATATCTATCTATATTGATATTCACATAGAAACTCTGAGTGGAAAATCACTATGTTGTGTTGAAGTGCCATTCTGTAGCAGTCCTGTTTGTTTTTATCATTGCTAAGCTGTATGGGAGTAGATCAAATAGTTAATTTTTTCAGCTTTGTAAGAATTATTGGATTCCAGTTAACATACCAGTTCTCCAATTATTTTTTCTGCTTTAACATTGCCAATGATACTAGCGTAAGAAATCAATTAAGTGTGGATAATTTGGTATTTCTCAAGGGAAGAGATCTATAGCTGACTGGAATACCAAAGAAAGGAAATAGAAAATGCTAATCTGACTCTGTTGAAAAATGTTTGGACTATAGAACATAAGGAGCAGATTTCATCCCAGGGACTGATTCAGGATTCTTAAGGAGCCAGTGCACTTCACTGTTCTGCAGGTTTCCGCACTGATAAATGAGGCTGATGATACACGGCCAACTCACAAACTACGTGCCTATATATTGGGCCTATTCATCACGTCTCTGGAACTGCACTTTTGTGATAGAAATGCATTGTCTTGAAAGAAGAAGAAAAAGAAAGAAACACTGAAAGAGAGAGAGAGAGAGAGAAATGGAAAAATTGGGGAAAGAAATCTCTGAAATAAAGGAAGAGATATGATATGGCAGGGTGCATGGTGTGGAAAAAAAATAAGGAAGAAACCAGACACAAGTCTGGAGATAGTTTTGTCGGCCAAATGCTAAGTAACACAGGGAACTTGTTACAAAGCTGATGAGAGTCCTAATCTTGATAGACTGTGAGTCTTGTGGTATTGTGTCCTTATCTCTCACAGCCTGTGAGCCCTAAAGCTTTATCCTCTTGGTACATGGGTTGACTGATGGAAACACAGTACAGGTGCTCATGGTACAAATGTTTTTAGGAACGCCTTTTTTTCTGTAGTTTCACTTACATGTGTCAAAGAAAGAAAAAAAACAATTGGAGTTAGAGAAGAAGAGTTTGATCCCCTTAACTATACCATGGATGGTAAATTAATGCCAAGCCCTGGACGTGTGCAGGAAATGTTATGGGCACATGAAAAATGAAGTTGTGCACCAGTGATTTTTGTGACGTGATTTTCAGGAGTGCTGAGCAGCTTTTATGCAGTAGTGGAGATTTGATGATGCCCAGAATATCTGATAATTACATCAGAAGTTCAACTAAAAGTTTAGCAATCTGAAAGTCTTGGGAGGGGAAAGATAAAATAAATTGATGAATGAATGAAGCTATTAGCAGAATCCAATTTTACCAAAGAGGCAACCGCAGTATTTTTTGCTCATGAAATAAAGTTTCAGATGGGGCATGAGTTCAGCTATTTGGATTCATGATACAGTGAAGTGAGGGAAAAAGAGTTGTTTAAATCAGGACAGGAGATAATAATTGCTAAATGAGAAACGTAATGTGGACAGTACTTATTTAATCAGTTTTCTGTGCAGACTATGACTTCCAAAAGAGAAAAGGGTTTTAACACTTGCCTGTTGGACCAAGAACATAGAACTCGCAAGATTTTCCTGCATTTTTTTTTTTTTTTTTAATAATAAAAATTAAAGGAAGGAAACTTCCAGTGAGACAGTCCCTCCTGTATCTCCTGTACCATCATACCAGATCAACTGTATCTCCTAACCATCATTTGGGAAATGAAATACACTCAAAAAGAAATGCATTGAAGAGCTCATTTTAGTGGAGGATATAGCAGAGAACTCAATGTTTGCTAGTTTGACAAAAAGCTACATGGACAGCTAGTTTAAAGAGGATATAGATCTTCTGTGCTCCTTATTACAGTTCTTGTTCCTGATTTTACAGCATAATTTGTTCATGTTTGACTATGAAGTCAAACTAGGACAGGAGGTGAATAGTGAACTGAACTTGTCCCTCTGCACAGGAATTTTATACGATTTAAGCTTAAATGAATCACTGTAACCAGCCTCAAGCTGGCAGTGAAAGCTGCCTTTGCATTGTATTTACGAAGAGTTGAAATACAATGTAGTGAACTACTCAGTTTAAGTGTAGGCTCAGCACTTGCGTTTTTATGGCACTGGTAATATCATCACAGCAAAAGAAAACTCAGCTTTTGCTCCACTGTAAAATGGCCTTCATTAGAACATTCCAGTTCAAAACTTGTGCTGTTGCATGATTCAAAGGAGAAAGAATAGAATCAAATAATTTGGAGAAAGAGGAAAAACATCCTTGAAAAACTAACTTCTGGTTATTCTTTGAACCCTATGCAATTTTTTTTTCCTTATTTTATGACAAATGTTCCTTTCAAAACAAATTTTGAATGCTACATACCAAGGAATATCCTAAGTTGAAAAAGAAGAAGTGAAACACTGATAGAGAAGTGCCATAACTGGAACCCAAATTGCTTGATTCCTTCTGGACACTATGCTACAAGTTTTGCACAGTGATGTTTATCTCTTTTTAGGTGCAGAGTCTCTCAAGATGATGTTGATGAAGTCACTTATGTGCAGATATATCTGTGTAAACTGAGTCACACTTCTGTCAACGGAGAGTCAGTCTTTCAAAAATGTTGTTCAGCTTGTGCACATAAATTATAAAAATTATAATTGAAATGCCACTTGTGTGCAAATCGTGAGCAGTGGAAAAGCAATTCCTTTCAGGTTTCACTTGTTCATGCCCATGAGCATTTGGCTCAGAACTATAGGTGAACTTGTAGGATTAAATAGTGTGTTGCCTGGAGGTTTGCAAATATCATCTAATTGCATTTGTGCATTTGTGGGAAGGCATTAATAGAACTGAGCAGAGTTGGGACTAGAGGGCCCTTCACTACTGGGGGAGAGTGCTGAGAACTGCTGGCACTCCTGACCCACCAGAACCTTCTGGACAGCTTCTTCAGGAAGCTGTCCTCTCCTCCAGAGCCACCCCTGACAGGGCAGCCTTCCTGGGCCTTTGCCTTAAAGCCATCTGTTCCCAAAGAAATCTCCAGACAGACATTTCCTCCTGCACAGCTGCTTATTGAGTTCTGGGATGTTTGGCAAGACAGTCTTCTACAAGACAGTATGTTGCAGAAGGGGAAATTGTGTGGCACCAGAGGATGAGTGCCCCTGTTGATGTGCTGCACATAAATGCGTTTCTCCACTCTCCACCATAACCTTACAATTCACTGCCACATTGCTGTGACAAGAGAAAACAGAATACTAAGCAAAGAGTTCATGTCAGTTGAAATACCATGTGCACTCTGATCCTTGGGAACTGTTTGTTTTTATATTCCTGTAGCTAGCAGGGAAGCATCTGGGGGTGCTGATTAATGCTTGGTATCTCTTAGAGCCTTCCAATCTTTGCTTGGATCAGATTCCTTCCCATGTTCAGATGTTTCACTGTTGAACTGGCTTCTCTAACTCTGTCTCAAACACGTAGACTCTTTCTCTCTACCTATTTGTCTCTCTTGTCCTCCTCTGACCTCCTTAGGAGAGTAATTTTATTTCATTTTCCTCTCATGTAAGTTTTATTATGGCTCTTTGATTTTTCTTCTACTTTCTCTTATTGAAGTTGAAATTAATTTACATACTGATCAGTTATGTCAAGTCATAATGTGTTTTCTCACCTGTGTTAGTGTGGCTGTAAACTGATGCAGTGGGTTCATGAAGTTATACCATCAGTAGCACACTGGTCTTTTCAGTGTTCTGTGCAGGGCCCACTGAGTGACCCTATTTGGATTTTTTTTTACAATTATATGAATCATTCTGGGTTTCCTAAGGATATACATGAGAAAATATATATGCATCTGAACTGTGTGTTTAAGAATAAAGCAGAAGCATTCCGGAGCATTGTGTCTCGTACTGTGACGTGTAGCATACTTCAGCTGGTGCTGTCCTCTGCTAGCTGCTGTCAGAACAGCTCAGATGTCATCGGTTCTCAGCTGGCTGCTTGCAGAGGAGATGATCTGGTAGGTAAGCAGGCAGAGACAGTGGGTTATTGCACCGAGTGGTGGAAGGAAGTTGATTTTTCTCTTTTACTGTTACTGCCCATTCTAAGGCACTGTGTTAGGACTTGGTGTTGACTCTAAAGGTGTGGGTTGATACACAGTTGTTATACTTTTGGCCTGTAGCTTGAGGTATTCTTCAGTGGACAGCATTTACAATGGAGTACAAAGATTGGATGAAATTTCTTAGAATAGACCAGACACTTATAGACCAGATAGTTAATGAATTCATGCTTTTAAGTCGCACCAGATTCTAAAACCTGACATTAATTTGGAGCTGATTTGTCCTGTATGCCTTGCAAAATGAAATTTAACAAAGTTTAAATGTAAAATATGTGATTTTTAATTACCTTCCTAAGATAGTTTTCTTAAATAATGAAACAAGCATTGTAGATAGGGAAGCTGGATCCATAAATCATTATTTTTTTCATTAGAAAACATTTTCTCTGATTCTTGATCTTTGTTTCCCATTTGGAGTATCTACAAGAACCTCAAATCAAATCAAAGATGCATAATTTGGATAAAATAAGTTAAAATTCAGTCTGAAATTGATGTAAGAAATCACTACCAGAGCCAAGTGTCTAGTGATTTCTGGCTAAATAAACTGATGCTGATTTTAAAAAAATAGTGCATCATCTCAAATCTCAGTTGAAGACCTAGAGTTTCTGATTCATACGGTGTGACTGCAGCTGAGGTATAATAAAGAGGAAAATATGTTAGCTCCCTGCTGCTTAATGCTGAATGGAAGCCCTAATGAGGAAGCAGATTTGTTTGCTTAGGTGAGGTCAAATGATCTTAAAACATAGCTGTTACTCTGGCCCAGACCACAAAACTCAGTAAATTGTCTTGTTCCACTTTTTTCCAAATAATTTTTTAGCATATTGTTGAGGAGACAACCAACAATGAGTAATGAATAAAATAGCACTCCTCAAGCTTAGTATCTTAATGAGAACATTCAGAAGACACCGAAGGAAAAGTGTGTGGGGAGAGGAACTCCCCCCAGTCTGCTACTATTTAAAAGACTGTGCAATAGTGTGTCTGCATAACTAGCAGCAGGTCTGCTGTTTTCAACATGGGACGAGGAGGTGCTGCCAGCACAGAAGATTGGTGGCTCCCTGGAAACTAAAGAGGAGGGAGGACTATTTACTAATGATGCAGATTTTGCTACTGCTGGGGGTATCAATTGCTCCTGAGGGAGCAGGGCGGTTTCTCTCCATGCGGTCCATCCCAGTTCATGCAGAGAAGGGCTGCTCCTGGCCCTCAGTTTTAATGGTCACAGGAAGCTGGGTAACCAAAGTGGGAGGAGGAGGCAGAGGAGGAGGAGGCCTTTTTCTCTGTGTGGGTGAATGGTCACTTTCTGCTGTGCAGGATGTCCTGCATCATTCTGCAGCTGGTTTATTGCTTTTAGAAGTGAGCTTAACCATTTCATCTAACTTCGACCTCTTTCCAAAAGAGTGACCTGTGAGTCATTCTAGACAAATAATATTTTCTCACTGTTAAGTAGGTTCATGCTTTTTGTAGCCATCAAGAGACCCAACAAGTCCTCTTACAATGGAGTCTGTGCAGGACATTCAGTGTTGTATGACTTTAAAGCCTTTTTAAAATTGTGCTTTCAATTTGGTCTTAGAAAATTTTTGTTGAACTCTGATAGAATTTTTACTTCCTGTTATAATTTGCTACCACAAATTTAACATTGACATCTCATGTAAAGAAACATTTAAATACTGTGTATTTGTTAGTTGCTCCTCAAATGACTCCTCCTATAGGACATTTGGAGAGACACTAATTGCTGTTTATCAGAGTTCAGTTTTCTGTTTCTATTATCTTAATACAAATGTAAATTTACTGTAGCACTGGCAGTTACGTTGTTTCCTACTGTAAGACTGTACTTCTTGAATTGCTTCATATGTAAGTTGCCATATAAGGTGTTTTTCATTTGGGGGACCATCTTGCAAATCCAAGGGATAAATATGTATTTACTAAGGCACTGCCAAAGCTGAAAATTGGCTTTAAATTACAGCAAACTTAGTTTTAATGTCCAAAAATGATGTCTTACCTTTTCAGTATAATTACCTTTTTTCTGGAATTCGCTTTTCCCCAGAGCAGTATGTGTAGCTCTTTAATGCTTATTTAATGATGGCAGGTTGGGGTATAATTATCCAGCCATTGAGCTTTTGAACTGTTGCTGTACGAATAATAACATAATTGGGTTTTATGTTAATGTCCAAAACCAGTGGCTTGTTTTATTGCTAGGAGGTTAGTAATATTTTGGTATGCAGTGGATGCGCATCGCGGTGGTCTGTGCTGCCACAGATGGGTACCACAGCCTGGTTCTGAACTAGCACGCCCAGAGCAGCGGTGTTCAACGCGAAAGAACGGGGCTGGCCCAGAGTACGTGGCTGAGCCTTTGTAGGGAATCTGCAGACTTTTGTTGTTTGATTTGTGTATGTGACTGGCAACACATTTATGGATCCTTGTACCAGCTAATATTAACAAAATTAACTCCCATATGCAAATAGGAAAATACTAAATATGATTAATTAAAAAAAAAAAAAAAAAAAAAAGCACAGAGCTGCTTATAAAATGACTGCAGAATTTTTAAATGAATAGGTGGCAAATACAAAGTTGTGTACAGTCAATATCAGGTTCATATAAATTTTTACTGACAGTGAAATTTAGTGATGTAGTTGCATTACAACCATGGTGGGCTGCCCATGGCTGCCAGACACGCAGCTACTCTCACTCGCCCTCCTCAACAGGACTGGGGAGAAGGTCAGGTCTGCTCCAGAGCCTCTCCCCACTCCTTGTTCTCTGACTTTGCTGCTCCCAGGACTGTTCCTCACACTTTTTTCTTCACTCCGCACCGCTTGGCACTGCTTCACCCTTTCTGAAACACACTTCACAGAGGCAGCGCCATCTTCACTGAGGGGCTTGGCTGTGCCCTGCAGCAGGGCCGCTGTGGAACCGGCGGGAACCGGCTGTGCCTGGCACGGGGCAGCACCCACCTCTCCTCACAGAGGCCCCTGTTGCCCCTCTGCACCAGCGGCCCGTACCCAAACTGAAGGTATCTCCTGACTCGTTGAATTAATTCCTTGTATTTTTAAGCAAATGTGATTAGGTCAGAAGAGCCATAAGAATTTTATTCGCTAAGTTCCAAATACCATAAAGAGCTTGGATATACCAAAGGTCTCTTGCAAAAGACCAAAGGCAGCAACCTCAGGCTGTCCCAGGAGAAGGACAAGGAAGGTCGCTATTGCCTTGCATTCCTTAGCGTGTTCCAAATGCCAGAGCATTTGGTCCAAGGAACTCTGCGGCAGCTCTGGGAAGGGTGCAGCGCCTCACTTCAGTCCTTGCCTACTCAGCTGGACAAAAGTGGTTCCTCAATGCAGATCTGGCCCTTGGGTGAGCTCCTGAGCAGGCTGGAACCCGTGGGGGTCATTATCAGTAGAAATGTCGCATTCTGCCAGGCGTCACCTGCGTAGCTGTGTCAGTCTGTATTGCTGCTGACTGAAGTGAATCGCATCTTCCTCCTCCTCCTAAGGACATCAGCTTTTGTGCTGAGGCAGGTCAAGTCCTGTGTTGGCTGCAGCAGGAGTCAGGCACACTTTAAAAACAACGCTGAGTTGTGTTTAAAAAGTCTTTTTCCAATACCAGCAAATCAAACCTCAGGGACTCAAAGCATAATCTTAAACTATTTTCATCCCTTCTGTAACTTTATTAAACTTCATCATAAAACAGGTGAGTTTCCGTAATGGATAACTTGTTTAGACGGCAATTCCAGAACTAAACTTCTTTCATAGTCTTACAATTGATCATGGCCATGATCTATCATTTAACCTTGTACAGGTGGCATCCTTTCACTTAAATAATTTATCTTCCTCTTCATTTTTAAGCTTGAATATATTTATAAGTTCACTGTATTATTTCTGGACCTATTTTTAAATGTCACTTCATATGGCACCTTCCAGACTGCTGATACCAGTTGTGGAGTTGGTGTTAACAAGATGCCATTTGAACTGCAGAAGCACAACATCTTTCAAGACTTTCTAGCAACATTATTTATTTTTTTTTTTTTAGTCTTTAGCTTGTTTTGGAAGAACAAATAGTATACAAACCCTAAGAACCAAATAGATGCTGACAGCCTTCCTTGTGGTGCAGTGGTCAGAAAGTTCAATTCTGGCTGCTTTTAGGAGGTAATCCAAGTGTTGACAAGGCTGGAGAAAGACCTTCAAAGAAAGGCTCAGACTGGGCCCAGGCCATAGGAGACATTCAAACTCTTAACTTTTCAATCCCTCTTATGAAAGACTTAGCTGGAATAAATTTCCTGAGAGAAAAAACTTTGTCATAGTTTTGAAAGGACTTAAGTTGTCTCAGAGATTCTGTTTTATTAATCCTTCAGAAGAAAAATCTACCTATTAAGCCTCAGTTGTTATAGGTGAGCCTGCTTCTTTGTTCTATTTGCTTCCATTTTGTTTAGAAGTATTCCATACAATTTTGGTGCTATTATTGTTAATTAAATAATTGCAGGTTTAGTGCTTTTAGGATAAGACAATGTGAAGTAAGGTCTGATTTTCAGTGGTGTTACTTTAATGGTATTTTTTGACACGTGCAATGTAATTTTTTGTAGAATATGGTAGGCTTCATTCATTATGCCAGACCTTCAATTGCAGGTGTCTGTTTCCTTTTTTATTCCTCAGTATTTGTTTGTAAACGCATTGGTGTTGACATTGCCTACAGAGCAGTTGTGCTCATGTGCCGTGAACTTTTATCTGATAAATTTACTGTTTGGGAATGTTCAGCAAAAGAGTAAACTTGAATCAAATAATGAATATTCATGACTAGCTAATTTTTTCATACCATGAGCTTGATGATATTAACTTCATCAGCCAGGGGCTCAAATCACTAATCATAAATACTTACTGCTGTGTTCAGCAAAAAGCTATTGAACAACCATAGATGGAAACATTTACATAAACCATTTGCTGCACATTCCTGTAGAATAAACACATTTGTACAAATTTTTCTCCATTAATGGAATATTTGCCATCGACAAGGGATGCCAACTTTGCAGATAGTCAGTTGTGATTGACTTGCCCATACCTCTCTGCAGCACTAGACACACTCAAGTGTATTGTAATAATGGGATGCAAACACCATTCAGGAGCAATGTATCTGCTTTTGGTGTCTTTTTGAGACTTTACAGTTTAGTGGAAACTGTAGTTCATGTAGCAGTAGTTGATTTCACATGTCCCAGCATTGTAAGAAGTTCCAATGGGTCATTTAATTGAACCACAAAAGGTCATAATATATCCACAGATATGCAATACTTGTACTGTTTTGTTTATTGATCAATGATTTCATGTCTACTACACTTAAAATGGTTCAAAGCTACCACAGATTTTTAACTGGTAGATTCTGTCAGATTTATCTTAAAAACCATTAATAATTTGCACAAATAACTAACTTTTTCCTGGTGGAAAAGGACTGTAAAGCGATTGGAAATTGGATAGGTAAGTGTAGAGGAATGAAGGCAGTGGGATGATGAGCATTGATAACATGCAGCTGTGGCCTTGCCTCAGCGGCAGTGGATTGATTGACATGGGTGATGTGCAGCTGTAGCTCGTTCCCACTAAGTGGTTAAATAGCCCTGGGGAGTATGGGAGAAGAGGTTGGGTGGAGCAGGAGCAGTGTGGTCTGGCCTCTGGAGGAAGGAGATAGAGCACAGACAGGAGAATCTGACCAACAGTAAAGCCTTGTTGGAGACTACTAGTTTGATTGTGCTACAACAGGTAAGGAGGTAATAAGGCACGCTACCTAGTATGCTGTAACTGGGTGTCAGTGCAAATGAGATTATTTAGTTATTGCAAAATTTATTTTAAATTACTGTGAGATTTGAACTGTTCAATTATACATCATAACTATTATATTCTAATTGTAATATCAGCCTATTTGCTGCTCTTAAAAGGCTAGAGGCAAATGAGTTGCTTATTTGAAAAAAATGCTTAATTTCTCTTTAAACTGCTGGGTCCTAAGTATCTCCCTGGTCTCCTCTGTTACCCTAACCCAGGCATCCTCAAACTATGGCCTGCAGGCCAGATACAGCCCCCCAGGGTCCTCAGTCTGGCCCCCTGGTATTTACAGACCCCCCCACTGGGGGTTAGGGGGGAAAACCACGCAGCTGCAGATGACTGCCTGTCACTTCATCCACGCTCCAGCCTCCTGTTTAAAAAGTTTGAGGACCCCTGTCCTAACCCATAGTCTAACACTGTAAAATAAAGTGGTGCAGGCCAATGTCAGGCCACATATTAACTACCATAATCATTGAGGATGTCATTCCCTCACATCAAGAATAAAAAGTGTAGTAATTTTTTTTAATTGTGTTCCTATCCTAGCTTCCATGTTTTGTTAGTGTTGTTTTTTTAATAGCAAAATGTGTAATTGATGATTTTTTTCTTTTAGAGAAAAATATAATTAACATGGTGAACTAGTGCTGCTGTGTAACAAAGTCTGAAATGACAAGATGACAGATAGTGAGAACTTCAGAAGGGAAAGAATATAAATGCAGCTGGTTTGTCTATGGCTATTTCCTTTTGTTGCATTCATGCTGTGAGGAGTTTACTGCACTTGTGAAAGATACAAATGAGAATCCTAAAATATTTTTGCTTTTCCTGTGTCTTTTATTTTGAAGAAGTATTGGCAGCAAAAGGAAAATTAATTTTTAGATGTCAAATATTCTTCTTTAGAGGCTGTATCGCCTTGGGGCCTTTGATCTATCTGTATGTTTATACTCTGCATACCTATGAAAATCATACCCAAATTTTAGGTTTAAAGACCTTTAAATTCCATACCCTCCTTAGCCTTGTCTTCTTGACCAGTCCTTTCTTCACCAGCTCTCCAGAACTATATAAACAATAAACTGATTAAGTGCTCTTGGATTTTTTTTTTTTGGTGCTTTAATACTATAGATCTGCTATGGAGCTAACAGTGGGTCCTCATTTAACTGAAGCAGTTAAATCAAGATCAGATTTGAAATTCTGTTTATAGCATTATTCAAGAAAACTACCTTAACAGATGGCTGTTTGTGTAAAAGATGATGGAATATATGCTAGATGCCTGTTGAGTGTCTATGTGTAATACAGTATTTTGTTCTTTGCAAAAGCATTTGTTAATAATGACAGCAATTTATGGACAGCCTTTTTGTTTAATTAAATTTTTCAGAAATCCACAGGGCAGATCTACTTTTGCTCGTTAAAAATAGAGAATTGCACCAAATATCGAGGCCTGTATTCAGCATGGAATTAGAAGTATTATTACTCTTAAGCACAAAATGTCAGTCAAAAGTGACAGAAACAATTACGAGAGCGCTCCGCAACACTGCGTCATACAAAATGTGGTGGTGATGAACTGGGTTCCACTGAGTCATCTACTGCTCATTTAGATGCAGTAGAGTCAGAAACAAACTCTTAAAACTCCAACTGGCAATATGTCAGGTTTTTTTGATGCTGTGCCCTAATGAAAAGGGAGCGTATTACTGCTTCTATAACCCACAGTGATATGTTGTAGTGTTACAACTGTGCAAAATGGATTTTCCCCTCACTACAAAGCTTCTCAGAAAGCGCATCAGACATGTGATGATAAAGGATGTGTGGAAGATTTGACCTGGCTACCAACTTTCCTTTTGCCTCCCACAGAGCAAGGATTGCTCTAAAGTGTTTCTTCCCAGTTTGATAGTTTCTCCTTATCCCTAAGAGCTTGCAATAGCCCGATTACACTTCCCTCATTCTTCATTTTGTTTTGGGCCTTGCACCACAAGGTGGGCAGACAAAGAGAAAATTTAAAACACGTGTGATCAGGTTGTAAGAACAAACCTCTTGCTCTTGTGCAAGCAACAGAGGCCTGTCTCATTTTGAGGAAATATAAACTACTTTAGGAAGTAGTAACACTTAAAATCTTACAGAAACTCTGTGAAAGACAGAGCTGGCAGTGCTGTTGGTGGTATGCAGCAGAGCTCCATTAATTTTGAAGGAATTCTATTAATTCACAGTGATGGTATGTCTGCCCTGCATTTCTGTAGCCAGAAGACAGACCCAAGAGAGCTGTTTGTCCTACCTGTTACACATGTACATGTTTAAACAGTGAAGGTGTGTTGTTGTTCAAATAACTGCAACTTGAATACTGTATTACACACCTGGGTTTATATGTAAGCTACGTCAAGACAATGTCTAATAAGATTTTGAAACTGGAACAATCAAAGCTCAGGTTGCCTGATAAATAGGAGTTTGATTTTTTTGGGGCCATATGTGTTAGGATTTAGAAGTTAAATGCATTATTGAACTATCTTTTACAGTAGATTTTTACCAAGTTGATTCCATATAGGGTGAAGCTGCTCTGACACTGAAACCAGCTCTGTGTTGAGATAAAAGTCTGTAGCTGGTAAATTCCTTTTCTGCAGCTGCCATGGAAGTTGGAAGTGCACTATAAAGGAGTATATTTTAGCAATGAGAAAGGATCATTAAGATCATCTCATGATGAAAGCAGCTGCCCACTCTCATAAAGAATGAATTTGACTCCTACCCATGCCATAGGTGTCCTGTGAGATACATTTTTTCCAAGATGGTCACTACCTCAGATTTTAATTTTATTTTATCCAATATTAATTTTGGATACCTGAATGGGGGTTGCAAGGTCTAGTCTACCAAAATGCAGTCACTTACAGCTCTGACTGTCATCTGTAAAAGCTATATTTAAAACCTATACAGTGCTATGAAAACCACATTTTTCTCCTGCTGTACTGACAGAAAGCCAGGTGATGACCCAATAAAAAATAAAATAAAATCAAACCAACTACTTTAATTTGGCAACATTTTGTACCCAGTTGAAATGGTGATCTTATCCTGAAACTCAACAGCATACTTTAATATTAGGCAGTTCTGTCATCCCTGGCTACAAAATAATATTTCAAAGGGTTGACCACCTGTATGAACTAAGGGAAAATCAGACAGAAGCAAATTCACATTAGAATTCAGTACCTTTCTAATGAAAGGCATGGTTTTGTACTAATTGTCTTTTGCTGTCCAGGAGGGTACCTTTGCAAGTGTAAAGTCAGCCTGTAGAAGTTTTCAGCTGACATCTTTTCAAACTGTATCTGCCTCTCAAAATAATGGTAGAGGTGCCACTGAATGTCTTTCTGATGTTGACTTTTCATTGCTGTTTACAAGTCTTTAAAAACCTGTAGGCTTGCCATACAAGTTGAAGTTGTGCACAGTTAAGGGCTACACCGGGGGGTATGTAGACATAAATCAAGAGTGAAAATGTATAAGAATGTTGTATAAATGAACGTATAAAATCTTAATTCTCATAGTGATACTGGATTGCAAATTCATGCAAGCAAATATTTTTGAACTTTTGGTCACCTGCAGTTATAATTTATGGAAGTATGAATCATGGTTCTATTTCCAAGACAAACTTCAAGAATGCACAATTTGTGTATAGTTTTCCATGTTTTCACATGTATTTCAGATTTCACAATTACAATGTTTTAATAATTCCAACCAAAAAAATAGGCTTTGTGATTGTTATCTACTGAAATCCAGAAAGACACCAGTTCTTCCTGTTTCTATTAAGATTGTGTCACTTCTTTACCAACATAAGCTTTCACATTCAGCCTTGTGTCTGGTGTAGAAAGATACTTGAGGTTTCTTGTGTTAATTATGGTGAGTCATATTTCCAAAGCACATTTAAGTCAGTAACTGCTACATCTTGATAACCTCAATTAGTGTAGCAAAACCATTCTACCTCTAAGTGTATGTACATATACAAATTTTAAATGTAAGAATCGTAACCATTTGAGCAAAATTGACACAATTGCTACATTTTCAAAAAAACTTAATGACAATTAAACCTAAATTTAATGGATTGACTAGAATGTATATAGAGCAATGTCCTTATGCTAAACCATTTCTCTGTAAGTAGTTTGTCTTTCACAGGAATTATTAGATTGAGCAAGGATTTAGAGGTTCAAATTCACATTTTTCTGAATACTTGTGTTTCCATTAATATTGTCTAATATTGAAAAACTAGCTTTATATTTCAAGTTTTTATGCCATAACAGGTTACCTAATTTCAAAAACACAAGTCATCACTAATGGCGGTCTTCTCTCATTATGTAAAAATACTTAAGGAGTGTTTGTGTAATGGAAACTTCTAGGCAAAGATAAGTTTTGGAAATACTACTTGATCTTAAGGCTTATTTTTTAAATCTTTGAATAAATTGATATGGTTGATCATGGAGGGGACCAAAGAAGTGTTCACAAGAGAAAGAGATTGATAGAGTTGAGACTGAGCAAGAATAAGAACACAATCTTTTGCACTTTTTCTCTGCAGTTGATTTGTAGCACATTAGATTCAGTGAACTAAAATAAATTATTACTTAATATAGTAAAAGGATCTGTAAAACTCAGAGGCTGATGTATTTTGTTGTTAAAATCTCAGGTGCTCATTTTTCAAAACTAACATTTAATGTTTTCATTATGTCTCAGGTTCCCAGTCTGAACCTCCTTCATGCAGTGCCAGTTCCATCACTTGCCCATCTGCCTGCACCTGCAGCAACAATGTAGTGGATTGTCGAGGAAGGGGCTTAACAGAAATTCCAGCTAACCTACCAGAGGACATCTGGGAAATGTAAGTGCCAATGTAATGCACCGTTCTTTTCCATGTATCTCCAGTTTTACTCCATGTCATAGCCTCCTGTATGGAAAAAAGGTGCATTTTGAAAACTGTTCTGACCAGTTATCAGGTATATTGTATCTATCCTCCACTTTCGTTCTTTTTATTTAAGGGTTCACATGTTCAAACCATTCTTTACTGTAAATTAAGATGTTGTTTGAAGTTGCCCTACCCTAAAGCAAGATGGAGTTCTTGGTGTATTATGTTCAGATTGTGTTTACATCTCACAAAACTGGGATTACAGTTCCACAGTCAGAAAAAGGAAATACATAGGTTTGGATTTTGGGGGTTTTGTTGTTGTTATTTAATTGAATTGTTTAGTTGGTGAATTCCCCAAGAGGTGGAGGGATTTCTTGTTAGCTTGGTAGGATGCATTTGTAATAAACTAAGTATGACATCAGGACACATTGTCCCTGCTGATTTTACCTTCTGTCTCTTGCACATTTTGTTATATTCTTTAAAATTTTTTTTAGTTTTTTGTGTTGTGAGATCAGATGGTGATTTTATAGACTGGTTTGTAATTCCTTTAGGAACTGTAAACTATTTTTGTGGCCATGACTTCATACTACTGTAGTCCTGAAATAATGTTACTTTAAAAAAATGTTGCTTTTGGTTAGTCCATAGGGAATGATATCAGTTCTTTTCCTGTTTAGGTGCTTGTCATACAGAGGTTACTGAGATCCAACCAGCTATTATAGTCTACATAGTGTGGATTCAAGTATCTGTATAGCAACTGGTCTCGTTCATCTTCTTGTTGCTATAGAAATACGGCTACATAGCAAAATTGACTAAGATACAGCTTAAGTTGAATTGCTCATATGTAGCCTGGCCCACTGTGATGTACCAGGAATGTGATGATTACGGCCAGTGAAGATGCTGTGCAATGTTGTTTGCTGGTGATCTGATCTAGCCCGCCATTCCTATAAGTCGCTTGATCAGTTGCTTTTATAATTTAAGAATCACCTCGAATTTTTAGAGGTAGCTTGCACTTGATTGTGCATTTTCAGAGAAAAAAACAACAACTTAGAAATTAAAAAAAATCGAAGAATAAACAATGTCTTACATTCTAAACAATGTTAATTTTATCTAGAGCATGCAAAAATGTTTACAGGAAATACAAACTCTTAAGCAAGCTGTTCTGAATGCCGATTACCTGCTTGCTTGCTTCCTGACGAAGTTCAGAATATATCACTTGGGTTCATTTCTGGTATATTGTGGCACACAAAATATGTATGTCATACTTGTTTTTCTGTGCCTGAAAGTCAGTTAAAGTTATCCTGAAAATATAAATTGTTTGGCATGCTAAGAATATTCAGTGTTTAGTTCTGTGTCAGATTCTGTTAGACGGAGTACAAGTTTTCAAGAGTGGATGGAACGGTTCAATAATAAGATACAGAAGATAAAATTGTGCCAGACCTGCTCAGAAATTAAAGTTGGGCTAGGAGAATTGTAAAATTTTTTTTTTTTTGAGCATTGAAGATGCTAGCAGAAATCAGATTATCTTTGTGGCTGCATGCCAGAGTAATACAGAGAGCAGTATCTGCAGGAAGACTGAGATTGATGTGCTACAGCATCCCCCTGGCATCTGTGCACCTCAGTGTGAGAAAGCAAGTGAAACTGTTCACCTTTAGTGTGGTTATAATAGCATTGAGTATCCAAGTCCTGTCTCCTTTTTGGTTGCTGTAGCCCACAAATCTAGTCCCTGTAACTTGTGGTAAAAGCAATGTAGAACTCTCCTTAGGAGAACAAAAATGAAGGAGGGCTTGGAGAACCTTTAAGATAATGACGTAGCAAGTCCAGATGCATCTAATGTTTAAAGAGACTTTCATAACCTGGAGGTAATAAACCTTCTAGATCCATAGAACACCATATAAAGCTCTTAGCTCACCATTTAATGATTTAGATGTCAGACTTCTTGCATTTTAGGCAGTACTTGTTTGAGTCTTTGTAGGTAAACCTCTTGCATCACTCTAATCCTACACATATGCTTTGCAATTCAGAGGCACCTCACATGAGAGTAGTTCTGCAGAACTTCAGAGTGTAACCCTCATCAAAACATTTATTGCTCACTTTCTGTGGATCAATGCTGTGAAGACTTCATTATTAAGGAATAGGTATATATAAATTTAAGTACTTCTATCAATTTATGATGAGGGTGGTGAAACACTGACATAGGATGGCCAGACAGGCTGTGGATGGAATTCCAGGGATCCCCATCCCTGGAAACATTTCAGGTCAGATTGGATGTGGCCTTGAGCAACCTGCTCTAGTTGATAATATCCCTGCTTATTGCAAGGTGGTTGGACTAGATGACCTTTAAAGGTAGGTCCCTTCTAACCCAAACTTTCCAATGATTCTGTGATTCTAACAGAATAAGTCTTAGCAAGTGACATCACTTACATACATTTTTTTCCTACTGGTAAAATGGTATTCTCATTTGGTAAAAGTACTAGTAAAAAAGAACAGTTAGCCTTATATGCAAGGGCAAAGTACTACATATTCTCATATAAAGTAAAGGATATAGTCACATAGCAAATTGTTTCTGGAAAGATGAAAGAAGCTGCCACTGTGTTTTCCTGGAAAATTCCAGACGTAAGTTCTTTTGACCAAAATAACCATTCTGGTTTATGCAGAAGTCTGTCATACTGCTCAGAAATTCAGTTTGTTTGAGGCTGCTCTCAGCTTATTCAATATAAAAGCCATCCAGAGGTCTGGTTCCAGCTGCACATTGAATAATGACTGTCTTTTTATTTTATATGATAGGTAGAGTAATACTCTTTTGCTGTAGTGCTATAGCAATGGGGCCAAGTAAATTCTCTCTCCATGCTACAACCCACATCCCTTGCTCTTACACAGAAGTACTGTTGGGGTTTTTCCCTCAGGATTTATCCCCCATGGCTGGTGTTTAGTGAGACCCTTGGTACAAAATGTGGCTATGTAGTGGTGCTGCCTGAACACTTATTTTTGGACTCTGTAATCCTATGATCTAATCTTTGTCATCTTTCAGAGGTCTAACTCTTACTAGAAATGATGTTCCTCCTATGGAATATAGAGTGCTGACAAACTATGTGACTAGGTTGCTGTGACATAGAATCCTAAAGGATATTACTTGAAATGGTGTATTTTTCATTCAGCTGTTTCTGTCTAGCATTGTAAATAATCATTCTGCTAAAATACATTCCCCCATAGGCTATAGTCCATTCATAATATTTATATGATAGTATTAAAATGCTGTGCCTTAGTTCCATTTGGGGTGTTTCCATGTTCCTTTGCTTGGTTATTAGTTGCATTTAGTTACAGCTTTCTAGTTCTTGTCTTTACCCTTCAATCAGTATTTCTTTGTAAGCCAAATTGTATCCAGTAAGAACCCTTGACTGACAAACTGTTCAACAAACATGAAACACAGCTGTTACTCTAACATGGTTATTAAAGGTGACCTACATTTCACTCTGTGTTTTGGTATTAATTAAAGATCTTTTACTCAGCCTTCCTGTGTTTCTTCATTAACGTGGGTAGGCAGATCCTTCTCTGACAAAGCTGCCAAGTCCTAAATTTGTTTTTGTTGATAAAAATCTATCACAAAACAGGCAACTCGCTTGTCATGGAACATAAACCAAGCATCATATGATGCTAATTTTCCCTTGCTGCTGACCTCTACCACATGTGACTTCAAAGTCTGTTGTGTTACTTTATTACACTTCTCCCTGAGGTGCATTATCCTGAAGGTCCTCACTGCAAGAATGTTTTATTATTAAATAAAGGAATTTAGGAAAACTAGAAATCCATATCTCAGCCTTGCTTTTTCATAATTTCGTAAAATAGGTAGCTAGAATTTACAGATGCAATTCATGTTTTTTTATAAAGCCTCTTGTTCAGGGGGAAGCTGACATCAGCAGCCAAATTGACTGAGGAAAAATGAGTTACAAGAAATTGAAGCTGAGGAATACAGACTGTGTATTGAATATTATAAAAGATTCTCTGCTTGCAAAGTGGTTCTCTTGTGTTTCTCTATAACAAACACTACTCATTTCTCCTCTGAAAAACACATGAGAATAAGCACAAAAGTTTTGCATGAATACTTGGATGAAAACAAAACTCATTAAGCACCTGGAGGCATTTGCTGAAAAAGAAATGCCAAAACAAATATGGCTTGATGGTTTACTGGTAAATGAACAATATAGTCATTTCACTACATTGGAATGGTATCTACAATAAAAGGAGAAGTTTGCATTTATTTAGAAAGGGTGAGAGAAAATGCGTGCAAGGTAAAGAGGGAACATAGTGTGAATGCAGAATGGACTTGACCTTGGAGGAATATAGGGAGGAGGGATGACGTACAAACGTAGGAGACAAAGTCTCCAAAGAGTCTGTTTTTCTGATCAGACTTGATCGCAAGCTTGCAACCAGTGTCTGCCAGACTGATGACAGCCCAGCTTGTAAAGACAGCAAAGCCAGGACAGATCTGTTACATCCAAAAGCTACCAGCTGTGTCTGTGAGAGTCACTACCCTGCAGCTTGTGGGAGCCTGGAAGGGTGTTGTGAGAAACAGGCTTGCCACAACAGCGGATTTCACTCAGCGTGTGGTTTGGGCTGTTGTTGGCTCAGGACATTGGGCTGGGTGGATCTGAGCTCTGGCATGCTCAATCGTTTGGCTGGTTTTATGCCAGGGAAAGGACAGCTTTCCTGCACTTGCAGATGTGGGGCATTAGGAGTAATGGCATTGCTAGCCCTGTCTGTATTGTTTCAAACACTGTTTGCTTCAACATGATGCCTGCCAGGTTCTTTTGATGTCTCCCAGTGCTGGAGAGTGATCAGTAACTCCCCATTACTCTTTTCTCCACCTTACTACGCTTTTCCTCTGTGCCTTCTCTAGAATGAAGTTTTCGTGCTGTTTGTCTATCTCAGACTGATCTACTTTTTTTTTATGGATCGCCGCAAACAGGGCTGTATTTCAGGATATTAATTCTGGGCAGCTTTTATCTGAGAATTCTTTACGCCTTAAAACAGTGGAGCAGGCACTAATATTTCTGCCTTTGTGTTTTGTAACGTGTGCAGGACCTTCCTGAGGAAAGGCAAGGAAGGGCACACCAAAGGCTGGCCCTCCTCCTGCTGCCTGTCCTGGGGTGCGTGGTGGAGGGTGCTCGGGCTGGGATGCCCAGAGCCAGGCAGGCTCCTGGGCTGCCTGAGCAGCAACCAGCACTGGCACCGGGTGCTGCTTTTCTGAAAGATCTTCAGATTGTGTAAAAGGATTTGATTAATTGCTAATGCTAAGGGCTGGATTGTGGGTTGGGACAGACACTTGAGAGAATAAAGTCTAGCTGGGCCCAGTACAGAAACTGGGATAAGAAACAGTTGGGATAAGAAAGCTGAACTCAATTGAGGAAACAACAAAAAGTATTATGAGATTGGGAACAAAGGAAATCAAGTCAGGTTGGTAGAAGTGCCGTGAGTCTGAGAAAGTGAGGGATAATTGTTGATAAGGCTTGAGATTGCTGGTAGTGACCCTGAGACCCAAGCCATGCCGGGTGGGCTTTGGGGATATGGCAGGAGGGCTGGGATACTGGGTGACATGGAGCAGGGCTGGCCAGGACATGGGGGTGCAGGTAAAGATGGAGTTGAGGAATCTCTTCCCACCGGAAACCACACAAATCTTCCAGAGCCTTTTTGCCGTGTCACTGTATACTGGAGAAACCCAACAGCAATTTGCATATCTTTGTCCCTGTCAACTAGTGACTTCTATGCAGAGATTAATAAACTAGACAGGGATTTACTGTTTTAACTCCTGCTGTTCCAGTTAGGCGTCAATGTACTTTTGTTACATGAGTTTCCTTGTGATGGAATCAGTTATTTCACTTTTTGTTTTTAAATCTACCATAAAAAAAAAAGTAAAAAAATATTTGTAAATGCCAATGGTAATGTTTGTAGCTGCAGCGCTCATTCAGTGCCTTTGTATGTATTTGTTGTGGTATGCACTTTATTTACAGCATAGTCTCATGTTGCTGTTAAAAGACTGAGTTTGTTTCTTGTTGTCTAGGGAAGCATCAAGGTTGTGTAGTGGTGGAGTCTATATAGGATCTGTTTATTTGTTGCAGAAACAGGAAAATTCTGAAGTGGGGACTGTGGGGAAGATAATCTTGTGAATGCTGTTCAGAGAATTGGGTTGTATCTCTTCTTGCCAGTGGTTTTATTAATTGATTCTGGGCAAGTGACTTGCACAAACTTTTCATGGGTGGTCGGTCACTAGTGATGTAATCCTCAGTTTCTGGCTGACTCAGCTGAGAGATGCAGAAGTGCTGAGAACTCACAGCTGCAGCAAAAGTCAATAGCAGC
>JAVJGJ010000061.1:48305968-48325435 GCA_035590215.1 Microhierax caerulescens
GACGGTGTGCTGTGTAGCGCTAATTACTTTGAAAAGCCAAGTCTCAATCATCTGCAGACTTGTAAATCAAACTCCAGAATCTAAAGTATATCCTATATCCATTTAGACCTTGAAACTGATCTTAGATTTTAAACCTGTGTTTTTTTCATATCAAGCTTCCTTTATCACTGTTACTTCACAATACTGTCAGTCTAGTGACATTAAGAGAAATATAATTGTATAAACCAAGAGTTATGCTGGATAGGATGTATCTAAATCAGAAATTAGGACCTTTTGTTTAAATGCTGATGTAATTCCTCCAGACAGTGTAAAGAGGCTGACAGTCCCTCAAGGAGAAATGCTTAGGCACCCGTATCTGGTTATATAATAACCACAGCTTCCCATCTGGCTTCTGAGCAAAGTAAAATGGGATGCCAGCCCTTCTACCAGCATCTAGGTTTGGCTTAAGGTCAGTTTTGAGTCACTTGTTCTATGTTGGTTTGTCATTCTCACTATTGACAGCTGAGTTGGTGACTAATACTTTCCTAGGTATGTGTAGTGCTTGATTTTGGTGCACAATTTCTACTCACAGGAAAAATGCTAGAGTCGGAGCACTAACGAAAAATCTAGTGTGCCTAACTGTTGGTTTTCTCATGGTTCTGTCAAAATGGAAACGAACCTGCTCTTTTGCACTCTGAGAATTGCTGGCATGCGGGTACCACCATGTTGAGCAGTGTTGCGGACAGACCTGTGGACAGACAAGTTAGTTGCTTTTGTTGCTCCCATGATTCTTTTTGAAAGAAATTGCTTTCTCTGTTCTTCAGTACTTGTAGAAGTGTGTGTTATAGGAGAGCTGGGAATTCAGCTCTGAATCTTGGTGAAGCTTTTGTGATTTGAGGAAGGTGCTCAACAAACTCTAGGCATTTAATTTACCAGTATATTGAATTTTCCACTGATTAAAATAAAGTCAGAAAAGCTATTATAAAAAGATTGAGCTTTGGTAATCCATTTATTGTAATATAATTATTTCTTTCTTATATCTTTCAGCAATGAAGCTGGCTGGTGAAGGGTCTAGAGCACAACTCTTATAAGAACTTTGGAACTGGGGTTGTTTAGTCTGGAGGAAACTTAGGGGGAACCTTGTTGCTCTCTACAACTACCTGAAAGGAGTTGTAGCAAGGTGGGGGTTGGTCTCTTCTCCCAGGTATCAAGTGATAGGACAAGAAGAAATGGTCTCAAGTTACAGCAGGAGAGGTTTTAGATTGGATACTAAGAAAGATTTCTCCATGGAAAGGGTGGTCAGGCATTGGAACAGGCTGCCCAGGGAGGTGGGGGAATCTCTATCCCTGGAGGTGTTTGAAAAAGACATAGATGTGGCGCGTAGGGACAGGGTTTAGTGGCAGACTTCACAGTGCTGGGTTAATAGTTGGACTTGATGATCTTAAAGGTCTTTTCACACCTAAATGATTCTATGATATAAATTATAAATTAACTGCCCCATAATGTATATTAACAATTGGCGTTGAAGTTCTCAGCTTCTTAAAGGCAAGACTGTTTTCTTTTTTCCGTAATAAAAGTGTGTAGAAACTAAATTTTGGGGATAGAGGAATGACAGTTCTGCATTTAACATTGTTCTTCCTCCTAGAAGAAAATTATAATAATTTTCCTAGGCTTCTAGTAAATACTGTAGCTGAAGCCAGCACAGTATTTTTGAACACTGTAATAAATGTTCCATAATTGCCTCTGGTGGCAAATTCTCTGGCTAGGGAATCAGGTTGGCTCCTGTAGTTTAATCATATAATATGATTTTCATTCACTGTTGTAGATTGGCTCTGGACAGCTTCACGTGTCAAATCTGACTGCTATTTTCTGGATCTCACTAGGGAAACTGTCATTCAATATGAAAAAAGTTTCTATTGTCAGCCCAAAAATATGTAGAAATTCTTCTATGTGGGTAACACAAACATAATGAAGAAATAATAAAAATATTTTAGTTAGAGAAAATTTAAGGTAAATTTTAAGAATAAAAGTTTTTTTGTATGCTGAGACACATTAAGGAAAACGGGAACCTATGTTTCATCGTTTTAAAAACAAGCAGTAACTGCAGGGAGTTTCTGCTGTAAGATCAAGGCAGGATTTATTTCTTAATCTTTACTTTTATTTGTAAAATTGAGTGTAACTAATATCATCTATAGACCCAAGATAGTTTTGGTTTTATAAACCTAGATTCCATACACATGATAAATTTCATTTTGGCTGTATAATGTTTTGCCTCCTTTCCTCTCTATAATTGTGGGATTTTTTTTTTTAAAAAAAAAGTTATGTGCAGGTAAATTTTACTCAGGCAAGTTGTGTAGGAGTTAGTAACTGTAAAAGATTTGTAGGTTTTAGGTTGTTGGGGTTTTCGGTTTGAGGTTTCATGTGCGTGTTCTTTTTTTTTTTTCCAGAGACATCAAATCAGTCCAGTAGGAACATAAATTTAGCCTTATTAATAAAAATGGGTGTTATTAACAAAAAGGCATATATCTTTTTTTATCTAATACAAATGTCATGCAGAAGCTCCTATTTTGGCAAGCAAAATGAAGACATTGTAATATATAATTAGTATATAAATCCTGAAGGCCGATTCTGAAAGTGTAGAAGGAATCACAGAAAATAAAATATGGAGCATAAAATCACAACTTTGAAATAAAATAGACCAATCAGATTTTTTACTGAATCCCTAATTGTTCTGTTTATTTTGCTAAAAAAAATATTAGGTAGAGAAAAAAGTATTTGAGAAATATTTATATTCAAATGACAGAATCTGTTTTGTTGACCAATATTACAGGCAGAACTTCAGCTACCAGAAAGCTATTTAATTTTCCTACTTATTTCTTGTGTTTTACCTTTTCTTTGTCAGTATTTTTAAATGTATATTAAAAAGTGATGTTACAGGATGTATGGAGCTCTTCACAATAGATTATACATTAAACAATTAATTTCCTTCATTTTCTGCTTACATTTCCACTAAGTCTAAAAATACACTTTTGTGTTGCAACTTGATAAATATAACGCAAACCAACCTGACATCCTCAGATCCCTGAGCTAGTTATTGCATTGTTGGAAAATGGAGAGAAAAACTGGGCTTGAAGTTTCTTGAAGTAAATGGAAGTCAATAGAGGGTGGGCAGGACTGACCTACTAAAATAATAATGAAATAGCAATGTGACTTGTTAAGGGGTTAGTATTTCTGGGATCTAATGGAACAAAAACTCACTCTCAGTAAAGCAAACATCCTGAGTCTTGTTTGTTAAAAAACATCCCTACTTGTTTACATTTATGAAATATAACCATGGGCCAACTATTGCTTTCCAATAGGCACTGTAGAAACTGTCTCTGAAGGAGACTTCAAGGTTCAGGTAAAGAAAAGAAAAAAAAAAAAAAAAACAAACAAAACAAAACCCAAAACCCAAAAAACCACACACACCAAAAAAAACCCCAAAACAATCAAAAAGATAACAAAGAGTGCTCAGCAGAGGTCTGAGGTTGAGTCAGGCTCAGAGCAGATGCCTCATTGTTGAAGTGAATGCAAGAACCTTATCCTTTATGTAGCACCCTGTGGACTTGTCTCCTTAGAGCCTTCTGAACTGGAGTCACCGGGTCTGAACTGGAATCACTGGGTGTCAAAAAATCCAAGAGTGTAATCCATGTTTCTGATAGTGTTGCTACACCACATCATCTTGGAAGAACAAAGGCGCATGAACACGTGCATGCTGATCGAATGAAGTGTGCAATTAGGCTGCATTTCAGCTGTATGAAGTTGGAAATTGCCAAATCAACCTAATGACTCTTTTTCTTGGATTTGTGTTCACAGCCACATGCCTGTATACAGGTGGAATTCTTCCTGCAAACTCTGATCCCAAGTCCATGTGACCCAATGTAGTCTGCTGAGATGGAAAATTGTCTAATCTAGAATAAAAGCTGGGAGACATTGTTTTGTATTTTTCCCTAGAACAGCTTCTGTTTAACCTTTAACATCCTCGCTGCTTGTACCCACTGATGGTGGCTCGCAGGGGAGCTCACCTAAGTCCCTGCTTTTACGTCTGGGCACAACCCACAAACAGTTCATGCAGTTGTGGCATTGCAGCAAGAGGGAGCTTGGGCACTGGCAGCGTGCTCAGTGATACCTGCATGCTCACTCCAAGAGTGAAGCAAGGAAAGAAATGAATGAGACTGGCTGGAGAAATGGCAGTGAAAGGTGATGAGAAGGGCCAAAAATTCCAGCTGGGAATGTAAAGTACTGAGTGGTAGATAGAGAAACCTCAAGGTATGGCAGTATATGACTGCATTCTGGCTGTTTATGTTAACAGAGACATTGATGTTATGCTGAAAGCTGTTTTGCAAAATGCCAGTCTGTAGATTTTTCTGATGTCTTCCTGTTTGTCCATACCACATTTGATTCAAAATTAACATACAACAACAGAGCTGGTAGATTTATAATGTGACTACCATTACAAATTCAGCATTTACCAGCAGATACCTAACCAACTGCTCAAATACAGAGTTGTGGCAGATTAAACTAAATTCACTGTGGGATTCAGTATCACTAGCAGAACTTTTAGATGAACTCAGTTTTGTCAGGGAACATATCAAAACATCTGGTTTCATTCTCAAAGATGTCTTCTGGTGAGCAGAATTACCTCTGTAGCTTCCTATTTAGATTTATGTTGAAAAGTCAATTCATTCTTGATAGGATTTTGTCTACTGAAGATCTGCCTTTAAGTGAATAATTAATAAGCAGTCCTTTTTTAAAACTACAGCGGGAGCTTGACAGCTAGATCCTGCAATTCAACACCAAACATTAGAATATGAAGGGAGACTCCAGTTGTCACCTTGTATTAATATAGGCAGACAGTTTACTGGCTCTCAGCTCTCCAGTTCCTAAGGCAAACTCAATGAGTGGGATTTATAATACATATTTTTAATTTTGTTTGGAAATCATTCAGGTACTACGATGAAAGGCAGCAGTATAAAAGTTTTGGAGAACCATATGTGTGTCCAGTTTTTATAGTGGCAGTAGAGTCTTTGGCTGATGTAAAGATTGAAGGCTTTAACTGTCTATTAAAACAAGCAGTTAGCACAGATATTCAAAATGCTGAATGTCCCGCTATTCCAAAGCACTTTGTTTTCTACTTGTCAGAGAACTGAGGGGTGAGAGGCAGAGCGACAAGTAGTCCATTCCTCGGTACTGTAGGTCCATAAACACTTTCTGAAGCAACAGGACTGCAGGGTTTTTGCCTTGCACTGCACAGAGAAGTGCCCTGTGTGGTGCTGCAGTGCTGTGGTGTAAAGGGTGATATTGTGGCTTCTGTGTTTTTCACTACAGAATCAGCCACAGCAAGGCAGGATTCCTTCCTTTCCACCAAGGATGCCTCTTCTCCACAGCTGCCTTTGGGTAAATACTTCGGTGCAGTTACCCAATGCTGTTGTGCATGGTAAAAGTAAAGAGTAAAGCTTATATATCAAATGAAGAGGCAAGACTTGAGTCAGGACAGGGATCAAATCTAGCCCATATTTTTAGTAAGAAGATGAGATTTTAAGTATGGTTTATTCCTCTTAAATACTGAAAATACATCTGTGGACTTTTCTCCATCAGAGTCCAAAATGTACAATAAGAGGTGTAAGTCCAAAAATATGAGATAAATCATAGAATGGTTTGGGTTGGAAGTGACCTTAAAGATCCTCTAGTTAAGATCATCTACCCCCCTGCCATGGGCAGGGACACCTTCCACTAGACCAGGCAGAATGTGAGACAGTGGTCCGAGCAGCTTTTATAACCCAGTTGTTCTCACTCCTTGGCAGGGAGGAACAGTCTCTGGATTGGTATGTGCTGTAGAAATTTTCCTCCTTCCTAATATAAATGGCTTTCCCAAGCCCTGGCTTTGTCACTCTGGTGACCGTGCATGCTGTTTATTTCCTGCAAACAATCCTTAACCAGCTCCTCGCAAATCCCTGTTTATAGGGCAGGATAAAAATGTGAAGGTTGTCGGGAAGGGCAAAATCCTCACAGGTTGTGTATGTCTTGCCAGACATGAATGTGCTACAGGTTACTGCTACACTAATCTAATCTAATGCGTTCTCTCGCTCAGAGGTTTCTTTTGGTTACTGGCTGCCCGAGTGACGCAAGCCTGAACGATCCCCAGCCCTGGGAACAGAGCGACGCGATCCAGGGAGCAATTTGGCTCATTCACTTCTTTCACTCTCTCCTAGCAGGGAAGTTCATGGCTGTCCAATGCAAAGGGATGTTTCTGACACGTCTCAGGCAAGAGCTCAGTGGCACTGTTAGTAGAGCATGGCTGTCTCATTTGTAGTCTCTGTTCATCTGACAGCTAAGAATTACCAGTACTGATGCTTCACTCCCTCTCCTTTCTCCAAGCTAGTGATTTGTCTATGTTATGGGTAGGTAAGCTTGACAAAACATTACACATTAGCAGCTGAGATGGTGTTTCAAATGGGAAAATTGCTAGCAAACTGCTCCATTAGAGACCCAAATAACAAATTCTTTCTTTCCCTCAATGAAAGAGAGATAGTTAAGGCCTAAATTAATACGTCTGTCTGCCTCACTCTGCAGGAGGAATCACTCTTCAAGACAAATGGCTTCGTCACTCATGAAAGCGTGGCCTGGCTCTGCTAAGGCTGCAGAGTTTTTTATCCTTTGTGTCTTGCCATCCTGGGTGTGAGCAGTACAGGCACCAGATGAGGAGGTGATGAAAAGATTTGCACCTCAGTGAACTTTGAGATGGATTAGCATGGGAATTCAAGTGCTTATTCTTTACTCTGGGATAGTTTCTCCGTTTAGGTTTTTTCCCTTTTTTCTTCTGATATGTTTACTTTTTGCTGTAATTGCTGCAAAGTCTTTTAAAGAGAGTGGGAAGAAGGAGGGCTTTATCCTGTCCTGTATCATATGGGCTTTATCCTGTCCTACATCATGTTATTGCAAGAAAAATGCATCTGAATCCATTAGGCCCCCTCATACCTTCTGATGTCTGATAATATATTAGAGGAGAGAAAGGAAATTGTTCTTGTCCTTTGATGCTGATGTCAAAGGCTCTAAAGTAAAGCTTTGAGAGGCAGACAGAGCATTGCCATGTGTCAGAAGTGGGGAGATATGCTTCAGCTCATCTAAGTGATACAGCTGGCAGCAGGTGACATGGTACAGTGAAATGGGTAACTGAAAGGAGGAACAAAAGCCCCTGAGAGGTTTGAATGTGGCCAATTTATCAGTGTTCTGAATTGTACTTGTGGACCCTTTTAAATAGATCTTATTATGAAATACCAGAGGGAAATCGAGGAAAATCTTACTGAGATAGGAGAAATCTTAAACATGGGGCATACACAAAAAACCCAAACTCACTGAGGTTTCTTTGCATTAGCACAGGTAGTTTTATAGTGTATGACAGCACTTCATAGTATGCAGGGATAGACCATGAAAAATACAGTTTTCCAGGGGTCGTGTTCTAGGTAAACCAGGTAATTTTCTCTGAAATAAAATGTGGCTGTAAAATTTAGATTAGCTTTTCACTTTTTGGAGAAAAAAGCTACAACACTAGATAAGAACTCTGTCACTCTATTTGGAAGATGGCACCTCTAGCAGCAGTTTCCCATTATATCATGAATGACACTGGTTTATAATTAAGCTTTCATCACCTAGAAATTGCCAACACCCCTTCTGGCAAAACCTAATGTTTCCTAGAGATTTTTAATGCTGTACTGTCCTTCACATGTCATTTATGAGTTCAGAGGAGGTGAACACACAAAGTATTAATACAAATAATTTGTTTTCTATTATTTCATTCGTATAATTGCATTGTGGTTTTCAGCCTATGTCTGCCAATCTGTAACATGGATTTGTGAAGAAAAAAAAAAAATGGAAGTCAAATAAATACTTCATATTTTTAAAATACCTGCTTATTTAATTTAATGCAGCACTTTTAGTGCTCCAAGACCAGCTGCATTTTGTGCCCAAGTTGCAATCCACCTGCAAACACACCCTGATAAGAGCACTCAGTACTGCTTGTTGTTTCTCTGGTAGCATCTGCACAATGCAGTGCAATAAGCTTAGTGTGTTATGTGCAGCCTTTAGTCCTTCGTTTGCAAAGGGCTTCATACGATAAAAAAATGTAAGGTGCTAAGGTGAAAATATAGCAGCAGATGACAACAGCCTTGTCCATCTATTTCTGTACAGGCCATCTGCTGCAAATTTAGTAGGAAAAGGTGAAGAATTCAGTACTGCTTCAGAAGGGAGCTCTCTGAATCAACTCTGCATTCCTCGCCACATTTTCTAGAAATTTCATTTTTTCATATCACTCAGGATCTGTGGCTGTTCAGATTTTGGCTTTTTTTGCCCTTTGAGGGCAAAATTTCTGTGTATGTATTTCCACTTTTGAGCCACAAAAATTTCCTTGGAATTTTAAGTGTTAATAAAAAGGAGCCACATTCCTCCCACCCCTCACTGTATTAGGGGTTCCCTGTAAGGACTGATATGCTATGCTTACGTGCAGCATGTTTGAACCCCCAGTTTGCATCTGTAATGCAAAGAAATTGAACAGGCATGGCCCTTTTGTTCCTAGAAGTGTCTGCACAGAAATACTTGGGAGGAATTAAACACCAAACTGGCAAGCTGACAAAAAGCCTTTATGGGAAGAGTATGCGTACTGCTAATTCTGGTGACAAACACCCAACAATAGTAGCGTGCTGAAGCTTACAGCAATTTACATTTCACTGTGGACTTGCCAGGAACGAAGCACGTTATATTTAGACCAACTGGAAGGGAAGCCTCAGACACTAATTCAAATCACAAAACTAGGGATAGAATTAACTCTGATCACAACCTTTAAAATAGACTGCTAGAGACATAAGAGTGCATGCATGTAGACTGTTCAAGTTGACTATGCAAGTATCACAATATTCATTACTTGAATAGAGTGTAACTGAGCTAGCAAAATATCTTATTTTCAAGGGGATGGTTTGTTTTGGGTTTTTTTTTGTGGATTGAAAGCACAGACCAACAGAAGAATATGCTGTACAACAACAGAGAGTTGATAGATCTTAAACGTTTTCTCTGCATTATTCCTAAATCCTTTAAAAATTGTGATTTAGTTCTCTCTGCATCTCATTTTATCTCCATTCCTGGTTTTAACATTTTTTCTTCCCTCTGCATTGCTGCAGCAGCATTAAATGACTAGACTGTATTATTCCATCATTCCAGTATGGTTTTGTATTTCAATTCTAAACCATTTCCAACCACAGTTTTTTGCTATTGAAACTGTTCCTTTTTATGACGTTTTTGGGAAAAATACACAACATTTGAATAACAAGTAAAAGCTAGGTAAAGTCAGATTTTGCTTTTAGTTCCAATTCTGATTGTAGGAATTTAGCTGTCATAGTAATTTTAATTAGTTGTATAGGGGTCCACTTTCACATTTCTAATTGAGATTAATACTTGGGGTTCATCTGAGAAGACAGTCCTTTTAGCAGGAATTCGGGGAACTTGCTGACAAAGACTTGAAAATACTTCTGGGAAGGAACAGGAATTAATCTTAGTGGATACTGTATGCAGTATCTTAAAGCTGCTTACGGTTTATGTTAGTGATACATGCATTTATGATACTTCATAAAGAATACTTCTTTCAAACCAAACCTAGAAATAAAACCAGCGGCATTTACATGTAGTTTGGACCATATTTTAGAACACCTTCAGTATTTTTTAGTCAAAATGGAAAGGTACAGTTGGTTTTGCTTTGCTTTAACATAGACACTCCCCCTCACTTAAAAATCTGGATTCGTATTGCAGTGAATTCCACTTTGTTTTTTAGCATGCTCCTACAGATTCTTGTTCCTGAGTCTCCCTGATAATACTATTAATCTGCTTATTAAATTGTCACAACTTTAGCTTTTAGTTTGGATGGCTATATTTTATTTACAACAGCTAGTCAAGAAAAGCATCTGTTTTTTTGTTCTTAACTTCGATTAAGTAGTAATAAAAATAAGTCTACTAATTTTATTATTTCCATGAGCTTTAAAGGTGCAATTTCTATAGCCTGAGACTTTTCTCTGTACAGATTTAGTGTAATCAGTAAGATTATTTTTTTTATAAGTTTCTAAGTTTATTTTCTAAATTTTCTTCATTTACTGGCTTTCAAAAGAAAATTCTGTTTCACATAAAAAACTTTTGTTTTCTATTTATATAAAATATTGCTATCATGTTTAATGTTATTCCTGTCCTATAATTGTGTAGTTAACACGTATATTACTTTGTTTGTTTTCAGACGTTTGGAACAAAACCTCATCAAAATCGTTCCCCCTGGAGCTTTTACTCAGTACAAGAAGCTTAAGAGAATGTAAGTTTTAATAAGACCAACATGCAAGAGCAATCATGATCTTGTAGCTTCAAGTTCAGTATCTTTATTATAGAAACATATTGGCAATTTCTATGTTGAAATCCCTGGGGATTGCACAAATAATCTCTTCAAAGTGTAAGCAATAATGGAATTTGGTTCAGGATGCCTAACAGTGCATGAAGTCCTTAATAATGCTTAATTTCACTTCCTGTTACAAACAATGTGAGCTAATTAGTTGCTAGTCTGTCCAAACTTCAAATCTACTTCCTCAGAAAAGATTTTGTCATAATTTTTTCTCATTCATTCTGGTATCTGTATCACTTCAGTTTAGTTGGCCCCAGTCACAGCAGGAGTGTGTATTCTTGTGAAGCAGGTAGGATTTTTCTGTAGTGCATTCAATGTCCTGATGTTGGAATGGTTTGATTGTTTACAAGAAAACAAAGAAACCCGCTGGAGCTTATTTTCTCTCTTTCTTAATCACCAGTAGACACCCAGACAATTATTTTCTTAATAGTTCTTGTGTTTTCTCTTTGGATTTAAAAAAAATAATAATCCTAATTTGTAGCAGCATTCTCATGCAGATAACCTGGGCATAATCCCTGGTCAGTCTTTGTTCATTTTTAAGTGATATATGAGACATGTTGTGACAGTAGTAAAACAATAAAAATGGTAAAACAAGTTACTCCTGCTTCACTGTAGTATCTTGATGTTGATGGGTACCACTGGACCAGTAACCTCCAGAAGTCATTCAGGCTTTGTGCCTTTACAGTTCTTGTTTTGATGTGAATAAAAGTTACTGGAAATAAGAAACTGTCAGCTCATTTCACAAAGACACTGGATTATCAGATAGCTAATTTGGGGGGGGAACCGAAATGAGCTTGTGCTACACCTTTGGATTTAAGGGTAAAATTATGTGTTTGCCAGTTCAAACTTACCAACTTCCTAGAGCTGGAGAGCTGTAAATATGGATGTTAATATTTAACAGGTCAAATCATCAATCTTATAGAGTCTCTATTCTTCTGTCTCACTTTCAATATAGCTGTATGTATTTTTAAAGAAGTACTGTATTAGATAGCAAGACGGTAATTTCAGTGGAAAATGATAGATCCCTTTTCAGTGATCTAACTTGTAACTTTTTCATTATTAAAGTCACTACTTATTTCTTTCTGAGGTATGACTAATTTTAGATTTTGGCAATGTTTTACTGTCTTTTCATTTTTCATGATTGGTGAACTCTAGTTTTATGGGAGTTGACCAAAAAAAATGTTCTTTAACTTGACTAGCTGCTCAACCCAATGCAGCACTTACTATGTGGAATGATTAATGTTAGAATTTCACAGCAGAATTCCATTAGTAAGTTGTGCTAACAGCTTTCTGGAGTATAATTGGCATACTCATCAAGACCTGAACTCATAGTTAAATAGTAAGTTATTGTGCCAGATGATCTGTATCAAAGCTTAGTTAATGTGACAGCATTTTGTGGAAAAACTTGGGATAGGCAGTTAGGCTGCAGAATGTCCCATAACAAACATGATGTTTTGCCATTTGGTTATTGACCTGTCTCCTTGTTAAAGTTTTATTCCTGCTGGACAGTGAGGCTTTAAATTGGGTATCACTATTGTTACATAAAGTTTAATTGAGGACGTTTGTTCCACTCTTTGAAGAGATTATTGGCATCATCTTTTCAATGTGCAAGATTGACAGTATTGTTAACACAAAACTATACTTTGGTCAAGGACAACCTCTTAAAATAAAAGAATTATCCAACCTTTTCCTTATAAAGACATATTTGATGTCACGGAAGTCATGAGCCTCTCTTAATTTCTTTCACTTTGATTTCAGTGAGCAGTGCAATAGCATGAAGATTATTGATTTAATTAAATTATGCCTTGCCCAGGGTACAAATTAGTAACAGCCGCAGAAGCAACAACAACAATAATAAAAATCAGAGGATAGTATTAGCGTAATATTACTAATTGTATTGTATTTTTCTCCTTCTTGTAAATAAATATTCAAGAATGTTAGGAATAATAGACTTCTCACTTGGAGCACTCAGTATTTTGATTGTTTAGTGATAATTTCCTGCAAGATTATGCAGCTTCATTTTCTTAAAAAATGGGATAACTGAGATAAATTTTTAGGTAAGAGCCAGTTGTCCAAGATAATCTTTATATGCCTTGATATTAATAGGTCAAGATGATAGCAGAAAATTTATTTATATTAATCCAAGAGTCATATTTGCATCTAGCCCAAGTTTGCTATTTAGAATGTCTCTTTAATAACTTCCAGGATGGGAGAGTTATTTTGGTGATTGGGTTTTACCAAAGGAGCTGAAGTCCTTTATGTCTTGGACTTCATCATAATTGCCCACGTCTTCTCACACAATTAATTATGTGAAGCTGAATCTATGTCTCAGAAAATTTGGCACTTGTATACTTCAAATATGCAGTTGAATTATACAATCTGGGATGATGGTTCCCCTGATTTTGGGGCAAATGTAATAGGCCTTAGCTCTGTGCTCAATTATTCAAGGGCTTTAAAAGAGGTTTGAGGGGCTTGAAGTAGATACAACTCATCTCCAGAGATAGAAGTTGTCATTATTGCATGAAGAGTCCAAGCCCAGGCATGCCATTTTGAATTCATTTACATAGCAGTTGTGCTTGTACCATAGTTTTTTAACTTCTAGCCTGTGAGTTCCAAAGCTTATGGCATTACCTCCCATTTTGTCTTTGCTTTTCTGAGGCTCTTAACTAATAAGTTCGTAGCACAGGACCAAGAGCCAAGTACATGGAGCCACTTTGAAAGATGTAGTTGTGCCTCTCTAGCTCTGATGCTTGTAGTGGCATTTCATGTTGTCAAATTAGTTTACCATATGTTAGAAGAAAACACATTGAGATTTCCCAGTAGCTCTGTAGCATTGCTACTTTTGTTAAGCAACTTTTGAAAACAAAACCATATATGACATGGATTTTTGCTGAGTACGCTTGTCAAATGAGAACGGTTCATTTTACATGTTTAAGATAATCAAGTAATCTGTTTCTAATAATGTTAGTCAACAGAGAATATTCATCTAATACTATTAATAGTTTTGCATTTGGCTGTATCTAAAAATAAGTCTCTTTTGTTTCAAAACCTTTTACAATAAAGACATTTAAGCCATACAGTCATATGTTCTACAGCGACTCACAGGGTATCCTTGCTCCCCTGATACAAAGTCAGAAACAGTTTATGTCCCTAACTGGTAACTGAGCACAGCCACTCTCCAAGGTGTGTTCAACAACCTTTTGAAAGATCTCTACCATGCTGTCAGAGGTGCAGGGAGACTAGTATGAGGTGACTAATGTATTCCCTGCCTGGGTGGAATCCTGATAGGTTTATTACATTTTCAGCTAAAGAGCCACATTTCCACTGAGTGATTCAGAGATGCCCTAAACTATGAAAATGAGCCTTATGTGATGTAAATCAAATTAGTTGTGCAGGTTAGAAAAACCCGTATCTCTTTGTCTTGATATAAATCAAGCACAGAATAAGATGATCTTACCAAAGCAGACTAAACAAAGGGAACAAAAGTACAAGGACATAATTGAATCCCATTGCCTCAGTCAAGTCAGAAGGAGATAGAGCCTCCTTATCCAACAGCAGTGGAGCTTGGGCCCTAATGGAAAGGAAATAGCATGTCTAATTATCTTCTAACGCTGATTGTAGTGCATCTGCATGAAGTGAGTGAGTGTCATCACCCAGCATGGCATTTATGCATGTTCAGGCACCATTAGTTACACACTCATTAACGTCTGGACATGGGGAGAGAGAAAGGGTGGAAACGTGGAAATGTAGCAAATCAATAAAATAGTGCTGAAATACTTGTTTCAAAAACTAGATGCCCCTTTTCAGATGCTTGTCATTGTTCATCAAACTCATGGTTTCATGGGCTGTAATAGTTTTTAGTATGTTTCTCAATAAATAGCACAGATTCACATAAGACTTCTGCTTAGATAAGAATTAGTAGGTAAAAAACAGCAAATGCTGCCAGGCAGTCTAAATAGGTTTCACAAAACCCAGTATAAAAATAAATATTCCTGCTTTCGTTGTCACAAATTTGGCTGCTGTGAGTTGACCTGAAGAACCAGAAACCTTTATTGAATGCTCTCCTTGTAGGCAGGATATTGTAATAGAAAACATCAGTAGATTGCAGAGCAGTTGTTTCATGAGCCTTATAAAAGAACCAAACCTTATAAAAGAACCAAAGAAAATCCCACTTTATGTGGCTAGATTTGAAAACAGTTAGAGGACTTCATTAAAATTTTAACCAGCAGAATTTGTAGCTCAAAACATGTATAGAATGGGAAACCTTCTTACTTTCCAATTCCTACGTTATTGTTCGTGTGTCGTTTATTTAGAGTCTGGCTGGGATCCTTAGCATGTGCTCCAGTAGAAGTAACAGTGAAGATGTACCTGACATACTATCCAGCTTCAGCTATCAGTGAAAAGATTTGATACTACTGATACAAGCTGATACCAACTGTCAGTGAATGCAATGAGGTGGCTGAAAGTTATGCCTGTAGCTAAGCACCTGATTGAACTGACTGACAGAAAGATTGCTTTGCAGTGACAGTCATGATAAGGCACCCAGCTCTGAGCATCTGGGTCCCAAGTGTAGTAAATTTGGCTCTATGTATAAAGAAATTGTGGCATAGTCTATATTTATTTTTGTGTACTTGGTTGGTTATGATTAAAATTGAAGGGTGTTTTCCAAACCAGGAATGCATTTTGCCTTGAAAATGACAGCAGGCTGTAGCTGAATTCCACTCACATCGTGGCTGGCTGAAAAGGGTGGAATCTTGCTGGGGTTCCCTGACAGTGTCCGCAACACGCTCAGTGTTCCCCACGGTGCTGCTGGCTTCAAAGAAAGGTCCATGATTTCCATTCAGATGCTTGAAGGCTTTCCCAGTGTCTGAAAGCTCTAGGCAGACCTGCCGGTGCTGTGTCAACCTTCCTCTTGCCTGCCTCACCAGATCAAGGTCCTGGTAGAATTTTGCACTGCTTCTTTCCTCTAGGCCATTAAAATCCAGCCACCACTGGTACAGTGTCAGACTCCTCGGTGACACTGGTGCCTGCTTTAGGATTGGGAGCTGAGTAGTCTCTTTCCCATCCCTTTCCCACTGGTATTAAAAAGAGATAGTGTGGGAAGAGTCTTACCTCAGAAGAATGTCATCGTCATAAGAGTGATAGAGGTTCTTCCAAAGAACCTTTATGCTTTGTCACAGGCTGCTTCTCATGCTCGAGGGCCACCCCACAGAGTTACAATGCGATCTCCATTATTAATAGCACTTAAGATGGTTTTATCAACTGGTTTTATTTGATGCGCTGCTGTAGTTATTCAAAGATTTTCGTAAAACTCTGTTTCAATGTCCATAAAATGAAAGACCTTATTAACAGGGGAGCTGCTGCCTTCCTGAGGCTATAGCCTGTTGTGCTGACTAATGTTTTCTGATCGTTCCTGGAATTTGTCTATGTCCTTACATAGTTCATAATTTCTCTGAGGTAATATGATCTTTTAATTCTGTTTTTGTACCCAGTATATTCTTCCAATACAGCTAAAATATTTTCATCAAATTCCTGTTTACAAATAGTTTTTTAATCTTCCCTTCTCTTTACAGAGACATCAGCAAGAATCAAATATCTGACATTGCGCCTGATGCATTCAAAGGCTTGAAATCTCTCATTTCATTGTGAGTAGAAAATAGAACTGAATGGGCATTTGGGGAGAGCTTTCATCTAAGAGAAATAAAAATGATAATGTGCTGTCTGGGAGAACTTAGGTTTGTGTGCAATTGCCAGCTTGTGTAAAGCATCTGGTCTTTTGTAAATGAAAAATTGGCCATGAAGGTTAGGAGGAGGAACTGTTTACACATCTCTAGTATATTCTTTTATATATGGATACCCCCAAGGTTATGGACTTGTTAACTTCTTCAAATCAGTGCATTTGTTGTTCTACTGTACCTGTGCACCTGCAGGCTAATCCATGCCCCTCAATTCATGGCACACAAAATCCTCGTCATAGCTCAGGCAGTGTTTGGTGGTGTTAATCAGGGAAGTGTTAGGGAAAATACATCTATACTGAATTTTTCTTCTGTATTAAAGAACTGAAATTGCATTCTCTTGGGAGGTTTTTTTGGCTTATTTGTTTTTGGTGTTTGGGGTTTTTTTCAAACTAGTTAGGGAAGAACTTAAGCTCTTAAGAAAATGTTTGTATTTCTGTAATGTGTATAATTCTGTAATTACTACTTTATTAAGCTGGAAGGGGACTAAAATATGACCATACAGGACATAAAAGGAAGATAGGATCTCTTCACAACCATTTGTTTCTCTTTATAGAACACAGAAACTGTTTTAGCACCAAGTTGAATTTAAATGCAGCTATATTTCAACCTAGCTACCCACAGCACTATTAAAACAGTGGAGTTTTTAATATGGGTAAAAGGAGCAATACAAGGTCAGAAGCTGCATATGGAGCATGAACTAGAACAGAGTGTTAGAAAGAGCCATAGATTGAGAGGAGAGGGTAGCTCAACTGGCATGATATTTACCTGTGTTAATTTTACAGTTTTAAAACATTTATCTCATTAATATTCATATAACACAACTTGATTTTTAAAAGTGTAGTTTATTTCTAAAAGCTGCCATAATTTTATTCTCTGAATACTGGATAATTCTAACAACCTATATAACTTGTTGACTAGTGCTAATATTAGAAGGTTATTCAGTACTAAACTTACATGTTGCAGTGAACTTCTGAGCCAGAATGCAGAAGGATGGGCCTTTTTTTGTGCCCTGAATCCAGCTGGGAGAATGCCAGAAATATATATTAAGTGTTGCTAGCCTTTGTTGAATAGTTAGGGTGGTGTTATTCAACATGCTGTGGAAATGGTCAAATCCCTCAATGCTGCCTGGAAACGATTCAGTAAGAGAATGACATTTACTGAACACTACAGTTCTGGCTTAGTGTGAAACTGCTGCTGATGCTGCAATGCTACAGCTTTCTGGTCTTGGCAAACCTTCTGGCTAGGAGCAAGCTGGACAGGCAAGACACTTCTACTGGAGTTGACTTCCCAATGCAGAAGTTATTCAGCTTTAGCTGTAGCTAATTCAGATACCCCCAGGTGGCCTCAGGAGTGGGAAGAACACGTCAGAGTGGACAGACAGGAAATGAGAGTATAAACTGAGCAGGAATTTAGTGTTTTGACTTGCACACAGAAGCAAGTGAAATGACTGTATTCTCTGCCATCCAAAATTATATTGTAAGTGATGTTTAAATATGTTTATATCCAAGTGGGTAAAATAGTGCTGAAGTTAAAGCTAGGAGGTTATAAGGGGGAAGAGAGATGCTGAGAGGTGAGTTGCAGCACAGAAAGGCCACGCTGCCTCTGAGCAGTCTTTCTTTTGTTCAGTGTTTGTCTCTACCTCAGTTTCTTTCTACCACAGCCACACAAAGCTGTTGAACACAGTCTGTTTCTCATCTCTTTGACATGATGGTTTCTTGGACAGTATCAGCTTCAGCCTTGAAACTGTCAGCCTCCTCCTCTAGGTTCAGTTGTCCATTGTACTTGCCATTGGCTTTTACTTTCTTTTGAAAGGTTTTACTCTAGCTGTTTATTGCAGGTAGGTTTGTTAGGCAAGAGTTAGTTCCCAGATTCATGACCTGTCACCCAGACCTCTGGCAGGTTCTTCCCTGCTGGTCAATTCTGTAGTTGTTCCAGTTTCTGAGTATTTATGGAGCAAGATTCTCTGCTGTTCTGTGGAATCTGGGTTTCTCTGAAGAACCGTCCCCCAGGCTTCTACTTCTGAGAAGTAGAGGATCTTCTTTTGTGTGATCTCTGCTGTAGCCACCAGTCCAGCTCTGTCAACTACAGAAGGACAAGTAAGTGCAACAGAAGACTACTCCTTTGAAGTGCCAGCCCTCCCAATGAAACCGTCAAAGGGGAACAAGGAGGTAGAAATGAACTAAGTTCTTTTACTAGTGTTTTCTCTTCTAAGCAGCTCAGTCTTTTTTGGTGCCTAAGGCCCCAGTAACTTTAGTCAGCTGCATGCCCTGAAGGAACACCGCTCTGCATAGAATGCTTCAGCTCAGCAGAGAGTAACTTTTACTTTTCATGTATGTAAGTCAAACGTGATTGGTGGTGTACATTTTAATGAGACACCATTGAGGTTTAATCTGTGCACAGAGCAGCTGGACTTTTCAGCTAACTGAGTTAAAACAAGAATAAAGGAAGGGAATATATTAATGTACAAGTGAAAGTAAGCAACTTTGTTTCCATTAAAAATGAAGTACTGCTGTACTGCCTAAAATAGTTGCTTCCCCCCCCCCCCATTATTCCCATTTTCTGCTCCTCCCTTTACTCCCTGCTTGCATGCAATTGCAGTGCTCCCTGTGGGTCTAAGAGCGAGAGTGCTTAGCTGGAAGACAGCCAACTTTGTTAGTATAGCTGGCTAATGGAGACCTATATATAGTGGGTTGCTACTCTACTTTCTTCTGAAGTTAACTTAGGTTAGTGTTTCCAGGCAGAACTGTTTCTCAGAGTAGTCTGCCTTTTGTACCTATGTAGAGATAGTAGAAAAAATGGTTTATTATAGTTTTTGAAGTACAGAAATGTTTATTACAGAAGTGGTTTCCCCTTAAATGTATAAAACATAAATCTTTTAAAAGTGCTAAAGTGATCCATATGCTAGCAGGTTCTAAGCTTATGTTTTATAACTATATATTTTCTCTAACAAGAAATCCACCTTTGGGAGTCAAACAGATCATGAAATCTTAACACTTCAAATAAACCTTTTCTAGCTTAGTTTTTTTCTGCATTTAGCAAAAGAAAGGAAAGCAATTTCCTTGTAAGGACTTAAGAGTTTTCCATTACACAAACACAGGGGAAAAAAAAAAAAGTTGTTTTCTCCATGCCCAGTTTTCAGTGGGGTTTTGTTCCCAATGCTTACAATGACACTGTGAAACAAAGAATTGATACTCTTTTTTTTTTTTTTTTTTTTTCTGCATTTAGCAAAAGAAAGGAAAGCAATTTCCTTGTAAGGACTTAAGAGTTTTCCATTACACAAACACA
>JAVJGJ010000061.1:48335578-48352134 GCA_035590215.1 Microhierax caerulescens
CCCCCCCCCCCCCCCCCCCCCCCCCCCCCCCCCCCCCCCCCCCCCCCCCCCCCCCCCCCCCCCCCCCCCCCGCGGGGAGAGTGTGGGTGTGTTGTGTTTTTTTAAACTCTATGACTTTAATTTAAAATGTTACATCTGAAGACTTTGTTATAATTAGCTATCTTAAGTAGTTAACATTCTCCACATAAATAATCACAATTGGATTTCTAAATTGCTGATTTCACAAGTCTTATGTCTTCCTAAATAAACAACTGTAACCAACACAGCAGCAAACAATATTATAGAAGCTGAACTACACATCTGTTCTGTGAAGAAGAAGCTTTAGTTAGATCATGTTATTTTCCTTATCCTGTTTGAAGTTGCCAGGGGAGAGGATGCTAGAAAGCTACTGTACCCTATCCTCATACATTCTTTTAAGGAGGCTGGATCAAGTGTATTCTGAGAATTTTAGGTCAATTTGGATTTTAGAGCTGTATGGTTTACAGTTTTCCAGAAAGTGATAACTGGAGTCTGATTTTTTTTTTTATTATTTTTATTTTTTTTACCAGTGAACTGAAACTTTCATTTCATTGGGGCAACAGTCCATCCAAGCTGTGAAATAGTGTTTCACTATTAATTCAGTTCATTCATTCACTATTATTCAGTTAATTATCACTGTTTGTGTAACTTGCATTTGAATATTAAAAGAATGGAAAGAGTTTCAATTTAAGGTGGAAGTTTTCAAGTAACCATTAGCTGTGGCCAGTTTGAACTCTGGTCCAGGAGGCCTTCAGGTAACCCTGGTCCATCTAGGCGTTGGGATATATTTGAATGTCCTTCCCCCCGTCTTTCAGTTTTCCTGGAATGTGGACAAGCTCGGTCAGGTGCACTTGACTTTGCCAAACTGTCTGCCAGTCACAGCACAGGGGGCACATAACAGTGTGCAGCTCCCTCTTTTTCAGCAGCCTTGTGACAGATGAGCCCAACGGTTGCTCTGCCTGCCCCCGAATGGGCAAATGTGCGGAGCCAGTTTGCCGTGAAACAGTGAGGCAGGTGGCTCAAGACAGTGAGCTGTGGATAAGGGGCACCAAGTTTGTTAACTAGTATTTTTGATGTCTAAGTAATACGCTATCCTCTCTGTGACCGTGTTGAAATAAACATTGGGGGGGCCTTTTTGTTCCAGTTATACACTGCGTGCTTCACAGCGCTCTACTTCCTGAAACAAGAAGGTATCATAAAATCTCTACTATTTAAAGAGATTGTGTAGCAAAATAATATAGGGGAATGAAATCTCATTTCTTAAATGCCTGGCAAGTTATCAGTTTTCAATAAATCATTTTCCTCGAAGAAAATTACTTTGGAAAGTGACTGATCATACAAGTGCTCAGGCATGTTGATCCTAACCCTTATGACTGAGATCCCCATGGCCTGCTGGGCAAGAAAGTATCCCTGTGGTAGACTGTTTTGATATTCCTAGGAGGTACACTCCTGGGGTGCATATATATTGAAATCAGAGGTTTGTTGTATTCCACTCTCATAAAATGAAGCCAAAAGGTTACAGCTTTGTCCTCCTCCTCCTAATGTCTGATCATTAGGGAAAACTCAGCATTGGAGTTGGAAAAGACCAATAATCATATTGATGCCTGGAGTTTGGCATATGGACAGATAAAGTAACCTCAAAAGTGGTGAAAAATTATACTTCCAGATCAAATCATCTAACCCACATTAAAATTAGAACTAGATCTAGTATTTACAACTTCAACTGACCTTTATTTAAAATAGACCTGTATGAAGTGACAAATCGTGTGTTTACTTTCAGAAACTGCTATTATCAGTCTTCCCAAAATGCAACCAGTCAAATTTTCCTTTGAGAGATTTTCCTTTTTAACTGCTTTTTATGCTGTTTCTCCTTGGATGAATAGTGAGATACTCCCATAGTTCTTCTGGTGAGGTTGTTGGAAAATATCTCCATGGCAAATTTGCTATGTTTGAAGTGCTTGTGTTGACTGGTAATTGAAAATTGAATCCAGGTGCTTAAGACCTTAAAATAGGATCTACCAATTATTTATTGTATACTCTTGGAGTGTGTTAGAAGCTCAAAGAAAATCCAGTGAAGCACAAACCCATACAAAGTATTAAAAAGAAAGAAATACAAAATTACTACAAAGAATGTACATCAGCTCAAATATTTTGTACTGTATATATTACACGGTTATATGCATAAGTATCATTAAACCGTGATGCAAACAGTCTATCAGTGTCAGAATAAAGAAATTACAGTTTTCCATTTCCAAGTCATTTATAGCAGAGTAGTCTCTCCTCCTCCCCCCTCCCCCGCAATCTTCTGAGCTTCTTCTGAGCTTTGAGTGATGTATAAAATCTTCTTGTTCCGTGGAGTTCTTAATTTCTGTCATGGAGAAGAGACAACAGACACTAAAGAAAGAGACCTTCTGACTAGATGTAAAGGGAAACATTTTCACAATGACAAGTCAAGCAGTGAAGCAGGCTGTCCAGAAAGTTGTGCGTTCTCTCCTTGAAGATTTTAAAGACCAGACTGAACAGAACTCTAAGCAACCTGATCTGACCTTATATCTCTCACTGTTTTGAGAAGTCTAACAGGGCAAGAAACCGCTCAAGCTTCCTGACATTCTGAATTATCCTGTGATCTGATTAAGTATTTGTCAGATAAAGCAAATATCTCCATTAAATATCTATAAATTGGTCATGCTTTGAGTAGGGTTTAGACCAGATGACATCTGGAGGTCCTTTGCAACCTTTCTGGGTTCTGTGATTCTGAATTCTTAGCAAAATAACATATGATTTTTTTCCCTTGGATTACTCAAAATATTTCTGGCTATAGCAGACATACTACACAACCCTCATCCTTCTAGTCCAGGACAGAATACACTCTGCACAGACCTGTTTAATAGCCTTATAATTGTTTTCAAGCCATTTGCCTCAAGCTTTTTTTCTTTCAGATTTCTCCATTTAGGCTGCTATTGTTGATAATTCTACTAAACTCAATAACTGCTGTTAAAGTGAGGGATCAGCATCTGCCAGACACAGAAACACAATTACAGTCAAGCACTAATGAAAGGCTGCAACAGCATCTGCCTTTTCTGTGTCACTTCTGTAGCCTGTCTGCATGCAACTTCCCAAAACAACTGTCAGTTCAGACGTCAGTGTGTAATTGATTAGCTCGTCTGACGCCAGTGCTCCCAAGCTGAACTCACCGGATAGAAACCCTCCTAGTTGTTACTCGAGGAACTAACTTCCTGGTAGCACAGGAAGTTGAGAACTGTGTTTATTCTGTTGTGCATCTGACTTATCATGCGGTTATCTAAAATTAGCTGTAACCTTATCTGCAGCCATTAAGTTAGACAATATTGAATTTTGAATAACAGATGCCCAGATGCTATGACAAAATGTACTTATAATTCTACAGGTAGTAACGCGAGTACCACAGGATTGTTTTGTGGAGGGTGTTCAACTGGAGTTGCAGTCTTTTGGATCAGAAATGAAAGGATGCCTTTAAAACCTCTCCAAAACAGGACCATCAGGCTGTTCTTTGTGCTTCCTTCTTGACTCATTATCAGCTCATGAATTTTCCATTTTAATTTAAGTTGAATAAATTTGTCATCACCATCATCCATTTTCTTGAACATGGGGAAACATTAGAAGCTGGTTCAAGCAAGCATGATGATGATTTCATGCTGGTTATTATCAATTGAAGCACTGACAGACTCCTCAGTGGTCAGTCATCACATTAGAAAATGTAAATTTTAGTAGATGTCTAAATATCTTGACACAGTGAGAGGCAATCAGATTGCTTCCCTACACTCCAGGCCATTTTAAAGCATTCCTGGAATCTAATATAATTATTTTGCCAATAAGTAAGCAGGGGCATACACAATTCTGTCGTTAGATGTTCCTTGTCTTTTACTGCTGGGATGTTGGAGTGCTAGACTGGATACTTCCATATTGGCACTTCAGCTGTTCTCATGTGATAAGTTGTGTTAAATCAAAGACGATGCTTGATTCCCTATAAGTTTCAAGAGAAAATGCTAAAAAAGGCATGCCAAAAAGTGTTTTGACTTTTTTTAATAGGTGTTGTCTATCCTAAGGAATGCCTTCTGCCAAGAGTTTTCTTTGCTTCCCTATAGTGCCTGTAATTGTGTGTGAAGCCTTTAACTACTGATATTCTAGAAGAGTCACGTATATTGAGTTTGTATTCTGCTGTTACCTATGCAAAACTGTTATCCAGTTCTCCTCTTCCACACAAGTCTCCTATGCATTTTATATCTTCCTTTTTCTGGTGAGTTCTCGTTTTTCCCTAGTAGAGTCTGGCATGTGGGATGTGCCAGCCAGTTCATGGGATGCCAGACGGTTTTATTCTCATCATGTTGTCGTCACTGTCAAAACACAAAGCTAGTGAAAGAGTTTTCTAGTTGCTCTGTTCAGCTTTTCTCCCTGACACTTTCCTTTTGGCTCATTAATGTACCTAGAATGATTTCTGGACCATCCTGTCACAACAGAAATCAACCCGTGGTCTCCAGCATGGCTTAAGGTTGTTAGGCTGCTGTTTCGTTCTCTGAGATGTGTAGTTAATTGCTGATAGTTTGATTACTTGACCTCACTGAGATGAAAATACAAACATTTCTAAGGGTAAAAGCCATATAAAGATCCCCATTTGCCCTTAAAAAACAAATTTTTCAATAATTTTTGGTTTGGAGTTCAAGATGTTATTTAAATGTTAATCACTTGAAATTATGCTCGGGCATATAATTCAATTATGGGACCATCTTAATTATGCAGATGGTGCTTAAGAGCATCCGATACAATTATAGTGCCAATTCAGTACACACTCGTTCAAAGGGCTTAGCTGAAACACATTATTATTTCAACGTGTGTGGACAAATTCACTTTTTCAGGAAATGGGTTCATGGAATTGTAATACTGCTCTGCTCTGCTCATTGCTCTCGATGGCGTGTAAACCACAAGGTCTTTAACCATTCTCCTGTATTCTGTGGTGGTCCTGGCCTTGCAAGAGATTCCTTCATGTTTATAACATATCCAGAGGGATGAAAATTGAGACTTAAGTTAATAATCCATCATTCCTCTGGGTAGCAGGAGGTTTTATTTCTACTTGAATTTTTAACCTCTTTTTGAATGCTGCACCACATCTGGAGGCCGTGTGTAAATCTCATCCAATCAAGCTGATAACAAAATAGGAAAAATAGCGGAATTTACTTTCACCATAAATTGGCGGAGAATAAATACCATGTAATTCTTGCTAAAATAGGACTCAACTTTTAATATTGTCTCTTCTTTTAGTGTGGGTTCAATAAAAGGAACCCTTAGTATGTTTTACAGCATGGTTCAGTGTTTAAGGAAGATCACTGTTTCTTCTTCCTAGAGTGTGTTTTTCTCATGTGCCTTTGTGTTTAAAAAGAACCCTCTTGTAACCACTTTTAACTCTGTTTGAGGCCAGCCTTGCATACCTAATTAATAATTAGATGTCATTACGTTGACTGTGATAGTGAGAAGAAAATAAGCAAAAAATTAGAATTTATATTGGGCAATATCCATAGAGTGAATATTTTAAAATAACTGAGAGTTTTGAAATGAATATAAACCTTAATGCTTCTGGTAGAAAGTCATCCTCTAACTCACAGAAAGTAGGAGGAAAAACATTTAGGGATGATTTATTCTGCTTTCTCAAAGTTTTTCACTCCTCCCCCCTGCCCCTCTTCTCACTGATTCTGATCAGAAATAGGACATTAGTCTATCTCATGGTCCACTGAGTATGGCTACACCTATATTACTATTGAGCACACTATTTGTCCTCTTTAGATATAAGTACTGCACATATATGCCTAGATGATGTACAGGATAGGTATTGTTACCTCAGAAAAGCTGTGTAGAACCTGAATTCCCACTTCTAAACAGTCTGCACAAGCACTTTCTTGTTCCAAATTACTTTCTCTAATGTGTAAAGGAAAGAGTGTGCCTCTGTATTTGTGACTATATATAGGATCATTTTCTCTCATTTTTGGTATTTGGCTCTCACAGAAATGTCACAGACTATACCACCATGAATCTAGTCATTGAAAAATCATGCCAGGAAGACTTGTCGCATTCTAAATTCTAATTTCCAGTATTGGGTTTATTCATGTTTTGTGGAAACTAATCAGAGAATGAATTTGAATCCTGTGTATTCATGGTGGTTCTAGCTCAGCTTTGCTCTGAGTGTTTGTTAATGGATCAATGATGGTTAAACTTCAAGCCCACTCTTTGCATAGGAGTGAACAACATCTGCGCAACACAGCTCTGCTGTGTGTGCTCTTCTAAGCATCACAAAAAGACATGCTGGTTGTCTGCATATACAAATACAACTATAGTTGAGTTGTAATTCTCTTACTATGGAGATTGTTTTGCTTTATACTTTGTTACAAGTACTGCTTGCAACATAAAGTACTACTGTAAGGTTAGAAAAAAATTAGCACCTAGGCAAATAAATCAAAGTACATAATTGCTTTCTGTTTTCTTCCTGTGTAACTCTAGGGTACCAAGTCTCTCTCATGAAACAACCAGTCTGAGCTAATGTGCATTACCTAAAAATAATGTGGGACCAGTGCACAAGGACAGGGAGTAGAAACCAAAGGATTTGTAATGCCTAAGTGCATGTCTGGGGATTTTGTTCAAAAGTCAGTAGCCAATTCTGCCTTCTAATAACTTGTTAACCTGTTCTTTATGGAAAAGATAATGTACAAGCTTGAAGAGAAATGCATAATTTATGAGAACTGAGAAAGAATGAAGATTGCTTTGTTTCAGACATACAAATGGCTATAAGAAGCCAGTAGTAAGGGATGACATTGACATTCACTGTTGAGACAAAAATCTCAGAAGTCAAATTCATGGGAGGAACTGTTGCTGTTAGCCTAATATGAAAATTACCCTGTTGCTTCTAGTGGAGTCAACAGGCGTGTGGAATAGGTGTCATATAAAGAAATATAGATTCCAGAGGGGTCATAGTAGTGCTGCTTATGATTTCATAAAATTATTTTACCTATTAGGTCATTAAAAAATGTGACTTCATTTACCCATCATTGCCTTCCATGGGACTTCCTCTTATCTAATGTCAAACTTGGTTTTCCACAACATATAAAGGAGAAAGGTAAAATGATAATTTATTTTTCTATAGGCTAGAAAGGTGAGTTCTGCTCTGACACACTCCCAATCCAAAGCACTGCATTCCTGTTCTTCTTGAGAAAAGGGCTCTACTCAAGTATGCATCCATCTTTTGTGTATCACAATTACTGTAGCCATTTACTGCAGTTATGAGGCTCTGCCAAAATGACAGTAGGAGCAGAGAGCTGTGGTGAGTGCCCAGTGTTCCAAAGACTTCAGGAATGCAAACGCAGGGTGCTATGCAGGGGAAGCAACTTCTGAAGTTATTTTTTGGAGCAAAAGAGCATCGTGTGCATCTAATATGCATGCGTTTCTTCCCTGATAGGTTGCCCTGATGTCTGTAGTAGTGTATGTGCAGCTTTTTGAAAATGGAAGCTCCCTGTGCTGTTAGAGGTGTGTTTAAGATGGTATATTTGCTTGCTGAGGAATGGAGGGTGTCTTTTTCTTTTTACCTATAAACACATTTGTCTTTGATTTAGTATTAGTGTGGTGCCTCTTGGAGAGCCATTATATTGCAATATTAAGCCCTTCAAATTCATTGACAAAGTAGCAAGAATTTTGTGACTAAGAGAACTGAGTTAACAGCATGTATTTTTTGCAGTTTTCGTAGGCTTTTTGTCAGGCTGATAGTAGTCAAAAGATGTCGATTTTGGCTTTTGTAACAATAGGTCATTTCCTGCCTGTTTTCCTTCTAAGTGTTAAATACCACATATGCAGATGACAAGGACAGTTTTAAGTGTTCTCTGGTTTGATTGTCACAGAGGGGGATCCAGCTTGTTGTTGGGATTGTATATACTTGTTATACATGACAGAACTCTGGCTGGGTAATCTAAGAGAATTTGCACAAGTACTGTCCAAGATTTTCTGGCTGAACTGATTAGCCAACTGGTTGCTGTGTTGATGTGCAAAATATATTTAACAAAAAAAAAAAAAAAAACCAAAAAAAAAAACCCCGAAGAAACAACAAAACAAAAAAGGATTGTCTTTGTACTGCTTTTCCACAACTGCACAGGAGCCTGGTGTAAGTGGAATGGTGTGGGTTGGTAGAGTTGTAGGACAGTGGAGGCTGGAAGGGACCGCTGGTGATCAGTAGCCATGGGACTGGAGGACCCTAGTTCAAAGCAGAGTCCCCTTGTTAGGTCAGAGCAGGTTGCTCATGGCTTTGTTTGGTATCATCTTCAAAACCTCCAACAATGGAGACTGCACAACTTCTCTGAGCAACCCGGTCCACTGGTTGCCTGTCCTTCGGTAGGCACTGAGCTTGCCTTTCAGTATGTTTTAGTCCAGACCCTACACTTCTCTCTTCTTATCTCTGAGGAGATTCATGTTTTCTTTCCTTCCTTCATCAAATTAACCCTGCACTACTTATCAAAAGATGTCAAACTTCCAGGTATTTCAGTTAGACTTAAGACAGCTGCTGGCAGAGAAAATTGAAAAAAAAAAAACAACCAAAACCAAACCACAAACGTGCTTCTCGTTGTGGACTTTGTGTGAGTGTGTGCATGGAATAGCACGGAGGGGGGGGAATATTTGCCATTTCTATGTATATTAAGGTAGGCTTCTTTAAACATTTGTGTAGAATTCTGAAAAAATGGGAGGGCTGGGCATAAAAATAATCTCTCTTAACTATTTTAAGATAGCTGACACTGTTATATGTTTGTATATTCCACAGCTATGAGAGTAGTAGTGTTGACTGTGGTTTTTTCACCTTTTTAAGGTACCAGGCAAATGAAGACCTTTAAATGTGGGTTGGCTTTGCTGACTGGGTTAATTTTTATTTTTTTTTAGATTTAACCCTGAAGTTCAGTCTATCTTTATTCGATTATTACAAGATTAATGAATTATAAACCTTTCCTCTGTTTTCAGGCTTCTCAATGCCAATAAGATCAACTGCCTGAGAGTAAACACGTTCCAAGGTCTGCATAATCTCAAACTGCTATCTCTTTATGACAACAAACTGCAGACCATCAGCAAGGGGCTCTTTGCACCTCTCCGATCGATCCAGACCCTGTGAGTATGCAGGCATATCGTAAATGACAGCGCTCTCTTTTTCCTCCAGAGATGTTGCCTGTCTTTGCAAAGGCGCTGCATCTGATGTTAAGACAATTTGGAAGAGACCCCAAGGTGGTAGCCCCTCCTTTTCTGACAGAAATAAAAGGAGAGAGAAAAAAAAAAAAAAAAAAAAGTATTGCGTAAATTCAGCACAGCCAGCTATTGATACAGCCTGCCTACAGTGACATAAATGTCATAAGGGTATTAAGCTCCCAGAACAATTAATTAATACTGTTTCTTGGGAAGATTATATGTAAATTTAACTCTTTATGAATACATGAATACAGCAGAATTCTATTAAAACTATTGCCTAGCAATGTTTAATGAGCTAGTGAGTTGGTATCTCTCCTTACTGGTTCTGAGTCCTTCTGTATAGTTCATAACTTCTGAAACCATATTTCAGCTGACATTCCACTTAAGGAGAATGATATATTGTATTATTTTATCCATTAAGAAAACCCACTAAATATTTTTCTGAGAGTCTTTGATTTGGAGGCATTAGAAAAGGGATCAGAAGCAAAGTCGGAAGCCAAAGTATAGAAATTATTCAACATTTTAGAGAAGAAGGTTTCATCCTAAAGCTGTGAGTGGTAAGATAATAAAGTAAATAATACTTCAGAGCTGGAGTTGGCAGCCTGATAAAATGAAAAAGAAGGAAGAACCCCTCACCAATATTGCGTATGTGTGTTTATATATATTTGTTTGCGCCTATATAGATTTAGGACTCTGTGTTTATGTAGTGTGTAAATACATGCATTTCCACTATTAAAGCGTGTATGCATATATATACACACACTGCAATATATATGCACATTATATATATACACACATATACATACTGTAGTAATGGAAATGTGTATATATATATTTTAATAGTAGAAATGTGATGGCCAGATTAGTTTTATAAATGTTCTAGTTCATATAAAGATGAAGTAATAGGGATGCTTTCTAGCAGCAGGGTACCTGCTACCTCCTCAGGCAACCTTAGGCCAGTAGGTATTGCTGCAGACCATTAAGGCATTGGAATAATCATGTATAACTGCCCTTCACAGTCCTGCCCCCCCCCCCCNNNACATGCTTTCTTCTGCTGCAGAATGCTCTATATGTAGATATATATATGTGTGTAAACAAGGGTGACACAGAGGTTCATTTACAGAGGTATAGAAGGTTTGTCAGGTTAAAGAATAGGCAACACCTTATAAACACGTTACAAACATATCTCCTTGGTTTCCATGGGGTTTTGTTGGCACTCCTGGTGGCCATTACTTAGAATGGATTTGTTGCTTCACATCAAGACACTTTTTCATTAAATGTTTTGATTCATTCTCACATTTTTAGTATTGCAAGTGATTGCTATTTTCTGCCTTTTTTTTTCTAGAGCTACAAAACCAGTCCCATATCCTATCTCTATATGCTTGTTTGTTCTTTGGACCTTTCACACCAAGAATGGCTCTACTGCAACAGTAATATCTAGTTTCTTCAGGCACTTGCTGCTGTGGATGCTTTCACTTCCCAGTCCTTGACAACCATCGCCCTGTTGTATTTTATACTTATTCTGTTAAGTGGCAGTTCATAAATACAACCACAAACAGGAAAGAAAAGTTTCTACGGGTGGAAAAAACACACTAACAGTAACAGAGCACAGTTTTTGTAAGACTGTTAACTTTACACCTCTGACCAAACCAAATTTAAACATCTTTTTTTAAATAGTCTTTGCAGATATTGGAGAGCCGTGTCCTACTCCCTGGGAAATAAGAGGAATTGGAAGTTAGAGGGACTGTTGCAAGTAATCTTAACCAAGATCAGAATCAGGCTCTGAGAAAGACCTGACAAACTCTCTTGATAATAGTGCTCAACTTCGTCAAGCAGAATGAATCATAACAGCAGCAGAGAAATGTTGTTTCTCTCTAAGATACTCCAGCAGATTTCTATCAACAAAGTCTAAATACCCAGTTAAAATCATGCTATAACACTTCTTTCCAATTGTGTGGGAAATAAGTTGTGCAAATTTTGGTGAGGGATAAAGTCAAGTTCTACCTTGCATGAACAGTTCAGTCTCAATAGTAAAAATTTTTGCTCCAGGAAAAAATAGATATAAGGGAAATACTATTAGGCATGATGAGTATATGCAAATATCAATTTCACTCTTGAGAAAAGACCTCTAGATCACTTCTGGCTTTGCCCACAGATCCAAGGCACCTTACTAATTCACATTTTGATCCCTAGGAAACTGAGCTTGCCAAGAAAATATCTTTTAGGGTACAGGTGCATCTAAAAAGGTGCATTTCTTTCAAAAGGCAGCATATCAAGCTTTCAGGAGAAAACACTGGACTTTGTAGACAGGAGGTCTGTGTCCTTTAACAGAGGCTTTGCTATCTTAATTTTTGTTTCCTCTGTGAAAGGACTTGCAGCAGGCTTAATGAGCTACGAAATGTGATCACTCACAGAATTCTCCCATTCATGTGCAGCTCTGTGTGGTTTCCGCCAGGCCTGGGTTTTTGGAAGCTTATTCAATTACTCTACTCTTCAGTTTTGCGTTTGTGAAAAACAGTGATGGAGTACAGTGTCACAGGTCACTTCTGATTAAACATCCCATCCTTCTCGCAGACATTTAGCTCAGAATCCATTTGTGTGCGACTGCCATTTGAAGTGGCTGGCTGATTACCTGCAGGATAATCCGATAGAAACCAGCGGCGCTCGATGCAGCAATCCGCGTCGCCTTGCCAACAAACGAATCAGCCAGATCAAGAGCAAGAAGTTCCGCTGCTCAGGTAATTCATTTATCCAGGCTGTACTGCACTTTCAATTCAGAAATAAGCAGGTCCAGAGAGCCTACTAATCGAATCTGCAGGACAGTGTTTGCTATAATGGATATTATAGAGCATCTTTTAAAATTAAATTTGGAAAATTTGGTTAGTTCTCTAGAAAGCAAATTACGTTATGGATTAAAAAAAAGAAAAAAGAAAAAAAAAGAAAAAAGGGGGGAAGGGGTGGCAGTCTATAGCTGTCTTCTGTGTGTCTTTTAAAAACAAAGAGAAAAAAAAAGAGAAAACTTTGTGACATCTAATTTTAAAAAATTACTAGGTTATAAATGTCAAAGGAAGACAGTGAAAAAGTATATGAAGCCATATAGCAAATCACATAGTTTGAAGGGGTAGAAGGTGGATGGATCTTCATTTGTATTCAGGCAGAACTCTTACTGACCTTAATGAGAGCTGAGTTCCGGTAAGTTCTCAGACCTAAAAAGCTGAGAACAGTACGAGTGAGATTTTTATTCAACTAGCAATGGGTATTTCTGACCTAGGATGTGAATAAAGCTGGAGTAAGGGGATGGCATCGAATCACATATTTTCATAGATCATTGTTTTTTATATATATCCACATGTAGCATGCACTAATTTAAGTAAAACTACCATCAAAGTTGGTAAGATATTTGTTTTTAGTTAAGTTTTGATTCAAAACTTGTATCATAGTTTAGACAAAGATTTTGTGTTATGGGCTAGATGGAAGAATATTTCCACCTAATAATAACCTCCGCAGTAATGTAAACACTTTTTTCTCAACCCTGTCCGTTCTTTATTTATTGTCCAGCTATCAGTAAAAGGACATTCATTGCCTTACACAGCACAACTAAGCAGACTGCTTCTTCAAGTGTTTTTTCTACTGGTTATATGTATTTTAAATTACTGCATGTTTGTATACTGTGAAGACAAGCAGGTTTCGGTGAGCAAATCTATTGGTGTGTACTGAGAAGAAAAATTACTGTTATTGATGGAGTACCTTGCAGTGTTTTCTATAAAAATTACTATGATTTTTGTCTTTTTCCTCTGAAAAAAAAAAAAAACACAAAACCCTCAACCATGATTAATTGTGTTCCTGGTGGTAAAAGATTAATGACTCTAGATGGGGATGCAGCATGAAACTGAATGGCAGCAGCCCAAAACAAGCCGTTGTGCTTTGTGTATCTCTGCAAGCAATATGCTGAGCTAAACCTTCTCTTTCTGGGGAAAATAAAATAAAGATAACTTCATTTGCAGTGAGGTTTTCTTGGGCATGCTTGTTAAGGTCCTCAATCACTTGTGATTCAAGCCACAAAATTTATAACCAGAACTGAAATTATGACATACTTTTATCTAGGTTTTTGGATTGTGTCCATCATAGTAACAAGATAATTAGTCAGTAATATTTGTATTTAAAGAAACTGGAAATGGAAATGCATAAATATAATTTAGAAAGGAAAGTAGACTGAAAAAACAGATCAGTATAAATAAATCTGTACCCAATTTGCCATTGTTATTTTCTTCTGCTTTTATTAATAGGCTAGAGAAATTAATGTTATGTATGTGCATGCATGCCTTGAACAATGGTACAGGCTATTGGATAACGCAAACACCATCTGATATCATTTATGAAAGGTCATGGCTAAGAAGGGCAACAATGCAGAACACAGTACCTGGTGATACTGAGAATAATATTTTGTGTGAGTTCTTATCTTGGGGGTCCTTTCCTTGAGGCATTAGGCTGTTTTTCCCTTGGTCTCTTGTTCTACGAGTATATCAAAACCACATGGAAAAGGCATAAACCTGACTTATGAAGGAGGAGAGCAGGGATTGCACAGCTTCAGAACAATGATTTCAGCTGGATGAAAACTAATTCTATTCAAAAGCTCAATAGAGAAGATATCCTTGCCTGTAGAGTTTCCAGATGGCAATGAGATACATTGAACTCGACTCACTGTCTGCTCACATAAGACCGGGGAAACATCTAATGGTTTAGAAGACTCTTAGTTTGTAAATCAATCAAGAGAACGGACATACTTGGCACCTGTTCTACTCAAGTTGTCCCTTTGAATCATGGCTGCTTCAGACTTGGCATTTAGCAGGAATTTTCCATGTTTTCATCTTGAAGAAGATGTTTCATCCCAGGATTTAACACAGCACGTCTCTGTGCAGAAAAGTCCATGAGGTATGAATCTTCATCATTCAAAGTCAGACAGTTGAGCAGTGCTTTGTGTTATCCAGGGATGAGCTTGCACAATCCCACTGGGATGGCAATGCTTAGTAACTTGTCAGTGTCCTTGCTAGCTGTGGGATTCTTCCTGTCTAGTTTTTTCATCTTTTGCTCAGTGTATGAAAAAGTAATTTTTATTTTTAATCCTTTTGTAAATGTGCATCTTTTTTCTTAAAGGGTTCTTGTTTCAGGATCCTGATGTTTTCGCGTACTCATGTTTTCATTTTATTTTAATACATTTAATACCTATCAGTGGTCAGAAAGATGATTTTATTGTGGAAAGCACACTGAATATGAGAGGTTGGTTAAGGAACCAATGCGAGGAATTTTATTCTGACCTGGTCTTTGACAAGTGATGAGGATGCACGGAAAGTATGAGCTCTGTGGGAGTAGAGGTACACAGCCAGTATCAGGACCACACCCACGAGTAGTTAAACTAAGGTGAGATTAATACTTTAATGTCAGGGAAAGGACCAGTTTGGAAGTTGTAAAATCCTGAGGTTGTCCTGAAGTGTTGTGTGTTTTCCCCTCTGATTTGGATTCTACAAAGTATCATAAAGAGGACTGTCAGGAAGGACCTGGCATGAAAAGAAATGTGATTCAGTAAATTAAGAGAGAAGAAAGGGAAGTGGGTTTTGTGCAAGGATAGGAGAGAGTAGTGGTTATCAGGAATGGGGAAGAAAAGCTGAGACGTCTGAAGTTTCGTCAGTCTGAAATGGTACAGGAACATCAGGAAGGTCATGTCACATTCAGACATGTGGATGGGCCAGATAGAACTGTATTTGATTAATTAAGTGAAATTGTGAAGACAGAACTATGCAGCATGGTTAAAAAAAATTAAATCAAATCTAGAAACTTTGTTCTGCATATTGTTTCCTTCAGTTTTTATTCCAACTCTCCACCACCCTTTTAGATAGTTATTTAGCAAGAACAACTTGCCACCTTCTTTTTGATTATTGAGGCACTTTTCCCAGATGCTCTTTCCTCCCTGAACCAAATGACTCAAGCTTTTACTGCTAATGATGGAGACACATCTGCAAAGGTTATGAGTGGCCATAAGAAAGAGATTCTGTGCAACAGGTAGATAATGTACATAATTCTTTTTAAAAGGAGAATTGGAAGCATTATAGCATGAAATGAAGGAACAGCAGGGAAAGGGGGATGTTTTTGCCCGGGGCTGTGAGACAGGCAAAGCTGTTGAATATACACTATCAAATATGTTTCAGCCTCAGATTGCAATAGATACTATTTCCCATGTTTTTCTGCCTTCCATGTAATGTGAAGCACCAAAATAATAATAAACCTCCCTCTTGGTCAGCTCTCTCCCCACAGCTGTAGAATCTGAGACTAAAAAAGTTTTTTTCTTGAAAGAGAAATTGGGGGAACAGGCTGTGACTAATTACCTCTCTCTTCTGTTTAGAAAAGTGAAATACTGTCATTTTCAGTGATAACAGTAAAATTCTGATGATCATTTTTGGTTTTGGCTGCATCTGCCCATTATGAACACCTAAGGATCCAATGGTGCTTGCCAGCCTTAGGTCACTGGAGGCTCCCACTCTTAGTAGGAATAGGGAAAAAAAGAACAACAAAAATCTTCTGCCCAGTAGCATTTTATTAAGTTCACTACACAGCAGTTTTGTTTTCTAAAGCAGCACTGGGCTTCAGGAGGAAGGGAAATGACACTATGAGCAGATTGTGTTGTCTCTGTGGTAGCGTATTGTCACTTCAAGAGTTGGCAGGATCCTTGATTGCTTTGTGACACTGTGTATGAAATAGCTTTTGCAGAGAGCTGCCCTTATATTCAGCTGTGTATGTTTTTATTTTCCCTGTGATATGTTTGTGGTTTTCAGTATATTGTGTATTTCAAAAGCAATGAAAGTTCTACCTGCTGTACTGACACAAACCATTTCTGCTAATGATCGAAGAGTATCTATATCCACAAACAACACATCACAAAAGCTTTTTATCTCCTGATTCTTAGAAATAAGGTTGCTATTTGAAACATCATGAAGTAACCCTTTCTTCCTGCTTCATCTTGCATTGGGGCATGCATTGTATCTAACTGGCTTTAGTTACTTCAGTTCCAGACAGTACTGTACAAATCAAAAGCACAGGGAATAACAGGAGGAGGACAATGAACCATCTGCCGTTATAATTCTGTCCTTTTTGGACGCTGCTGCTTGTTAACCCAACCCAAATCAATGTCAGCTTCTGTAGTGCATATGGATCCAGAGCTTGCCTATTTAGGGCTAGTGTCAGATTTCCTGTGTTATCCCCTCTTATTAGATAGCAATGTAGTTGCTGTTTGTTCACTCATCATTTTT
>JAVJGJ010000061.1:48352234-48375739 GCA_035590215.1 Microhierax caerulescens
GTCATCATTTTTTAAGGCATTTAATAAAAACTTTTCTTACTAATTTCCGTTTTTCTCCTAATCCTTTATGTGTCTTTTCCAGTGTCTGTCTTCATACGTATTCACCTTTCTTGGGTTACCTGTCTACTTCAGAACAGAGTTCCTACTGCTTGTCATCACTTGAAATTTCCTTCTCTCTTCTCTGCATTGTTTCAGTTGTAGAAGCACAGAACTGCAGTGGATAGAGCGTTCCTAGTCAGGAGAACACAGGCTGCACATCAGGGCTTTTTGTCCAGTCCCTACAGTAGTTTACACGTTTCCTGTCTGTTGGTCCCCCTAGGTTATCCCCTTCTCTGCTCTTAGTGGCATGTAAGCACTACTTAAGCTCTTTGTGTTCTCAAAATGAAACATGTAAAGTCTTGTTACTCCTCAGCTAGTGTTTAAATTTCATGAAAGGCAAGTGAAATTAATCCAGATCTTACATAATTTTATCTCATTGAAACACTTTCCAGTTGTTTCCGTAATTTGCCAGTCACTGATGACAACTTTGGAAATTCCTTCCATTTTTCGTGAACAGTTATTTACAGGCTATGTATTCATATTCTTGCCCTTAGCATTTTCTGTTTGATGAAAAGCACTGATATCCACCTGTTACACTGATATCCTCGTTACAGGGCTGCAGCGACACACGTGCTCAGGGATTTGCGATTATGCCAGCCCTTAGCGTGCCGGTCTCCAGCAGCTCCTGCCTGAGTGGGCACCAAGCCCTGACAGCTTGTGGGTTTGTCCACGCCGGAGGTGACAGTGGTGGGCATTGGCAGTCCTGCACAGGGTGCTCTAGGCCTGGTCAGGTTTGCAGGAAATACTGTCTGAGGCCAAGCTCCACCACTTTTGCTCACCAGGGCATTTGCTTGAGTAGAGGGAGGGAAAGGACTATGAAACACTGCCGATGATCTGGACAACCGGGAAGTTTAACTGCATTCAGATTTATTTCTGTGGGTGTTTTGGGAGGTTTGGGATTTGGGGGGGCTTTTTTTGGTTGGTTGGTTGTTTTTTGCATGTTTTCGTTTGGTTTTATTCAGTTAAATGCTGTTTACTCTACTTCCCCCACTCCCCCACCCCCCACCCCACAAAAAACTCAGCAAAAGTACCTTCAGAAACTCTCTGAATATAGAGAAACTAAGAATATGCGTATTCATTTGCTGTGTGTAAGAATAATTCTGTCTGAATGGAAGGTTGTTTAACGGCCTCAAATCACCTGCAGATTAAGTCCTAGACTGAAGTCATAATTATGAACCTGAAGTCTTCACCATACACTATAACAGTATATTTGAGCTTCAGTTTGCATGATATTTTTCTGAAGTTGAAGTCATTAGAGAGCACAACACAACTGTTATGACTAATATTAATGGAGTTGGATTCCTTTGTACTGTAGAAATGTTCTTGTTGAAAAAGTAATTTGGCTGTACTGTATACTGATTGTAGCCCTCCCTTTTCTGTAAATCTTTGATAGAAATTCAGATCTTTATGTTAATATTTGTGTCAGTGAGTCTAACCCTTCACTAGCTCTTGATGAACACTATGGTGACGGTTTCCTGCACTGCAGTAGGGGAAATGTAGGCAGAATGGAAGTCATTTTACTCAAGGAAGCATAAGCTTAACATAGAGCAGGTGGGTCTGTTCGGCAGAGTATGGTTCTTAATAAGAAAGTAAATTGTCATGTTCCAGTTAAAAAGTTTATTTTAAGGCTGTATCTCATTTTACTTTTCAGTTGAAGCAGTCTTCAAAAAAACTAAACATCTGAACCGCTTTGTTACCAGCCAACATACTTATTTGCAATTACAGTAGAGGCAATGAAAAGAGGGGGAATGAATGTTGAGTCAAAGATGCACTCATATCACTTAGGCATCCAAGTAATGCAGCTGTCCTAGATTCCCCATGTAGGCAGAGTACAGAGCTATATAGATTCCTCACTTGAGAACTGAGTTGTCCTGTGGAGGTGTCTTCATTAGCCATGGCAGAAAGCTGAGTGATTACTCTTGTAACTAAGATACCTCAAAAGCTGAGGTGTGACAGTTTGTTTTCTCTCACATTGCTATCACGTGTGTTGAGATTAAGCTGAGCAACGCTTACCAGACCTGCAAAGTTAGTACTTTTTTGTGTATGTAGTGGTCACTTGAATAGAATCAAGAAAATAATTGGAAAGGCATTGGCATGAAGAGAGCTAGTCAGCTAAAACCAGTGCAAGAAGCTTTGAGTCGGCAATTAGATGAGAAATCGTCATCTGACTGTTCTGAGACTGCGGCAGTCTCCTGAGGTGTTACAGCTTGATGGGACAGTTAAAAATAGGGTCCTGTATACAAACTCTTAGCAAACTGTGGATTCAGTGAGTGATAAACAAACAGATCTTGGATTACCAGAGGTGAAATAATACTAAGAGCAAAACGTACAGTGCTGCTTGGATGTACGGGGTATCTTAAGGGTGGGGTTCTTTGTGAAAACTGGCAAATACCTGGAGATATGATCATTCCTTTTTCAACATTTTTTTTTTTTTTTTGCAAACATTTGTGCAGAATGATTTATGTACCTCCAAAGGCTTATGGAATATATTTTTTAATATAATTTACAAAATACCTTGCTTTCCTGGTTTTTGCTATTCAACTTGAGGGGGAAAAAAAAAAAAAAAAAAAAAGCAGGAGGCTACGTCCCTGCACATTTTTTGCAATAGTCTGCAACAAGCAGAAAGGCCTCAGAATGTTCCTGTGGAGTATTTTGCTTCTCATGTATTCTGGAGACATAAATTAGGGTTTTGGCAGACTTTTCTTTGTGTACTGGTACCTCTTGTTCGTTGTAGTTGATGATTAGCTTAGGCAGTTATTGTAAGCAGTGTTTAATTAGTGCAGCAGAGGAATAGAGACTTGCTCAAAATATTCTCTAGGGGTTTCTCAGGAAGACGTTTGCAGGGCTCTGACTGCATTTGTTTCTAGTAGATCTGAAAGAGTTCATTGACAGTGGAACTACTGAGTTTATTACAGATAGTCCACTTAATACTGTAGATCAGTATATAGTATAAAAGTCTTTGGAAGATATGAACTACTACTTCTCATTGCTTAACAGAGTACTGTGGATGCATTTATTTGAAGAGCCCAAGCCAGAATTGCCACATTATCAAACCACTGTAGGAATAAGGATATGGAACTCTGCATCCTTCTTCACTAGAGCCATACAAAATTATTGGCAGGAATGCTAGTTATAGGTATAATTTCTAAATAAATGAGGTGTGGATTGCAGCATTATGCATATTTTGGATGAATCATGGAAGAAAATTAATGCCTCTTTCTGCCATGATGCATGAGTCACAAAAGAAAATTAATAATCTAAATTTTGTATCAGTTAGGACTCTGGCTAGTTTGGCAGCTTGTGGGGATTTAAGGTTTATTGTGTTAGGTACCCCTAAAAAGCTGTTTTCATTTCTTTATTATATTATAAAAATAGAGAGTAAATAAAATTGTCTTACTTTTGTTGCTGTATGTAAACCCACAGTATGAGATGACTAAGTTAATACTGTACTTATTTTCTGGAGTTACTTTCCTGATTAATTGTGTGTTGACTTTCTCCATAATAATGCTGGTTCATAGCACAATGGTGAAGAAGAGCCCCTTGTGTATTATCTGTCATCTCTGCTCAAATACTTGCATTGTTCTCCATGTAGACAATGAATAATCTGCTTGATGCTGACTTCGTTCTTTGGGCAATGCAAACCCCTTACTAAGGAAAGTGATTTTTTATTTATTTTTATTAAAGCACAAGCATTGACCTTCACCAAGCCCAGCAAAATGTTCTGAGCAGTTGCAGAGGACAGCCGCTTCCTCTCTCGTTCATGAAGCCTGCAAGAACATTTGGGATGTGATTTTCAAAAACACGCTCCACTGGCATAGCTCTGCAGACATTAAAGTCAATGGGAGTTTTCTTTCAGAGGGACCAGTCAAGCCAAAACTGAATGCCCTACTTTATACGTCAAAGTTGCAGGAATGAGTTACAAGAAGTAAAGCTGTTTGAAATAATCCAGAGTGCTGGAAAGAGAGAAAGCTTCCATCAGCAAATTATATACAAAACCCAACTAATATTATGTGAAGAAACAGAATAACAAGATATTCCTGTTTGCCTTAATATGTCTGTAGTAGTGCGTGCGCTACCTTGCTGTAAAATGCAGTTGAAACAACAACAACAAAAAACCAAACAGACTGTCAGTGTAAGTGCCACCAGCATGAAAAGCCACTGGGAACTGAAATCAGGCTCAAAGGGGGCTTGGGGAGAATTTAATGCCAGATCTTGGCCATCAGCTCAGAATCTACTATTGTTAATATAAGCTGCGGTATTTCTAAGATTGCATTTAAATAAACGGAGCAAACCAAAATGTCATTCATACTGAAAGGAGACACCAGGAGAGAGTAAGTAGCTAATAAAGAGTAGCGTAGACTGGGCATGCAATGTGGTGGAAGTTGCACATCCTTCCTGGAAGGAGCTGGTTGCAGTCCTTGGTAGCGTTTTCTGTCATGTGGGTTCTGTCTCTGAATTCGCCTGGGCTCTGTTCTTGTACACTAACCCCAATTGTGCTCCAGGGTGTTCCTGCAGTTGTAGCGTAAAGGATGACCTCTTGTATCCAGCACCTTTTTGCATGGGTGGAGTGGAGAGCAGCTCTCCGTGAACCTTCAGCTTGTGCTTCTCCATGCTGCTTCCTCTCAACGCTCTTCTCTCTTTGGCGCTGCCTAACTCTGACTCTGGCTGTTCATGGGGTTTTCCTTTGTGCTTGATCTAACCATGTGGTAGAACAATACAAATTGAACATGGTTCTGTCAAGCACCATGGAAGGCTGCATACTCCCTGCCGCATGGCATGCTGGGATACTTCTGCTGTTTTCAGAAGCATCAAAAGGTGAGAGACTCCCATTTCCTCACAGGAAAAATGGAAAAGGTGAAGTGTTGCTTAACCAGATTCCTGGTCACTGCAGGGGGCAGCCCTAGTGATGTTTGCGACAGACTTTCCAGAGGGCTTGCATGCAGAATAACCATTTCTAAGTAATTAATCTGTTTAATTGCTCTTAGAATGAAGATGTTAGGCATCCTGTTGATTTAATATGATTCAAGGGTGATTCCAGCCATACCTACAGAGATGAAAAGTCATTTTTGTCATCTTACCTTATAAATAACCTAAGCTACATCTTTCTGTATGAGCTGTCCAGCGAGTCCTCCTACTTGAGGTACACTTTGGATGCTGTTTCTGTAACAAGGTGCCTGCTACTTAACATAACTTTGGACCTGATCTGAGCGATCTGAACGTGCTGGCATTTCATTATGAAGAAGTATCCTACAAAAGAACTTCAGAAGAATCTGCAAAGCATTATCTTTTGTCTCTTGAAATGACATGGGTAACATGGCCTATATGAAAACAGTATTATCCAATAGTTGCGTAGCACAAAGCGGAGTCACCATACCCAAACAGGCCATTTTAGCTATGACAGCTTAGGTAAGAACTTTGACATACTTCTCCCTAACTTTCCCCCTACGTAAAGTAGAGATAATCACACCTATTTATGAATGACTTTGAGAGCCTCATACAGAAGTTTTCTTGTATGGAAATAGTGCCTCATCTTGTAAATTTGTTACATATCTTGTGGAGCCATCAGAAGAAGGACATCTAAGATACTTAGATTTGTATCTGTAATTACTGATGAGAGTTAATACAAGCAATGTGAAGTTATGACAAGCAATGTACCTCCTTTTTTTTTCCTGAAAACCTATGAGAATTGTGATCTAGTGGTTACTTGAAATGTTGGGATTTCTGGGGGTTTGTCTAAGTTTTAGACTAAGTGATCTCTGTGATCATGTTTTTGGTGCCAAATTTGATCCTGGATCCATGTTCTAGAATTAATATATCAGGTCAGTATTCAAGCCCCTGTTGAGACAAATTGATTTTTTGTCCAGAACAGCACTCCTTTTAAGTACTTCAGGTAAAGTCAAGTTTTAAAAACTGAAATCCAGTTTGCTAAACAGTGCTTGAAAAGAAGAATAGGACAAAAAAGTATTTGTCTCTGGTGCTTAATTTTTCCATGTGGGTATTAGAAAGGCACCTAAAATTTTTGAGGAAATGCCATCCCAATACTGCTGTTTTGTAGAACAGTTTGTGTTTGTTTTATGATATTGAGGAACTGCAATGCCCTGGTACCTGATAGTGGTGTCACATAGGTTATGAAATGAAATGAAAATGCTGTCAGAGTAACTAGCAATTCAGATAAACACAGTTGCCCTCAGTTAAACACAGGCTTTGCTGTTGCCTTGGCTACTCATTTACAGCAAACTTAATTCTTCCTAATTTTGGAAATTACTAGAAACTCCCAGGTCACATTTTACATTCAGCCAAGCTTGACAAAATTCTCAGCTACAGTGCACACATGCTTTCAGGTATAAGAAAATGACCAAATGGCTGATCTGGAATAGTTAAATGAAGCCAAGTGTTTCTTCTGTGCCTGTCCTCCATCTCTTTTCAATAGCTTTCCACAGGCGATTTTATAGTGTGCAAGACGTACTACATGCATGTGATGGTTAATTGTACTTCCCGAATCCTGTCCTGTTCCCTCAGAGCCCTGCAGCAGTACACTGATAAAGCCCTGTGTGTAGGAATGGTTATGCGCACTTAAATGGTTCTGTAAGCAGATGGCTGAATTTCACATCAGTATCCCAGATGGGAATATCTTAATAGAGCAGCCACCTGCCCAAGTGATCTCAGGGCTCAGGTCAAACAGTAAATTCTATCTAGTCTTTGGCACGTGATTCTTGCTGTCTCACAGTCTAATGGATAACTGAGTACTTGCTGAGCATGTACATGCTATTGGTTCCTATTGACACAGTGCTTACCTGAGTAACTCTTACTGAAACTCAGAAGAAATAAAAACAGGAAGGGGAAAAAGAGAGAGAGAAAGGAAGAAAAGTACAAAGGTGATGTTTGCTCCCTTCATCTCCTGCTGAACTGAGAGGGCTTTATGCTGTTGCAAGTGTGGTGTCAGTGAGCTGATGCCCAGGCAAGATCAACTTCCTATAGCTGATGCAATGTAGAAAGTTCTATGCCATCAGGAGTGAGACTGCTGGTCATAATGTGGTAAATAATCTTTATTTACTTTGCCAGAAAGCTTAAGAGAAAAACAAAAACTAATTTTCACCCTCTAATGTTATATACTCCCTCTTCTCCTTCATAAAGCGTTCTACTTGCTTTCCCATCCTTCTTTTTTCCCAAAGGAAGATAAATTTTGTATCCATCATTAGACTAAAAATTATACTTAATAAATTTTTCCCCTGTGTAACTTCATGATGTTTGTGATTGTTCTTTCAAAGAAAGCATTTGCAATGAAGATTAGAAGTGCTTCTTCAAGGGTTAATTTGAGGATTTCCGAGACATTTTCTGATAACTGAAAAATTTTGGTGGGTTTTTCAAGGTGTACTGTAATTGTAGCAGTTTTAATAAACTCTAGTCCTGATAACTGTTCATCTTTGGCATTATTTCCAAGGAGTCATAAACAACCAAAGGTAATGTCTCATAGACCTAAGAAAGAATAGCTGTATGTTCTCGTGGTCAAGCTATAACATACTCATCACTTGATGTTTTAGCCTGACTACCAACACTAGAATTTTTAGGACTGGAAATCATATGTGTATTTTTTAAAGGATAAAATTTGAAATGATGGCGGTGTGGGGAAAGACTTAGACTGTATTTTTATAATACTTTAAAATTCCCAATGGTCTTAATATTTTAAGTGCTGTGCTGTCAAGCTAAAAAGCAGTAGCAAAGTCTCACTTTAGATGTATAATTAAAAATAAACATGATAACCTGCAAAGTATTTAGCACCACCAAAGTGGTAACATACAAAGCTGTATGTGATGTTTTTCGTAATCTAGTTCGGAATTACCAAACTAAACCGAAATATGTCTGTGGAATCAAAATGTTAGATTGCCTGCAGAACTGCTTGCTTTCACTGCATCACCCTGTGGAGGTAACGTGTAACATAAATTAAAATAATAGTGGGGTTAGGTGGCTTCTTTTTTCTTGCAGAAAATCATATGCAGTCATAAAATGAACAGTGGGGTATTTATCAGTCTGGGAAGGGGAAGCAGGTGATGAATGTCATCGAGTCTCTAAAAATAAATATCAGCTCAGGTTTAAGTTTTTATTGATGTTTGCAGGTGCCGAAAAACTAAACTTTTTCAGATCATTGCTGAGAAAGCTTTTTGATCAACTTTTAAAAATCTGGAAACATTAAAAAATACTTGTTGGTAGTTATGCTTACTGGGTACTGGACAAAGTTCCTGAGACAATTCTGGTGCTTCCATTATGAAATATAAAGTGCGTGGGCAGGTATTGCATGGCGGGGTCTTGGCAACACTTTGCTTGCATACGCAGTTATTAATACTCCTGGTTCCTTGAAGCACAGAGATCAAGTTTCCAACCTGCTGTTATTAAAAGAGAAAAACCCGAAAAGGACATATTAGTTCACTGAGCCTAATTGGAAAAGCATTTCATTAGAACGGGTCAAAAAACTAGTCAGAGAGGTCTGGCAATCATGGTTTAATGGTACGTTAGGGAGTGCTTCTTGCTAAGTATGGTCTACCCATTCCTTAATTAAAATGAAAATTATTTAAACTGCTATTACTTTCCTTTGCTGTTTGTTTAACATAGCTAATAAAGGTATCTAATTGTTGGAAAATTGACAAGGTTCTATCGTAAAAGGTTCTTTCAAAAACAGCTCTTATGGCCGAGGCCTGAAAATTCTGGCCTTTTTAATGACACCTTTAAAAATCCTTTGTCATTTGAATGCACCAAGATAGCTCCTGCTTTCATAAGGTCCCTTTTCCTTGTTGCTGGACTAAGTTCCAAATGGGAAAAAGTGACTATGCTGGAGTTCATTTGAAGCAGACTCCAGCAGCTAATTAGATGTGTTTCCAAAAATACCTCAACAGGTAGGCTTGTTAGACAAGAAATTAATCTATGAAGGGAAGAGTGAAAAAACAGAGGCTAGTCTTGGGGGTAATCTGAGAAATTGCTGAACAGCAATCTTTGGCAAGTATTAAAATTGTGCGCAGGGGTGGGGAGCTGACAGGAGGCGATGTTGAGTGTAGATTCCATAAAATCTCTGATTGCCGCAGTTATCAGGAACTGTTTGCTGGAATACATTTTCCTTTTATTGCAGGATCAGAGGATTACAGAAGTAAATTCACCGGGAAGTGTTTCATGGACCTTGTCTGTCCTGAGAAGTGTCGCTGCGAGGGAACAATTGTAGACTGCTCTAACCAAAAACTCACCCGATTACCCAGTCACCTTCCTGAATATACGACTGATCTGTAAGTGCTGGCTCTCCAAGATGTGCTTAGCAGGGCATGTTGGGTTTCCGAGTTTTTAAAGGCTGTAAGAGGGGACTCAAACCAATTCAAGCCACCTTCTACTTTAATCCCTGTTTGAAAAGGGGAAAGTTAATTTTATTTCAAAGGAGCACCACAACTCCCTTATTTACTTAGCATTCATGCCAACTGTGGGAATGAGAAAGGAGCCATTGCCCTGTGCATCAGCTGCCTCTGTGTGTCTTCTTGAAGTGTTGACCTGTTACGTGGCCCAAGCTGTGTGGTTCCTTTCCATTCTCCCTTTGAGTCCTTTGTCTTTGCATCTGGTCATTTTTAAGAGGTGGATTAACCCTTTAGAGTTAAATCTGTGGCCAGGAACTCATTCCATCTCAGCAGTGACTGCTACTTGAGTGAAACGGCTCTCACTAAAACTCATATATGGTTAAGCTGATTTTATGAATGTATGGTAAGTGATTTTATGAAGTTTGCTTGCTTTTAGAGATTCTTCAGAATTATAAACATGTACTGCTAAAGAGAGTAGGAGAAAACACGTTTAATACTTGGTAACTGAAGAATCTGGTTCTTTTGTTATATCAGCAGCCTCTTCAAACACAGTTCTCCTTTTGTGTTAGTGTTCTGTTTATTATACTTAAAGTATTCTATTTAAACCATAAAAATTGTTGATCTGAAGTTAAGATAGAAAAATATGAGCGTCATCCAGAAACACTGCAAAGTCTCTACATAGGAAAATGAAGCTGCATGTAATCAGAGAAAGAATTCTGCATCCCAAGCCTGCCAAGACAGTGGCCGTTGCATTAACTTTGAAGACCAGTAGATTTTGATGGGAAAGGACCTGAAATCAGATCCCTTCTGCTTACATGGACGACATCTCCAATTGCATGTCTTCTGTAACAGAATGCGTGAGGGAGGTTTACTCACACAAACAAGGCTGTGTAATGGTCAAATTTAATATTCCCTTATCCTATGCGTTGGAAGAAAGAGTCGTTCTGGCCCTATCCTTTGGCATTACACTCTTCAAGGCATCCTAAGCTTTTACTATAGATATTCTTCTATGTTCCATTTCCTTCAAAGCTAAACTCTTTTCACTCTAGGAGTCTGAGAGGGATGGCAGATAGTGTCTTGTTTAACAAAGGTCATAGTTCTCTATGTGGCAGCACTGTATGTCACAGATTATAGACATCTGTGAAGTATTAAAAGTCTTTTTGTTTGTTTCTATCAGGCGTCTGAATGACAACGATATTTCTGTTTTGGAAGCTATCGGACTTTTCAAGAAATTGCCCAACCTCAGAAAAATGTAAGTTTGAGTACTTGCTTGTTAGAATACATGCTGCCTTGGATTATAAAGAAGCATGAAGGGCTGGAGGTTTTGTAGTTTAGTACTGCAAGAGCAGAAATCACTTTTTTAATGTGAATTGAAGGAAACAGAATGAGTTGCCTGTTAGATAGACAGGCCCAGGTAAACCACAGTGACAGATGAAGATCCTAGCTAGGCTGACATTTCAGTGTACTTTAGGCTGTATTCCTTAAAGTCTTTGACTTATGGAAACTGAAGGGAATTCTGTCCCAGAATTCATTCAGATGTATGCTTATTGCTAGAGATGGCTACAAATTTTAGCATTTTGATTTTGTCTTTTGAATGTATTGTGTGACTCCAACTGGTGTGATTGTTTCAAATAGTCAAAGGAAAATAGTATAAGATATAGATGATGGCAGCTTCTTTTGGTCATTATTGTTTTAAAGATGAGAATCAATTAGCTAATTTAGAGATCAGTCATTCAATTATATCTGTATAATTCTGTTGAACAGCCTGTCATGGTTGTACCGCAAGCCTGACTCCTGGCACTGTACAATGTATGTATTTAATAAGAGCTGTGTTTTGGAAAGTGGGTAATCTGTTAGATACCTCCCAATAGTCTTCTAAATGGATATTTCTGAAGTTATTTAAAGTTTTAACCCTCTGGCCCTATTGCTAATGTCTCATTTAACTGTTTACTTTTAGTTATTGCTAGAGTCAAAGTAATTTAGGAAAACCAGCCAACCAGGCATTTTGTTCTGCATTCATTTCACATGGTTTCTGCCATCTGGAGCTTCCTGGCCATTTGTACCCATGTAAAATCCCAGGGGCTTTGGAGACAATTGTAGTGGGATTCTTATCTCAGTTTTATTTCTGCAAGACTTTCAGGTGCAGCATTGCAGGTTTGGGAGTGAGGGTTGTGTTTGTGCAAGCACAGGCCGCCAGACTTGGGAAATTAATTATGTACATTGGTATTGGCCTAGTATTTTGTGAATGAACCATAAATTGTAGCTACAGTGCACTTAGAAAAAGTTGTTGAGATTGTTGAAGCGCTCTGTTTTCTATGTAAGTAGACAGCAAATGAGAATAAAAAATGCATGGTATATTAAATATGTACACAAATTGCAAAGCATCTGTCCTCATTAAACCTTCAGTGTTTATGTTTTGAAAATTGGAGAGGTGTGGTAGCTGAAATAATTTCTTTCATTTTATTTAATACTTACTGTAGTCAAGTTACGGTGCTGTCCTTCCTGTTCCCATCAGTCACTTAGGTGCAAGGGATGCCTCGACGGGCTGCATTGTTAGGCATAAATGCAGCATGAAACAGAGTTTTGGGGATTTTTTAGGCATTTGTTTCCTGTGAAACAAACAAAAAAAAAATCTTTCTGCTCTGTTCTTGGTAGGTGAGATGAACTGAGCTGCACAGGTGGAGTTCAAACAGATGGCAAAAAGAAGTTGTGCCCTACACCTCATAAAATGTGTGTCTCATGGATTTTTAGTGACAGCCTCCAAGCAGAGGCTCTTTAGGTAAACTTTGTAGTTGAGCTAATTCTTTTGTTCTACCTGAGGCTGTGAAGACATTTCTAAATTTGAATAAAGGGATTTTCTGAAAAGGATGGGTTTTGTATAAGTGGAACAACATTTCAACCATAACCTTGCTCAGTAGCTTGATCCTTAAAAAGACAGATGAGACTTTTTTTTTTTTTTTCCCTCATTCTCCTAGTCCCATTTTGTGAAGGGAAGGAGTTACTAGGAAAAACAAAATGAGCAAACAAACATCCCTTCTATGTTATTATTTGGCCTTTACTAAGTGTCCTTCTGCTAATAATAGGCACCTCTCCATCACACAAGAAGGAAAATGAAGGGAAATGCCAGCGGATGGGATTGCTGCTGCTAATGGCCCTAATGCAGCAGCTCTGTGTGTGTGTGGCAGGAATGATGCATGTGGTCTTCATTAAGTCTTACTGATGCTATTAAATTAAGGAGGAAGAATGCTGATCAAACCCCCATTTTTCAGTGTGTATAAGGGACAAGAAATTTTACTGTTATTTGATTGGCAGTATTGACTCTCTCTCATCATATGCCTTGTCTGTTCAAATGTTAAAGGAATTCGGCAGGTGGAGGAACCTGTCTGGAAATTGCATTGCTTCCTAGGCTTGAGAAAACAGTTTAGGGGTTCACAGTGGTGGACTGTTAGCCTAAATCACCTTTTTGTTGTTTTTTTTTGTTGTTTATTTGTTTGTTTATTTAATCTCTGTAATTCTCTTTCTTCTGAAATTAATCTGAATATCTGAAATCTGGATATCTTAATAGGCATTTGAATGATTGCTCTCTGAATGTCCTTTAGTTTAAGACTAGTGACAGATCCTTTTCAAGGCAATTTGCAAAGAAGCTACTTGCAGAGTATTGTGGTTCCAGAGGCTTGTAAAGCTCCAGCATAATTCCAGAGATAGAGGGATTAGTTCTTCCTTCCTCTTGATGAAGGAAGGAAGTACCAAGTTTCATCTTGGTACCTCCTCATCTTATGTTACGCTTTAATGTAGCTTTGGTTTATAACATAAACACTGTGAGGAGGTCTGCAAATTGGACCTTAAGGAGGATGCAGATTTTATTTGCATTCTAGGTGTACGCTCACATTTGTTCTTTTGTCACTCAAGCTCCGTCAGTCATCTGTGTCTGTATGTGTTGTGGTGTATCACAGTCTCGGGTTTTTAATGAGATTCCAAAGGGAAGTAGTCATAGATTTGGCATGGACATAGTAGGGTTGCTTCAATGTGTGTATGTGCAAATAGTCTTTAATTATATATTCACATAATAACTTTCAGTTGGACTCTTGCACCAGCCCCTTGCTAGGTTCCTCATCTCCTGATTCAGTGCAGTTCCTATGCTCACCAGGCTTTGCCTCAGCAGAAGGCCAGTGTCCTGTCCCTCTTCTCTCTACTTCTCTCTAGCCACTGACAAAACTACTCTTCTTATTGCGGTTCCCTTCCTAGCCCCACGCACAATTACTCCACTGCCTTGCCTTGAGCTGTTTGTTTATAGCCTTCACAGATGTCTCTGGGGCCCCTTCTCTATCCAGCCAAGGACATTACTTCTGAATACGGCCTGGGACTGGGAGAGTAAATACTTTAGAGGAATGTGCCCAGCCCCAAACTTGCCACAGACACTGTAGCTCGGTGTCATGAACTGTTTTACGAGACACTGGAAGGTGTCATTTGAAGAAGAATCCCAATTAAAAAATCTCTGGAAAATTAGTGTCTAAAATTCAAATTTAAAAAAAAAAAAATATGTCTTGTAGTCTCCTTGGATTGTGGTAGGAAACTTAAATCACTTTGTTAAAGAATAAGAATTCAGCTAAATCTCAACATTTTCTCAGGGAAGATGCATCCTTTGAATGGAACACCTACATGGTAGTTACCAAATAACAAATTTGAAATCAGGATTTATTTGAGTGCTTCAGGCTTTTCATAAAAAAATAGTAGAGTTTTGAGATATGAGAAAAATGGTATTTTGGTTAGTTTTATTTCCTGGAATAGAAGCACTTCCTTCTTTAAAAAAAAAATAAATAATAAGAAAAACAAAACTATAAAGTATCTACCTTTAAACATGAAAAGGACACCTGACAGTTCTTTTGATTTTTTTTTTATTCTTTTATTTTTTAAAATTCTTTTAAATCTTGCCAATGTTATAAAGTAAATATATAAAAAAGAAAAGGGTACTATTAGACACCTTTGCAATAGGTTGCACTGCCAACCCCACCTCTAATTTATAATTATCTTTTGGGTGTAATTTGTAAATATTCCTCCTAAGTTGAATCTTATTGTACTATGTGTCAGCCCAGGATTTAATCCATTTTGCTGCAAAACAAAATTAAAACTTGATACAGAAATTTGAAGGTCACAGATCCATAATGTAAAGTTATGCCATAGTTTCTTTAGGAATTAAATTGCTAAGATTGCCCTGCTGGTTTGTATGGTTAACATGTCTGCATGTGCCTTTAAAAAAAAAAAATCAACTTCAGTAATTAGCGTCAAAATCCCATATACATAATGCTATTTTCATAACCTAAATTTTAATCCATCTTTATGTTTAGTGCTTTTTACAGTGGAATAAAGAGGTTGATGTAGATTCCTGTAGACAGATCTAACCCGGTCAAGAAGTAATTTACTGGGTTCTCTAGTGGGTTTTGCAAAATGCCCTGACCTCTGTGTTGCTTTCATTGCATTCTTACCATATTACCTCACCTGATCTTGCAACTGTAACGGGATGACCTGTTTCTGAAAGCTAAAGTCACATTACAGTGGTTTCCGCTCTCCCAGAACTGTGTTGCTAGTATTTTGCAGGGTGGTTAGAAAAAAGCATTTTGAATCTGCCTGAAGTGCAAGAGAAATACAAAGGTGCATTTCCGAGCTCCATTAGAGTGGGAGCAGCTCCATGACTTGGGTTTTTGAGGGTATCCTATTCCTGTCAGATAGAAAGGTTCCAGGACCTGCTGCTCCCCAGCACTGGGAGCTGAAGGCTTCTGCCTTTCCGCAGAGAAAGTGGAAGTTGCTGGTGGAAGATCTCACTCAACACAGCAAGATCTTGCATCAGGCAGGGATGAGGGGTCACATTACTGTTGGCAGAGGTAAGGTTTTTACTTTTATGGAAGGGAACAGTTCTTTGCTCCCAACAACTAACAAATTCATCATGAAGCAAACACCGGGACTACCTCAAGTTGTTAATCAGTGAAAATACCCTCCTGTGCTCGGGGACTTCCATGGCAGTGGGAGCCTGGAGGGGTCTTCTGGCCATGGCAGACAGGTTTAAGCTCCAAAACCCCCAGGGTACCTATCTCAGTGGGAGCATAGACATGCACGTGCCTGCTGAAGTGGGATGCTGACGCATAAGGAGAGACTGCAGCTTCCAGATGTCAGCTCCAGAGCCTGCCCACTCCCCAGCACCTACGGGAAATCAGTGGGACTCAGAGTTCCGACTCGTCCCAGCAGCTGTTTCTGCGAGGAAAAATTGGCAGTGAGCTCACATTCAAAATAAAAGGTGAACTGCCATACTACATGCACTGCTGGGGAGAAAGGGGTCTGAACTCTTTTCTCAGAGAACAAGAACAATAAAAAACACTTACTTCAAAACCTGAAAGGGAAGTCTAACAGTTCATTATGTTAAGTCTTGCCAAAGTTACAAAGTGAACCTAAAATATGGTCTTGTAATAGGAAGCGTCAGGCTGTCTTGGCAATAGCTGGTACTGCCAACCCCACCTTTAGTATATAATTGCCTTTGGAGGCTTAATATGTCTGTAAATATTTCTCCAACGTTGAATTGTATGGAGTGTCAGCCCAAGATTTAACACATTTTACATGCAAAATAAAATTGAATCATGATGGAATTTGCAGACTAGAAGTCAGTTTCAAAAACAGAATGTCAAGTTTCTTGGGGAGGTAAAAGTAGTTTGTGTCCTTGGAAACAGCAGTTACCTGCTGTTCTTTCCCCTAAGCATAAATTTTGCGATGGCAATTGAGGTTGCAGTCATGTGTCACTTGTTATATAGAAACAGACTTTGGGTTTGGAAATTATATTATAAAGAGTATCATGGTACGTAGCATTTGGGCTTATTGTGTGCCTCTCCATTTTTACCAGTGAGGCCATCATTCTGCTCTCCTGAATGCATGTAGGAGTGTCACTGGGTGTACCTGTCTGTCTGTAGTATTTAAGACTTTCAGTGCCATCCTGCTGCTGAGAACAGCTCACCCTACAAAAGCCAGCTAGACTGTTGGTAAAAGCTGTAAAGCCTTCTCAGCATCCTCCAGAAGAATGCAACAGTACTGGGATTTTCCTTCTCACATACACTTAAAAATTCCAAACGTTTCACCAGCAGATGGAAATTTTCTAGAGAAACCCCCACTCAGGCTGTTTGTATGATAAAACTACAAGGTTCAAGGTGAGACCAAGCAGAGCCTTTGCACTTGGACTGCACACTGGTGGTCGTCCTTGTGGGAAGGTGTGTTGGTAACGCAGCGATGAATTGCATGCAGGAATGTTAAAATTGACTCAGCAGGTACAGCAGGATGAATAGTTCTGCTAAGCCTGAATCGAATCCAGCTTGTTCTGTGCTCAGAAATAATATTATTATAAACTTTAGCCATAAAGTAAATAAAATCTGCCTGAAAAGTGAGCTGTGTGAACAGTGTCACCTTGATAACTTCTTAGATCTGTTCATTTCCTATTCACCGCCCCACATAAAGTAGACCTAGGCTTGCTGAAAATTTCTTTTGACCTCTTGCCTAAAATAAAATTCTGGAAATAGGATTAAATGTTATTACCAGGACAAATCAGGAAGTCCTTACTGAAATGATACCCTTTCTTGAATGACCAGGTTGACTATAGGCTCCCATTTGGGTCCTGCCAGAGGGCATAGATAACTTGGGAGATACTCAGAACTCATTTATTTACCACTGTCTTCCAGTATTTCAAGGATTCCTTACAGAAGCTTAGTGTTGCAAGGGGATGGGGCTTTTCTATAATGGGAGTTTGCTATGAAGTCTGTCAGAATATTTTTTCTGATTTAAAAAAAAAAAAGAATCCTTCTTAAGTGCTATAATCATATATGAAAGAATCTTTTAGTACTGGAAGGATGGAGTAGAGTGCTCTGAGTTGCAGAACAGGCAAAAGTTTCACTGCTTTCATTTTTCAAGGTTTGTATCAGTTGATTATCTTTGCTGGGAATTCTAGACTGAAAAGTATGTAATTTCTTGTGTTTATTATTCTAGTAGGTCAGACTTTAAGGAGGATACTTTTTTTTTTTAGTGAATGTCATCTACCTTTTTTTATTGTTGTTGTTGCATTCTGGTATGGGAAGCTTTCATTCAGGAAGACAAATAAAGAAATCCAGGTTTGCAAAACATCTGCTTTGATAATACCCCAAGCGGGGATTGCAGGGCAGTGTCATCTTTACCTGTATTATTGTAAAGCTTGTCTTTTCTCTGCCTTGCAACTTTGATCCCATCATAGCATTTAATCTTGGATTTTCAGATCTTTTCCATGGGAAAAATATATATAATTGGCTTCTTCTGAAACTGCTAGCATATTTTTGGATAATTTAAATCGTTTAAATGATCAGGCATTATTAACTCAAATGAGTGAAGCTCCCTATCTACAGAAGTTCTTTGACAGCAATTAAAGTTCAGATGGTTTGGATTGTATAAAGGTGCAAATTTCTTCGCAAATGACAGCCAGCCTTTTTCTCCAATATTTGTTCTCTTTTGCCTTGAGTATCTAATCATCTGTAAGTTGTACAGATGTTTTAATATATGTGACTAAATATCTTCTAGGTGGTAAAAACTAATAAAGCTTTGTAACTACAAGTATAGGTCAGTTTGCAATCTGTGAATTGAAAGTCAAAGACTTTGTTTATTATAGTAACTTACCCTCCCTTCCCACCACAAACATTAACTCATTTATTCATTTATTTTTGTGCAAATATGCATCATAGTTTGATCTTTACCAGGAAAGGGCTCACTGGGAGAATTTATTTATGCCAACATTCAAAAGAGATGCTGAGCTATAAACATTTCTACCAGAGCAATAGCTCGGCCCCAAAATTAAATGCATATGTCAGAATAGCCTTCCTTGACTTGCTTTGACACTGAACATAAACTCTTCTTGTGAGTGTTAGCACAAAGTACTAAACTTCTGGAAAGCAAATTCTGCATGTAAGTATTTCTATATGTTTTCATGTTATTTTTGGCTGATTGCTGGCATACTCCTATTCTTTCTGATCACAGAATGCACAAGAGGTGATGGGCCACATGCTTTAGGGCCCACTATCTGACAGTTGTTCTGCAGACATAAACCAGCATACTTAAGTTTCCCACATGAAACATATCTCCATGACTCATCTTTTTTTTTTCTTTTTTTTTTTATTAAGTGATGACTTCTGCAAAGAGCAAGACCCACATTATTTCTATCTAAGGCCAAGCTGTCCTGTTGCCATGTCTTCTGTCAACTTTTATCCCGACAAGATCGCCTGTTCTTCTCAGCAGAGTAGCCTGGGTGTTAATCTGATACCTTGTCATTTGTTTTATATCACCTGGAATTGGATTTTGAAACTATTACTCATGCTGCATGTGGACTGGGATCATTTCTGGAATAATGTGCTATGCAGTATGAGTAATAGTGTTGGAATTTGGCATCTTCTTGGGAGCAAGAGCATATATTTCACTTTCTCTTTTTTTGTTGTTGACAGTAAAACAAAGAATAGTATTTCCTGTTATAAACTTAAATAAATAAGATTATTCATCATAAACTATACAGGTCATCATAGGAGTCGTTTGAAGGACTGAGGCCCAAGGTTTTCACGCCTTTTCAGGCCTTAAGGCCTTTTATAAAAATGTTCTAAATAATTCAATGCCATTTATTTTTATGCATCTATAATGGCATTTTATCATTCAGAAATTGTCTATTCACTGGGGTTTTCACAAATATGAAATATTCAAAAGATTAATTTTGCATTTCATCAGAATTTCATTTGACTTTGTAGATTGATGCTTTCCAATGTTGATCTATAAGCAAACATCTTGAGACTGTATAGGCAGAGTAAATATTTAGAAAATAATGCTGTATATTGCAGTAGCTGTGAATTGGGAATTAAGTGATACTCATTTCATTTTGAGTGGTGGTGTTAAACTTAAGTGCCTGGGAGGTCATGAGTGCACATATTAAAATTTATATTAGATACATGTAGTCACACAGTTTTGGATGTTATTCCAGTGTTGAGTTTAGAAAGAGTAAAGGTCCTGGTACACTAAATAAAAGTGGTCTGCATTTCAGTGTGTGGTACCTGTTTCATTGGTAGTAGCATTAACCAATTCTTGCCAGATGAGCACTGAGTCCCAAGCATGGTCCATAACTTCATGGACATAAGTCAGATTTTAGAACCCCCCACTTATTTTATCCCCGAGACCTTTATAAGCAAGAATGACATGGTTTGTTAAGAGCTGGTAGTTCTATTAATTTCAATACTTTTGATATATCTGATGTAATTGTTGTTTTGATGAGTGAGAGATGATAAGTTCAGTAGATATGCTTTTGAACTTCTGTGTGCTCTCCTTGCTGAATGGATGTCTCTCTAGATAACCAGTAAAAGGCACATATTCTTCCCATCTTCCTCCTTCCAGTGTGATGACGTCTGTTTGGAATAAAATGCTAATAATTTTCTTATTGTGGCTGGTTGTGTCCTTCCAGAAACCTAAGTAACAATAAGATCAAGGAAATCCGAGAAGGCACGTTTGATGGAGCTTCAGGAGTGCAGGAACTGATTCTGACAGAGAATCAACTGGAATCAGTGCATGGACGAATGTTCAGAGGCCTCACAGGGCTAAAGACATTGTAAGTGCCAAGACTTGTCTTTCTCTGTTCCTAAGCTGAGTGGGAGTGCTCAAGTTCAGCAATGCCTGCTAAAATATCTGTTACTACACAACAAGCTCTAAGGCAAGGTCTTGTATTACTGTCATGATGTTTTCAATGTTATTTCTAGTCCTGAGTAGGTTTAAGATTTATCTGCTAGTTCTGTGAAAAAAAAACAGATTTTGAAGAAGTTTGGGAGTAACATGATGGTGAACCTGTTATGGGTCAAATTTAGGCACTTTCAATCATTTAATACCTTTAATATTTTGTTATTTTCTATGGAAAGACAGTATGTAGGAACATGTTTACTATCTGTTAGTCCATCATCTCACTCCATCTCCACCCAAACTGGAATTGTTGGTCTATTTAAACCAAACCTCAGACTAGGCCAGGAGCCTAAAAGCTTTTGAATACCCTACAACTTTATGAAATCTTTAGGTAGGGAGTGAAGAAACACTCAGGTTACTGCTGGCACCAAAACAGGCATAGCTAATCAACTTTAAGGCAGGTATATTGAAGCTGTTACAGGTCCTGCTGACAGAAGGTCACTGGCCACTCACTATGCACCAGTTGTAGTGGCCCGTCATGAGCAAAGGCATCACTTTGGACTAGCCACAGCATGCTCTTTCTTGCCCACACCAATTACCATAAAAATTATGTCTGGCTATAGTATTAATGGGGTTGTGGTTGGGGAGAGTATGAAAGAGACATAGAGCCCACATGCATGAGAAGTCGGTTTGGTATTACTTTTGTGCTTAGCCAACCTTTGCAATTTATTTCTGAGAACTAACACATACATAAACTCATAGTACCTAATACTAATTTATTTTCATGATAAAAGTTATATTGGAAGAAGGATCTCAGACAAGACTTCAAGATGGTGTCCAATCCACCATCCTAAGAAGCAGTCAGGGACTAGGCTTCTGGTTACAGCAGACTCGTGCCAGGCGATATTTGTACATGAAAAATGTCTCTCTTGCAGTCCTCCCTGGTACAGAAAGAAAGCACTTGACTGTGTGGATGCTGTCAGTACACAGACCCTAGGAATCAAAATCTGATTCAAAATCTGCAATTTAGTCATTAGCAGCCAATAGTTCTTATGTTAGAAAGTATCATGGCACAATTACTTCAGTCCTTACTCAAGTGTAAAAAAATAGCTAAGTTTTGCTTCAAGAATTTTGGCCTGTAATAGTGAATACAGAACTTTTCTTTTGCTGTTCCTTTAACAATTTTTTCTGTAGTTGAAGCCATCTGTTCTTTAATTTAATGTGCACACTTTACTAAGGGATTTGAAAATACCGTCTATAGTTATTAAATTAATTTTTATACTGTAAAGCAGCCTGAGGCAGTGCTCCTAAACAAAAATCAGCATTTTTTAATAAAAAGATGCTTAACATTCAAGCTATCCTGCTGACCTGATTTACATTTTCCCTTAGCTGATAAAGCAGTCTAAATATACACAGCATGATATGAGGATCTGTAAGGATAAGTATTTCTTTAGGAAGGGCACGCAGAGCATGGTGAACCCTGATACAAACCCAAAGGTTTTGGCTTGAGGGACATGTATTTCTGTCCATTAATTGACTTTCTTTGAACTTTAGAATTGTGATCTTTTACAGAGATGCCACATTGGACAGGGTCATAGTCCAGTTTTTAAAAGACCATATGTTTCCTGAAATGTAATAAATTGCTGTGCAAGACATACTGACACCCAAATTCAGTCACCACAACTTGATGACTGCCTGATACTTTACATACAGAACTGTGAAAATGTTTCCAACTGCAACTAAGCCAGTAAGGGCCTTACTTCTCTTATTTACTACTCTATTCATTTTAGAGCTTGTGGTCTTGACTTGGCTTTCAGGCAACTTACTACTCCACATATAAGGTGTGTGTCTGTGTGCCCTGTGACTTTTATGACAGTTTCACCCCAGTTGCCACACCAAAACTCTTGAGACCGCAGTGCCTGTGACAGTAACTTTACATATAGAACAGTAATGCAAAAGCAATGTAACATTCAGGTGTCCAACACCGTGTTTGTGATTACACTGTGAATTTCTTCCCAGCCATATCTAATCTCTCCTTGGTGTTTTTCAAGCATCTATTGATGTAGCATCTAAACACCCAACAGGTGAATACCAATCTGAGATTTAAATCCAGACTTCTAAGGGAGTCTGAATTTTCATTGCTCACTGCATTAATTTGATACCAAGGAATTAACCCTCCTCTATTTGGAGGATCAGTTCACTGGAACAGCAGCATGAGCTGCATATATTTGGTGGACTTTTGGTAGTGTGCTTTAATTACTGAATAATTTTTCACCTAAGTAGGAATATCGCAACTGTGTAGTGATGTTTACAGACCCAGACGTTGGTTAGCATGCAGTGTAACAAATACACATGAGCCTTTTTTTGTTGTGAAGTGAAACAAAATACTACAGTCTTTCAGTTTAATTGGGCTTTATCGTCGAGTTCATTGTTACCATAACAACTCAGAGATGTATCTTCAAAAACACAGCACTGATTCATCTAGTACAAACACTGATCGAAGACCATTTTATAGGATAGTTACTGATTTCTGTCTTGTCAATTAATGATTATAATGACATTTCAGAGCTTGTGATAGGTCTGGAAATCTTTCCTAAAGTATTCCTTGATTTCTGCTGAGGATGCTATTTCCTTCCATACTTATGTGGTGTGGATTACAAAAAACATCCACGATAGGACTAGAAGTAATGCAACTAGTATGGCACCTGATGCATCCGTGGGTCCTGAGGGGACCAGCAGATGAAGTTGCTCAGCCACTATCCATCATATTAGAGAAGTCATGGCAGTTTGATGAAGTTCCCACTAACTGGAAAAGGGGAAACATAACCCCTATTTTTAAAAAGGGAAATAAGGAAGACCTGGGGAACTATAGGCCAGTCAGTCTCACCTCTTGGAGCAGATCCTCCTGGAAACTACGCTGAGGCACATGGAAAATAAGGAAGTGATTGGTGACAGCCAGGATGGCCTCAGTAAGGGCAAATCATGCCTGACAAATTTGGTGGCCTTCTGTAATGATGTTACAGCATTGATGGATAGGGGAAGAGCAACTGACATCATCTACCTGCACTTGAGCAAAGCATGTGACACTATCCTGCATGACATCCCTGTCTCTAAATTAGAAAGACATGGATTTGATGGGTGAACCACTTAGTGGATAAAGGAATTCGCTGGGTGGTTGCACTCAAAGAGTTGTGGTCAATGGCTCAATGTCCAAGTGGACACCATTGATGAGTGGCTCTCCGTAGGGGTCCTTACTGGGACCAGCACTGTTCAACTTTTTTGTCAGTGAGATGGACAGTGGGATCGAATGCACCCTCAGCAGGTTTGCTGATGACCCCAAGCTGTGTAGTACAGTCAACACACTGGAGGGAAGGGATGC
>JAVJGJ010000061.1:48380807-48398686 GCA_035590215.1 Microhierax caerulescens
CAGTTCTCCTTTCTCCACAATGTCCATAAGCCTGTGTTAAATGCACATGGGATTAACCCCAGAGCTCCAGGGCAGAGCAGTGATTGAAGTAGGCTGTGCTGCAGTGCTGAGAGCAGCTGTAAATCATATTGTGGGTATGCTATGTTGGCCTAGAACCTATATAATTGAGGAATTGGTTTGGGCTTGTTTTCTTGCTGCAACACCTCAACTGTGCCATATGTTTTAGTCTTCAGCGGTGTTGTTTTCTGGAGGAATTGCTTGGCTGAAAACCTAAGGTGATTTTGACTACCTCTTTAGGTTTGTAAAAATATGTTACAAGTGAAGACTTACAAGGTCTTCAGCAACTACACCTACATTTGAAGTGCCTGATTCTTTAAGGCCTTAAATATTTTGTCTTTAAGATACACTATGCTTTCAAGAAATCTCATTATCTTTTTTTCTGCACTACCAGAATAATAGCTGTCAGGCATACTCACATACAATGTGAGAATTCCATCAGTGTTAGTTTAGGTACTTAATTTTCCATACATGGGGCCCTGTCAGCTCATTTTTCTTCAGTGAGGGAACCTCATACTGAAGCTATTGATTCTCCCTGTCTTTGTACATAAGCTAGTCAGCCTTGTTTTTCACCAGGGATATCAGCCTCTTTCCTTCATCTGAAGTTTAGTCATGAAGTTTCACACAAATTATGGATCGGCATTTCAGTACAGGACTCCAGAAAAAAGCTTTGGGTTTTTTTATGCTAAGCCAGCTTGGCTCCACATAGTGGGCGTTACACGGAGGTCTGTGCGAAGGGCTAGCAGTGCTAAACTTTTCCATGGCATTGCCTGAAGTAATCACGTTGAAGATCGTGTATATGTGAGTGTAGTGTGTGAGGTGAGTTTAGACTTGGGTGTGAGCTGTAGCTTGGGTTGAAATCCACTACAAATACAGCCCTGGTAGTCATGTAAGTATGTCTAAATAATAGCTGTAGCAGTAAGTACTTTGGTTTATAATCTTATACATATATGTATGTGCATATGTATATTTTAATTACAACCCTAGTCCTAGTACAAAACCTGCATAGAACTTCCCTGAACTGTATTACAGAGAAGGATCCTGCAGAAACAGATGGTAGGAAAGGGCTTGGACTTGGAACCCAGCATATTTCTGTAGTTACTGAAGTATTTCTGTACGTTCGTGTTTGATGCGATTATGTCTTGTTTTGTTTCAGTAATTTGCTGGCTAACTCCTTTAATTGTAACTGCCATTTGGCCTGGCTGGGAAAATGGTTGAGGAAGAAAAGAATTGTCAGTGGAAATCCACGCTGCTTGAAACCCTTTTTCTTAAAGGATATTCCAATCCAAGATGTAGATATCCAAGACTTCACCTGTGATGGTAAGACAATCCAATTCAGTTTGGGATTTGTGATGATGTTGGCACCTCTGTGAGAGCCTCCCTTCCTTTCAAGCAATACAGCATGTAAACGTTTCAGCTTAGTGATGAGGAAGACAGCCATCTAGAGTTGAACATCATTGTTCCCTAACAGGAGTTTATTTTCTTTCTTGATTTCCAGTTTCTGAATTTCTACTGTCTTCACCTAAATATAAGAATGAATTTATTATAGACAGATGCTCTGCTTTGTATAATCATAGCCCTTCCTCCCACTTGCTTATTCATACACTTAGGTAACACTCTGAAGCCAGTGGGAATGGTGCTTGCTCAGCAGATCTTTTAGTTTTGGATACTGTCTAGTTTCACCAATAACAGGTATGAATAAACAGGGGAATAAAAAGAACTTAGATATTATTTGAAATGTCTCAGTGATGCTTAGTGCTTTGCTGGGTCCATATAGGTTTAAAAAAAAAAACAACAATCGTGATATTTCTTTTATTCTTCAGGTAGTTCTTTGTCTTCTGATCAAGCAGATTTTAGAGAAAATAGTAAGGATAAAAACTGACTGATGAATGCACTGGTAACTTAACTTGTAGGCTGTGATTGCCTGTTAAGACCAGATATGCTGGAGCTGCAGTTAGTCATAGCTCTAAAGAGACCATAAGAGTGATAGAAGTTTCCTACTTAGAGTAGAAATTTGTTCCTGTCCTAGTCAAGCAATCTGGCAAAAGGCCCAGGTGCTTGGGCTCAGAGCTTAAGAGACCCAAGTTTAGTCATTAAAGAATAATTTGCTTTTAGTTTGGGAGGAAAAACTAAAATTCTGGTCCACAAAATGACGTTCCACGCTTGGGAGCTTTCTCTATCGTAGTCACTCAGACATCTGTGGTGTATGGAAGGTAGATGGTGGCAGGGTGTAAAACACAGTACAGGAAAACTGAATATGCTGAAGAAGCATGCTTTTTCTGCAGGATTATGATTTTTTTTTAAATTTTGTTTCCAGTCATTAAGGTCAGCTGGAGAGGGGGAAAAAAAAAAACCCAACCACTTTTGGTGTTCTGTGGGCTGGTTGTGCTTCTCCATCCCTCTGAATACAAATGATTCCCTACCCATACATTTGTGGGTAATTTTGTTATCTTGTACCAGGATTTCCAGCCTTATTCTTTAGTCTCAATGCTCATGGGTACATCCAGTAGAGAGAAGAAAGCAACAGATCTGTCTCAGTTAGTCCTTGCATCAGTTTTAAAAAAATAAAAATACAGCACATAATGACAGCTGACTGTGTGCTCTTGGATTGCAGCACTGTGTCTCCTTGCTGGTGAACTCAGGCTGCCTGCACTCTCAAACACTTGTGTGGTTCCTCTCACTGTCATCTAGAGAATGTGCCGTTAAGTGTCTCCTTTCATATGCATCATGAGACTATAACATGCATTTGCCTTATGTTTTGCAAAGCCTGTTGCTTTTGGGGAAAATACATGCTTTAATGTTCTTAACTTCAAAGAGTTGGTTTCTTGTGCAGAAACTCTATTGTTCTTCAATTACAGTATTTAAACTGCTGATTATGGACCTTTGAAACTGTTTTTTCGGAGAAAGTAGATATTTTTATGTCTGCACAGATGATCAGCAGTTAAAAGTATGCTGTTCTCTTTGTTGTATGCCTGGTTATCCTTGTCAAAAACAATGAGGTTTTACAATTGAGATGATAAATGAAGTGCCAGACTAACTTAAAAAAAGTAAAAAATTAACATCTAAAACCTGATTTTTAAAAAAAAAAAATCTTCCTAAAGCAGCATGGATAGTGAATATCATCTGTCTAGATGAATTTAAGGGCAATATTCTGGTCAAGTTCTCTGTTTCAGCTGGTACAGTAGGGATTGGGGGAGTCTTTGGGATTCACATAACTAATTTTACTGTAATTTTCAAAATTACAGGGAAGTAGATACTCCTAAGAAAAAAATATTTATTTAAAAATATTGCTGTTCAGGTTTTGAACTGTTGTTCATATGGCCTAAAGAACCTGTATGAAGGCAGGTTGATCTAAAGTATTGGATCTACTTTAGAATATTTTGGTGGTTACCATGGATTCAGGGATGTCCCTCCTTAGTCCTTGTAAGCAGTTATCTTCAAAGTGCGTGAGTTTGGTCTGGAAAGCTGAATTCTTACTCCATTCCTCTCCCTCTGCAGGTAATGATGAAAGCAGCTGCTTGCTTTCACCTCCTTGTCCTTCCCAGTGTACGTGTGTGGACTCGGTGGTACGCTGCAGCAACAAAGGGCTGCGGATATTGCCCAAAGGAATTCCCAAAGATGTGACTGAGCTGTGAGTTACCTTTTACATAGCTCCTTTCATGAGAAGTTCATGAAATTACATCATAGTGGGGCTTTGTAGGTCCTTGGGGGTTTTGTCTTTGAGTTTAGTCACTGGGTTTTGTGCTTTGGTGCTTTCCATATGTTTTGACTGTTATTTTTATATTTGTCCCTTGACTGAATACATTGCTCTGTAATGGGAACAGAGTTTATCTATGCTTGTACCCATTAATTCTGTGTGTAGGGAACAAATGCATATATTAGTATCAAATAATCCTATAGTGCTTCTGAGAAGCCTAAGCTCACAACAGGCAGTTTGAAAGGATGATGAAAATATGTTCCTGACTTACACAGCTGTAAGCTAATTATCCTCGGAGGAGATTAAGGAAAAAGAAAGCCAGTGGTGGAAGCAAACAGTGAATTCTTTTCTCCAAACCTCATGAAATGGCTAAAATAACAGATAATTAGATTAAATTCTAAAGTAAATTCATCCTACTTGAGAACCACCTTTCTAGTTGTCTTTTCATCTACCCCTCACTATGACTTTATACTGGATTTTGGTTCTTTCCAAGAAAAGAAAATACACTGGTGGAACTGTTTGGCTTAAACAGTTGGCAGTAGAAATACTGAGCTTTTCCCCTTTAGGTCTTTATTCAAATCTATCCCAGGTGAGTTGTTACTGAAACTTATTACAATCTCATCAGCATCTCTATGTGAAAGTAATTAGTTGAGTTAGTTGGTATGTTCAGTGAATTTTGTAATGAATTAAAATCTGATTCTGATATTTTTTAGTATCTAGTACTGTTTTTACTGTTAAGTAACAAGGCAGCTAATGAATGAGATACACACCTCCTGCCCTGGTTTTAGCTGGGCTTTACTCCCTTCACAGTGGGAGAAAGGGGTTTTCACTGTTTTTACCAGTGTTGTAGTCAAAAACAAGACTGTTGCTGAATAAGGAGTGTACTGAAAGCACACGTGGTAACTTAAATTAACATGGAAATTTTGCATTAGTGAATGCATCCTCGGAACGCTGTTACCAGAGCATGGTTAATAGTGGATTGAATTAAAAGCTGAGTCCTGGCCTTTATTCCCTTATATATTTCTATCACTGATAAAAAGTCTGCAAGGTGGTTTCTGCTCTGTTCTTTTTCAGGTTTCATTGCATTCAAATGTGTCTTGCCGACAATAAGATATCACAGATGTTACTTTGATTTCCACTGCCACACTAAGGAATTCTTATGTTTAAATTCTGCATATTGAGTTTTACTGATACTATCTGATACACTGACGACATAACTTTCACAAAAAGAGTGAAACTAATCTCACATTCTTGAAAACTGCTATATTTCTTAAGCTATTTCTTGGCAAATGAGGCAATAGCCTGGAACTGAGCAGTTTGAGTTCATAGGAGTTTACGTGACTGTCTTCTTCAGTAGGAGCCTCTTGGCTGTGCAAGCCTCTACTTCAGCTTTCTGCTTTCAATCCAGAAATGTGTCAGCAGAACAGAGTCAGCCATGGGCTGGCTGGCTCTGAGTATTTCATGTTCTGCAAATATAACCTTGAATCTGTCCCAGCTGTCTCAAAATTCAATCCTGATCTCATTCTCCTCTTAACCAACATATACTGAGCTCCTTATTTTAATCGATACCAAAAGATGAGCTGCAGGTACTGAAGCTAAATATTTCACGTTTGTGGAAACTGTGGCAATAAATAAATACATACATAAATCTTATCATTCATACTTGTTTTCCTTCTGCTTCCCAATTAAGATAATGATGTTGCCCATAATCTATAAAGGACTATATCCTCTAGGTCCCAAGATGCTCATGTGAACTTAAGCATTTTTATTGTTCTGTATTTGAGAATTGTCCTTGCTGCTGTGGTAAACAGCATCTTCTGTGGAACCCCACCTCTCGCCTCATTTTGAGGACAAGTGCAACTTGGCAGAGAGAATCCCATGGCTTTCCGGGCACAGGGTGGAAGAGATTTATCTTGTTCAATCTATTTGTACTCCTCACACCAAAATACCCCCGTTTTCCTAGGACGATCCTAGATTCCTTGAACTATGTCCTAAGGCTGGAATATCTTCCTAAAGCTTTCTTTCTGTGGCAGCAGTAGATACCTGTTTATCACTTGAAACCAGGTTTAAGTTATCTGCTGCAGAAGATACCACGGCTTTTGCTTGGCTAGAGAGCGCCACAGCAGTTGCCAGGGCAGGGGTGCCTTCGCCTTTCTCACTGCTACCACAGTCACAGGTGCTCAAATACATTAAAACCCCTTTCCCTGTGTTACCACAACCCATGCTGCCTTTCTCTCCTTCCACACTCATGTCAGAGACCTCTCGGCAGTGTGCAGGGGTCTCCGTGCTCCTGCCAGGCACTCGCACAAAGCTACAGTCGCCAAGGGTGGAGGTCATGCCAAGGAGAGGACAAGGGCATAAAGAGCCTCTTCTCCTGGCAGCCCACAGCTCCCTCCCTCAGGGACGCCTGAACGGTGATATGATACAGGGGAGCATTTTAGTGGCATTTTTATAAATGCAGCAGTCTGACATTGATAAACTTCTATTATCGATGTATTAATTTACAAGGCATGTTAGCTGCAGTGCTTTTTATTGAACTGCAGTGTGGTTTTATACAATATGGTTTAAGAAAAACAACTGCCATGTATCTAGATAAACCAATATGTTACAGCTGAATATAACCTTTGCAGAAGTTCTTTTAAATTCTTTTAGAGGTCTTAGTGTAGTCTTAAACCAGGAATTCTTTCATTGTAACAGGTATTAAATAGCAATGTGCAAAAATGAACATACATCTTGCTCAGGCACATAGGGAAAATGTTACCTTTTGCTGGGTCAAATTTCACTGTACCTGAGGTCAGCAAAAAAAAGATCACCAGCAATGTTTTACTGCATGGTGGACTGGAGACGTAGGCTCGCCCCTTCCAACTTTCTTCATGACTTTCTGTTTTGGATGTGTATATACACAAAACATGTGAAAACCATTATCTCCTTCTTATTTAGAGACTGGAATGACAGGAGACATCCTTGTGTTTGGTTTGTACCACCCCTGGGAGGAGGGATTACCTTGGCAGGGAAGGCTTCCATCTAGAGTAGAGTTGAAAAGATCACTAAGTCTCCTGGCTTTTAAAGAAGGATGATGATGCAACAAATTTCTGTTTCTCAGCTATTCCTTCACAAAACCCCATCATCATGGGCAAGCCTTCTTTCAGCTTCTTGGGAACAAGGAAATATTATGCTGTTTCTTGCAAATTCCTTTGCTGTATATTTACGTACTGCCTACATTTTTTCGTACTGTTTGCTTGTTCCAAAAAGAAGCCTTGGGTTTTTTGAACGTACACAATTTTCTCGTCCAGATGTTCAGAAGTAAAATGTTCATGCAGTGAGCTAGTTTGGAACTTAGCCTGGCTGCTGTTTAATGTTTTAGGCTTTCCTTTTCTTCTTCTTTTCCCCCACCCACCCCCAAATCTGTCTGAACTAAGTTTCCCATGCTCTTTTTCCTTTTGCATATTATCTCAGTGTGTGAACACTAGTTTTTTCTTTTTTTCACAAAACCAGAGTCTATTTCTAATAAAGTCTTATCTGACAGCATCCAGCTGCTTTTATGGACCTACAGCAAATAATATTTTGCACTGGGGAAAAACACTGGAGACAATTATGTGGATGGCGTGTGCATAAGCTGTAACATAATGAGCGTGGTGTATTTTAGAATAAATATGTACTAATCATGTCATCTCTAGACTCCAAATGTCATGACACTGAGCTATATGAGAGCACTGATGGGATTGTTAGGAAAACCTGCATCCATACATCATTGTTAGTGATTATTTTCTTTCCATGTATATTAATATATATTAATATTTGCATTACTTTTGCTATTTCTCTTTCTCTCCTCACAGACTTTCTTTCTCCCATTTGTTTTTGTTTTTTTTTTCTTTTGTTCTGAGTGTTAGGTTCATTTAGCCTGCAAGTTCATTCAGTACTTGGCACAATGGTTTCCACAAGCAGCTGACCTGCTTACTAGCAGAGGGATCCCACTGAACTTGTAGCTCTTTGTTCCCCACCTCTAGCTTGCTGCCTGTTGCATCCTCAGCCTTAGCATGGCACCTTCATTCAGCTGAATGTCCAGTTACCGAGATGATTTTGACAATTGCCTCCCATATGTTTGCTGCCACATTTGCTTGGAGGTATTTACCACCATTCTCAACCCTCCTGTCTGTCTTCAAAGGCACTTTTGATTTCTCTTGACTTGTGACAAAATATAGTGGCTCATACTTGGGCCATGCAAATTGTTGCGATAAATATGCTCTAAGCAGTTAGTTATGATACATGTAGAGTACAGTAACAATTTAGTTGCATTTTTCGGTATGCCTGTATTGCCATTGATCAAAGGGATAACTCTGAAGTGAGGTATCTGATGGAAATCATCTGCTTGAGAATGCCAGTGCTCTGGCTTCTTTGGCAATCTGCGCTATTTTACACATTGACCCTTAACACAGATTTCAGTGAATTTTCCTTTCATAATAAAGGAGAGAAACAGTTTGGATCAAAGCTTAGGCTTACACGGTCCTATGTCATAAAAGGTTTTACAGCCTGCTTAATTCACTGCAGAGAATTCTCCCATTGAGAAAATGGATCCTCCCATTGACAGAATGGGTGGTTCTGTAGAAGGCTATTTTTAGTTACAGCTGATCTGTGTTTCAAATCTGATAGTTTAGAAAAAGTAAATGGTAACGATACTATCAAATAAAGTGTTCTGACTGATGAGGTTTGAGTACATATTGGAAAGGCGACTTCAGCACTAATAGAGAATAAAGGTAAGTTTAACTTTAGGGCCTTCACTTTTCTCTCAAACACAGCCATGGTCCTGTGCGTCAAACCTGCAGGTTGTTGTCGGACATACAAATGCAGCAAATTCCAGAGTCCAAATCTGCCAAAACGTAAGAAAGTTTAAGATCCAGATTTGTATTTAGATACATACTTGAATATTGTTTCTTCTCAAGAAACTGTAATTAAAGCTCTTAAAATTCACGTTTTGTGAATGTTTCATCTTTCACGGTTCAGTTCTCTTCTAGACCACCATTTTTAGGAAATGAAACTTGCCTCGAAATTTTAGGATGTTGGGTATCTGCATTAAGAAGTTCAGACTATAACTTAATTTAGACCTGCATAAAATTGTCAAGTGTAGTCCTTTTTTTTGTTGTTGTTTGTAATGTAACATTCTAGATGAAATATTTAAAGAAATAAAGGAAAGGCTTTGTGCCTTTTCAATTACTGCCTGAGAACTGATTTCTCTCTCCAGTTTCTTCTCTTAGCACAGATTGCCACTGTGAGCTTGACTTTATGGCTGAATAGACATTTCAGTACAAAAAAGGTTCCAAGTGATTCAAATCGTTACATGATGCTTTGGCACCTTGTGCTGGTTATATCACTTCCAATCCAAGTGGTTTCAGTATAAAAATAGACAAGTTGGAAAAAGAACAGCTGTCATCTTTTATGCATAGTTTTAAATTTTTTATGTGTGATGCTAGTGTGTGTGGAAGGTGCTGGATGAGCCCCAGGGCTGCTGCAGGCACTGGGCTCCAAGAGCGGGCGCGGTTGGTGCAGGCATGGAGCAAGGCATGGCCATGGCCCACAGCACCAGCCATCCTGGCCAAACAGCTACCTGTCACCAGCATGCAGTCATGTTCTAGAAGGAGCCTTTCCTGGTAGATAGTTTTATTTTATGAGAACATGAACACATGGGTTTTGGGTTTTTTTTCAATTTTGGCTCTGGTAGTTGCTTGTTCCTTACAAGTCATTGTTGAGACTTCAGGATTCCCAGCAGCGTTCATGGAGTAAAAACCAATTTCAAATCTGATACTTAAAATACAGAGTCTAGAGATTTTAGGAAGCAAATGTGGTTGTTTTGGATACTAGTCAGTGTATCTATGTTAAGGCAGCTGACACCCACTCTTGACTCTGTCTGTATATTAATAACCTGACTCTGAACATTAAAATTAGACATACATTTTTTTCATTCATGCCAGAATTTCTTTGCATACCAGATGCCATCCTTTGGCTAAGGTTTGAAAAGAATTAAAAGTACAATCTTCCCTCCATGTCATTCTGTTTATGGCTTGGCTTGTTTTGTTTGGGCAGGGGGTCTGTAGCTTCACCCGTGTTTTTTTATTTATGTATGCCTATACATAAATACACAGAGTTTTGTAATTGGGCTCTGCCCCTTCACCCTCATGAATAATTCTTTCATTCACCGTGTCGGGCTTCCAGCTCTCTTGCAGCCCCCATACATCATCTTCAGCCCAGCAAGGTGCAGAGCTGCTGTCCCCGCGTCCCCTCCCTGCTCTGACAGAGGCCTGGCCCACGGTGGGCATCAGTTCACCTGCAGCAACTGGTTTCTCCAAATGTTGCGTCTCAGTTCCTCCTGATTCTTGGCACGCTCTTACACCTTGAAAGCTCTGGTTATTTCAAAATCATTGCAGTTAAATGTGCTTTTGAAATGAATGCCTTTTGCTTAGGAAATACTGCTATTCTTTGTATAATGTGGTAAAAGGTTTAACAGTGGTGAATTATTCTTATGCATGGATGAAAAGTATATAATCAGTAATTTTTCAGTGTAAAATTCTGTTTGTTCATAAATTATACCACTGTTGTAAGTATTGCAGCTTTCTGCTAGCACATTTATATAACCATCAAATAGCTTGCAGTACAAATCCAAAGCTATTCAAAGCAGATCTGTAGGAGTTTAACCCCAGGGGTCTGCATGTCTATGTTAGGCTGAATAATGAAGCACTGGATTAAAATGTGCACCTTTGACTTCTGATTGCACCAGAAAGCAAAACAGGGGAGAAAAACCTTGGCTAGCCATCATCAGTTTGTTCAAATTTCAGGCTGCTTCATACTGGGATCAACAAGAGAATACCCTGAAAATGTATTTCTGAAGATTTCAACACATTGCAAGAGTCGAGTCTCCTTTCCTAAAGGAAAATCATATATAGCTTCCAAATGCATAATACATGACCTGAATTTGATTTCCTTTGGACACCCTTTTGGATTTTACATTTGGAATAAAGACTGGAACTTTAACCTACCCTTTTGCATGGGTTTAAGATTTGTGACTTTCTGGGATGAAAGAGAAGGCGCAGACTCCCAGCGGCCTGTTGCGTCCATAGCAGACCATGTCTGGGGAAATGAGACATGATTTGGCCTGTTTAAATAGTAACATATGCGGTTGAATTCTGAGGGTCTTCTGCGTAACAATTTATGGTGTGAATTCGCTAGGGAACTCCATTTTCAAAATAATTTATAGCAAACATAGTCAAAATGAAGCAAGTGACTTTACACTTGCTGAGTATGAATATCCATGGGAGGTATAAATGCGGTGTAACTAACCTGTACTCTGGTTTGTGATAATCTGTGTCAGCAGAGCAGCTGCCACTACTTTGCAAGGGCTGTTTACTGTGCAACACTGGCACTCGATGCTTGTGATCTTTGTGAATGGAGAGATAATTTGTTCAATAGGTGTTTATTGTTGTTTTTTTTTTCATTAGGGAAGGATTTTTCTTTTGGTTAAAAATTCAAAAGCCTGTAGTCCCACTTGTCCAAGCTTATCCTAGCAGGAGCTGGGTCAGCTCCACTGCATGCTAGGTAACTCTGCCTTGGTGGGATCCTGTGCACAGGCAGAACGGATAACCATGAGGCTGGGGTAGTTTAGTTGGAGTAATTTAGTTGAAAAGAGAGCTGAAGCAGCAGAAAATGGTGAGAGGGCATTGTGCTGAAATAGAAGAGGGGAAAAAATGTGTTGGTTTTAAAATGTATTATGTAAGAAATTCTGTTAGTGTTTACAGATTTTATTTTTAAATAATGTAAAAATAAAGTTTGTGGGAAAATTTTCTTGGATTTAGTTTACACAAGTATCTCTGTGTTGTTGCAGTTAATGTAGAGGGGGAACATGTAGCACAGTAACAATCTATTATTGTTGTTTGCTATAGTAAATGCAGAATAAGGAGGTCTGTTGCCAGAGAAAAGGAAATGGTATGTGTGGGATAAAAATTCTTAAAATTATTATCAGATTATATTGTCAGCAGTAGAGGCAGCACATTAAGTGTTCTGGTGTCTGTGGGCTGCATTTTCTGGATGTGCTTGATTATCTTCCAAAACACACCTTGTGAATTGCATTGCCCCATGTCTACCTTAGGAAAAATCCCCCAAAATATCTTGTAAGGAAGGGAAATACCATTTCACCCTTTATCCTCACCTGTGGAGGGAGGAGTGCCTTCCTTCTACACAGTACTTTCTGAGAAGGTTAGATTTGTGTCCTAGGTAGATATGGTTTCTGGCAGATGTCTGGAGAATTACCTTGACAGTGTTGTGGCACCACAGTGGTCAGTTTCCATTGCAGCCTTAATTACTTTAGTATCTTCCAGGGATGCAGTTTCACCCAAAAGTCAAGGTTAAGGGAAAGAATTCCAGCTCTGTCTCTATAATTTTATAGTAAGCGGGAAAATCCCCATATCCCATTGCTACCACAGATAGCTGTGGAGTCTTGAGTACCCAAGCTCTCTTCTGGGCAAACTTTTGGAAGGTATTATATTTGTTCAGAACTTTTCCCTTGGTTTACTGAATGTTCATGTTTCTTCAGTGGACAAAAACTGTAAAAATACAGGTACTATATGCCTGTGTGAGGACATAGCATTATCCCAAAAGGCTTTAGCCCTACTGTGCATCTGTCTGAAGAGAGATACATTCAGTGGTGTCTCAAACTTCCACCCTGGAAACACAAGCTGTTTTATTAAATACACTTAGTGCTTGTAGGAGGAGCCTGTATTCGAAGAGAACTTGGTCTTTGTTCTTTGATTTGTACCTAATTTTCCTCCTTTACCAGCATAATTTGAAAAGGAAAGGTAAGGAGGGTATATAAGCCACAGTAGGAATTGCTGTAATGGATGTGGCATCAAAGTCATGGATGTCTGTGTTGACACTGGAATAAGTGAGACTTTTGGCAACAGAGACCTGGTGGTGCAGCTCCTCTTCCAGTTCTGTCTCTGTGAAGAACTTACATGCACAAGACAGAAACTTTCCTAGCAGGGTCAGTCAGCACTCAGCATTCTTATAGAAACTTGTTGTAGGTAACTTTACATTCAGGGCACAAGCCATACACTTTTTCTCCCCTTCTTCAGTTACTGTCATGTTTGCTGTAGGCCAGAGATACTTTATTTGCTCCCAAGCCTTTAAAAAAAAAAAAAAAAAGCTACTGTTATGCTTTGCATCTGGGATAGTTCACTTATAAAGGACAAACTTATAGTTTCAAAGCAATAAATCAAAAATAATTTCTTTAGTGACTGCCTTTATATTTTCCTCATTCATGGTGCAGATTGAGTGACAGGAGTTCTTGTTAACATGTTTGTGTAACTGTCAAAACTGACTTTTTTCAGCTACCTGGAAGGAAACCATTTGACTGCTGTGCCGAAGGGGCTGTCCACCTTCAGACACCTGACACTGATGTAAGACACATGTGGTTTCATATCAAGAAAATAACATGGCTTTCTGCACTGTGTTGTAGGCGGAACATAAATAATTACTACGGGGGGGGGGGACACAACCCACAAAATGCAAAAACCTGATGTAATTTGGATTTGGAAAGAATTTCACAGTGGCCACTGCTGCCAGTAAGTGTTCATAAAGAGTGGAGAAAAGAGCAAGGTGACTGAGAGCACCAGAGACCCTTCCTCTGCAGGAGCCTCCAGCCTCTGCAAAAGGACTAAACTCTCACAGGCTGCTACAGTTTCGCTTGGCAGATTTATCTGTATGAACCTGTAAAGGTCATTAATGGAGGAGGCTGCATTAATTTGTTCTAGGTGAGGCAGTATTTATAATGCTAAGGCAATGAAAATTTGCATAGCTGTTTTTCTGCTATGAACAGTCACAGATCGGGACACAACTAGACTGTTCAGCAAGTTGCTCCCTGAAGTACACAGGAGCAAAATTTCTTGGCTGAACTATTTATCAGAAATTTTCAAATGCGGTTTGAGTCAGCTGTGTAGATACTCAAGTCAAATAGGCAGAACAACCACAGACAAAACCAGCATGGACAGGAGACTGCAATCCTCTGTTTTAAGAGACTGTTTTATTTGGAAATATCTCTAATTATTTTTTTTTCAAGGGAGAGCAACAACAAAAACAAATGTTCTGTTTGAGCCTAAAAAACTTTTTTAAAATTAAAAATTATTTTTTTTCTAGTAGCTGTCAATGTGAAGGGCATATGGAAATGGTATGCCTATAATATATTGCAAAGCAAACTGGTACAGTAAATATTCAGCTGTGCTTGTATTATTTAACAATTTACTCCTCTTCAAAAAATTTGCTTGTTTTTTTTTTTTTAATGTTGTATGCTGAAAATAAGCCTTAATATTTCCGAGTCTGAAGCTTTTTAGGGGAATCTGATGTGCTTTGCTATTAGAGCTTATTCAAAGTTGGTTAGAAAATATATCCATTGATAATATGTGACTTTTCAATTGATTCAAGCATTTTGCAGATATTATATAATTTTTTGAAAAGCCATTTCTCAATTCCTATATATAAATGATATTTTCTCTGTGTGTTTCTTCAGTGATTTGAGCAACAACAGCATAAGCGTATTGGCCAATTACACCTTCAGCAACATGACTCAGTTATCAACACTGTAAGTAGTCCAACATTTTGGTAACGGTTTTGATTGCTTTTCAGGCACCATCTTTGGTGTTGAACAATTAGTGTATGTCTTGTTACTTAAGAATGCGGCTTACCATGCTTCTGTGTGGTTGAATTAGTGTGAAATAATCAAAGAAAATACAATGTTGTAACTCTGTTCTCTCTTCTCCCAGCATCTTGAGTTACAATAGACTCCGGTGTATTCCAGTCCACGCATTCAATGGGCTCAGGTCTCTTCGAGTGCTGTAAGTACCACCTTGATGCAGCTGAGTTGCAGCTTATTAGAATGCTGTTGATGGCAGGGAGGTTTTTAATGAGCAGATGGCTTTCACTTGATCCAGTAGTCATAAATATTTTCACACAATTAGCTTCAATGTACTTGTATTTAGGTGCAATATGTCCGGTAATGACTAGAGCAGGTGAATGCTAAACTTTGAAAGGAAGCAATTACATACTTGCAGGATGAATGACTTTTCTGATAGTTCAGGGACAAGAACTATCAGGAAAACAGGCCTCCAAGAGACTGCATAGAGTCTGCTTGTCTCTTCTATTTGAACAATGTTTGGGTGCCCCACAGGTAAGGACTTTTCTCTTGGTCTGTAAAAACTTATAATATTTTAGAGTGCAAGTTCCCACTGGATGCTTCAGCAAGAGTGTCTTTACTGAAAACTTGTGTATTTTTATAATATTTTCTATTAATTTAGATTTGTGAGCAAATTTTTACAGGAAAGAATGCAATCTGGAGAGAAGTTAGAAGTCCCCACACTAAAACAATGAGGAAGTCAAGCCAGAGGCTGGGCGCCAGTAACGCTGAGATGGTGGCACACTGAGAGGTGTCCATGTGTGATTTCTTTCTGTGGAAATTCTTTTCTGCACTCTTTATTTCCAGTGTAGCTGCTTTCAGCAGCATTCTCAACTGAACAATTTGTTTACAAACTCTTCTGAAAGTCATCTTCTTTACATTGTCACAGAGTGTGGGCTGTGGGCCTGTACCTTACAGTAAGTGGTGCCCACCCCCGCCCCCGCTTTTCCTAAGCACCTTCTGCTTCCTGCTTCAGTCTTGTGTTTGCTGTCCTGCACTCCCCATCTGCCCCATCAGAACCAAACCCTGAGTTGAGTTTGCTCAGTTGTTTGTGTGGACCTGTGACACCATGTGCAGCTGTCAGGGCACATGGAGATGGATGGAGATGGATGGAGAAACCATCTTCCTCCTCATGGCCCAGCAACACAAGTGGGTCATCCTTACTGGCCCAGTGAACAGGAAACAGATAAATTAAATAGCTTATCTGTGATGTGATTGTTCAGTCCACTGAAGGAGAAAGAGCTTTGAACACTAAAAGATCAAGACAGAGGAGCTGAATAATATGTCCTGAGTGCTTTGCAACTTCTTATGAGTAATTTCTATTTTTTAAAAAAGTTAGATTCATTCACATGCAGAAGTTTCTGTATGTGAAGTAGTTGCTGTGTGCTGACTCCATAAGCGTGGAATTAAGATGTTGACATGGGCAGTATTGCATCTGCGGAAGCAATAAGGCAATGCTGTTTCTCTGAGCTCTTTCACAGCCATTTAATGGTAAAATAGATACCTAGGTTTCAACCTCCTTACAAGACAGCTTTAGATTCACAGTTTTCATTAGTAAACCCAAAGAAGGTATGTGATTTGGATTTGCTGTTCTAAGTTTGGCTTGAGACTGATTTCTAGTGCACTAGGATGGTCACATTTGAGCTGTTACACGAGTCCTGAAATTCAGCCACAGATTAATATATTCTGTTTCATGGCCAATTAAATTATTCCATATGGAGCTGTCTTCTGGCCTGCTTCTGATATTCAAGCTAGTTTGGGACTCTCTACCCTGCAGTGTAGATATACCATGCCTCACTCTTTCCAACAGCTACAATTTGTCTTCTCACTTCTGTTCTCACAGGCCATGTATAGACAGAAACAAAGAGCAATATTTTAATAACAGCTATTATCTTTTGGCTTTTTTTAAATATCTGCTAATCAAATCGAAAAAACCCTTCCTCCTTCAAGGGAGAAGCCTTTCCTGTCTTGCACAGAGTAGCACGAGTGACATGAAGCCTAAATGGGAATTTCTGCCTCTGCTTCATGCATTTGGAAGTTTCCAAATAGATTTGATTTATTACGACCCACAAAACTCTGGTATCAGCTACAACTTTTCCCACGTGTCATCTATGTTGTTATTAAAAATCAATTCTCCAGAGAGAAAATGGCTTCCGAGTGACAGTGTGCAATCTGTTATTGTCAGTTATTTATTATCCATATTCTTTGGGGAATTTAAAAGAGAAAACATCAGCAAAACAATTTCCTTGTGGGTTGTTTGGGGTTTTTTTCTGAATAGGAAGAATATAAAGGTCTCATTACCTTTGGCTGTGCATGCCTTTGAAGGTAGTAGACCCTTCTCATACAGGCTTCTGTGTCTGCCAAATTCCTTATGTTTTCTTTACTTTTTACCTCTATAGTAAATAAAGTAAAGACATATTTGAAAATCAGAATAATCATAGATGTATGATGAAGTTGATCCTTGACAGATATCTGGTTCTGTCCTCCCTCTCTTACATTTTTCAGCAGAAGCCCAACTGAAAACTGCACAGTCAACATGTTTATGTTTAAGCCTGAATATCTATCAGTGTTTACATAATCAGGCTTTTAATCCTCATTCTTCACGTGGCTTATTCATAACAGCAGCCAAAGTGTGCTGGGGAGCAATTTCAATGTAGAGTCCTAGGATTTTTTTTTAATAAGCAAAAGTCAATATCCGAAGTTTTTTGCACCAAAACTATTGCAGTGAAAAATTGTGGGTTTGTTGGGGCTTTTTTGGTTCAGGGGTTTATTTGTCCAAAGCTAGGTTTTTTTAGAAGGTAAATGTAAACAGATTTTAAAAGCTGAGATTGAGACAAAGTAATTATAAATATTAGAACTCTCTGGTATGCCTGAACTGATTATTTTTAACATTATTTTTAATGTGTGATGATGTTGTAACTACTGACATTTTGTCCTGATTTAATTAAGAAGCAAAGTCCAGAAAGAAAAATACTTTCTTAGATCACTAAACAAATTTTCCATGTTATGTTTATGAAAAAAAAAAAAAAAGTTAAAATGAGCTACAGAATGTTCTACTAATACGAGATAGTCTAGTTTTCCTAAAAACTGATTGCTATTTACTACAGTTCAAAGCTCACACAGACACAGTCATATGTGTGATGATAAAACTAATACTAATACTCTTCAGGCACAACCTTGGCACCAAGTTTTGCAATATACTTTCATTGTTGGATGCTGGACTGATTTGACCTGACAGAAATATTGTTTGGGTTTTGGTTTTTTTGGTTTGGTTTTTTTCTTGGTGGGATTTTGGTTTTGTTTTTTTTTCATTGCAGAATGACTACTTGTATTTGCCCAGTCAATCTCTAAAAGGTGCTGTCGCAGGAGCAGTGAGGCTTCCTGTGACACCTGGGTTGTGTTGGTTCCTGCGGGGTT
>JAVJGJ010000061.1:48399684-48415478 GCA_035590215.1 Microhierax caerulescens
AGGCTCAGGGGGGACCTTATCGCTCCCCACAGCTGCCTGACAGGGGCTGTAGGCAGGGGGGGTCGGTCTCTTCTCCCGAATAACAAGTGACAGGACAAGAGGAAACAGCCTCAAATTGCACCAAGGGAGGTTTAGGTTGGAGATTAGGAAAAAATTTTCCATGGAAAGGGTGGTCAAGCCTTGAAACAGGCTGCCCAGGAAGGTGGTGGAATAGCCATCTCCGGAGGTGTTTAAAAAAGACATAGATGTGGCACTTAGGGACATGGTTTAGTGGTGGCCTTGGCAGTGCTGGGTTGACAGCTGGACTTGATGATCTCAAAGGTCTTTTCCAACCTAAATGATTCTATGATCAGTGTGTGTACTTTAACTATCCAAATGTTTAGGATTTTATTTGACCATTTGCTTGTAGGGATTTTTGGTATAAAAATGTGTTCCTGTTGTTGATCCAAGAGGAGAAAGATTTTTATTGCACTGTTGAATTTTCTTGCCACTATTTTATTATCATGAATTTTAAGTTTTTTAGCATTCATAATTTCATTTTAGCTGCACGGGTGATGATGTTGCTGACATGATTTTTGTTATTAAGATGCAGGCATTTGTGTCCAGGAAACATACCTCAGTGTTTGAGATATGTAGTCGAGCCATTCATTTCAATTTTTTTTTTTTATTTTTGATGGGCTTACCTTCTTACAAACAAATGACATTTTCATTCTTCAGCTTCTTTTAGAAGTTTACAAGACTTCTAGAAAGAAAATGCATCCCTTTAAGGAATAAACACAACTGATATGAGATAAAGATAAATATAAGTTCTGCTGTCAGTTCAAAGAGAATAGTCTTGCATCTTTAAGTAGTTTAAAAGATCAGAATATAAGCTCATTATGAGTGGCTGCTGATTTAAATATGCTCATTGTATTGAAGGAGGGAACATTTGATGACAAGTTTTTGACCAGGTCTGATCTTGCATCCTCATATCAACAAAAATATTTACTTAATAGCTGTGGGGTATGTCTCGGTCATTTGGACATTCTGTATAGAATTAGTGAGTGTGCTTTATCTGGAGTTACTGTGTGGGAGCTCATATCCTTCCTGTTCCTGTTTGGATTAATTGCTTGGAGATCCATCCTTACATATGCCAAGTATTATTATTAATAGTCAAAATCTAGGTATGGTTAAAAGAAAATTTCAGAATCAGGATGTTGGAAGAGGAAGTTTTTAATATACTGGCATCAAGAACTGGAGACAGATGCCAGCAGGATAACTCTGCTATAGCTTTTGTGATTTCATGCTCTGTAGAAAAACTTTGCAGTACAGTAAGACAGAAATTGCAGCTGCAGTAAGCAGCTGTGAAATGTGATCGTAGTAACATTGCTTATGCTCAGATAGTTCACAGCCCCACGGTAGGGCCCAGCCTCATAGGAGGCAGGACAAAGGTGTCTCTTCCCCTGGGAAGTCAGGCTTTCCTTGCTGTGTGTATGCTGGTGTAAGGCAGTGTGTAAAGGTAGAATTGTTAGGATTTATAAGGCATCATGTAGGTCCTGTTGAAGCTTATAGTGGTGTTAGGGAAGAAAGGGTGCAAAAAGAGATGCTTTCAGTTTCCTCTGGGGCTATTGTGTTTTTCTGTGGCCCCAGACGTTTGGTTTGTTTTAAATAAACTCAGTGTGCACCATTTCGAGAGTCTGTACAGTCACAGAAATGTAAAATAAGATGTGATTGCTGTTTCTGCAAATCACCAGGTAAATTGGAAAATAAATGACTCGAGGGAAGGAGCTGCTACAAAACTGACACACAGCAGGTTTCTGTTTTCCACCCTCCTCTGCCACATCTGGAGCACTGACAGTAATTCCTGGACCTGGGAAAGAGGATATAAAGAATACAGCAGTTTTCTATAACTGAACCAGCTCATGGGAGAAGTGCAAAAGAAAATGTAATTTTAAAATATTGATGTCTTTTTCCTTTCCTCATTTTCTACCAACTTTTGTTTAAGAAATGGCTACTAAGATGCAGTGGAATCGACTGCTGTTGGCTCTTACAAGTTCTTTCTGTCTGTTACTATGTGAAGTAGCAAGATATTCAGTGACAGGCAACCAAGTTAGAATAAACTATAAATATTTTTATATGTGCTTGTTTTTGCCAAATGATTTTCTAGTGAGGCAGAGGGTGCAGAAGTTGAATAGCTGATTTTATTTATGAAATAAAACCTTACACAATGGTGTGTCTTCTCTGGTACATTTTCTGGATATTTTTTATGCAATTGTCACCCACAGCATCCTGTGCCCTCCCGCACACTTCTTTGTTGCTGCATGTTTTTCTGTCTGATCGTAGCCTTGGTGCTACAAGAAGTGATCTTCCTCTCTATTTGTCTGTCACAACCTCTAGTGCTGGTGCCTTGCTTTGTAGCAGGGCCTTCAGTTGCAATTGCAATGAAAACCACAGGTAATCACAAATAATGATTTTTTACTCTTCTGCCTGCCACTTTGAATATAAGTATTATGCTCTACAAGCTGCAAGAAAAATCTTTCCATTTATGCTTGCCTATGTAACACATACCTAATACACAATAGATATATGTATTTCTTAGAGAAGAGATAAAGTAGCTGCTTAAACTGTGCTGGGAACAGTGAAGAACCCTTTCACAAGGATCCTAAAAACCCTGCTAGAAGAACATTAGTTTCTTTGTGCCAAGTGAATAATGCCCTAAACCAACTATTTTCAAGTATTTTCCCTTGTAGCATAAATGTATTTCTGAAACAGATTTTAAAAATACCACATAAATAGGTATTTCCTACTGTAAAGGGAATTTCCTACTGAATGGGAAGCTAGAATGTGAAAGTGCAGCTATATATGCCCTCATGGACCTTTGTTCTCTCCTAGGATCTCTGTAAAGTCAATATTTAATTTAACTTTCACAGTTCCTATTTTCCCTGTTCTGTTTTTAATGTGCTTCCTGTTAATGGAATTCTATAAAGAAATATACGTCTGTATGTGAGAGTCTGCTTGTCATCAATACACTTTTAATAGCATAAATAGTATGTCACCTTTTTAATTTAAAACATTAGTCACCAACAATTCTGATCATATCATTATTTTTAATGCCAACATCTAGAAGTAGAAGTAATAAAGCATGGAAGCTCATGAGTTGTGAAGCATGCAGAAACTCCCAAAGAAGCAAAATTAAATGTCCTTCATAAGCACCAATTCTTTCACTTGTGGAGAGCAGATAAACTGCTGTGGTTTGATGTTTGATGATATTGTGCTTCTCTCTTCTTGTAGGACACTCCATGGAAACGATATTTCCAGTGTTCCTGAAGGTTCTTTCAGTGACCTGGTGTCCCTGTCCCACCTGTAAGTACTTCTGTCTGGGGTCATCTGTTTGATTGATGGTTTCAGATTTATAAGACAGTAAATATTATCACAAATTTGTTTGTATGGCTTTTCTGGTTTTCCTGATCGCTTTTCATATTATGCTCTGGATATTCATAGTGCATCTCTTCAAAGGAAATAAAAAAATACTAGAACCTGTTGTTACTAGTTACCAAAATATTTTCTTAAGGAAAACCGAATAAGCAACTGTGACAGTTTCCTCTTCTGTGGACTTTGTGCTTGAGGCTTTCTTTCAGCATTGTCTGTGTGAAATGCAGAGTGTGTTATGGTCTGAGAGTGAAACAGGAAACCTCCCACAAAGAGCAAATATTAAGCAAATGTGAATTCTTTGCCTAATAAATGTCATATGTTTTGCATACTGAAATGTTGTCAGTATATGAACTTGTTGATGAATCACTACTTCAGACATATATATTTAATCATATGGAAATTGGTCATTTCACAGCATTAATACTTCATCCCATAATTGTCAAAAATTATTACATATTTCAGACATTTCAGGAAATTATTGTTGTATTGGTGTAGATCCAGGATATTTTTAAATGCAATTAAGTTGCTGAAAGAACTGTAAAGACAAATAACTGCAGTTGTTACACTGAAGTGAAACAGTTGATGCCAAAAGAGTGAACAGAAAATGTTTTTTCACTGAGATAATGTGTGATACTTCACATTACTAGACAATGGATGTAAAGAAAAAGTGATTTTGTGTAGCATGTTTCTTGATTATTGTCCTCAAGTAATGAGAGGATTGTGTATGTCATGGTCATTTTGTGAAATGACTGGTTTCACAAGTTGATACAGTTATTTTCTGCGCTGATGCTGTCCTTGGGCATGTGAGTTGATGTTGATGTATACACACATTGAGACATATAGACAGATATGTGTGCATTTAACCTAAGGTTTGTACCTAACTTTCTCTCTTTACAACCTTATACATGCCCTCCAGAATACTTACCTGAACACAAGGTTCAGTTTGTATTTTACATATTTTCTGGACAGCAAATATGTCCTCGGACTGTTTATTTCTGTGTAACAGCTTTCTATCCCCGTTTCTTTCTGGGCAATAAAAAAGAAAGATATCTCAGATGGGTAGGGACAGAAATCATATGTGAGCAACTTAGGCAATTTCAACTTCAGCTGAGGAGTAACCTTCTCTGTTTCAAGCTTACATCTTGGTATCCAAGTCAGAGAAAATACTCGTTTTGCACAAAATTTATTCCTTCTTCATTTTCCCAGTATAGTCATTTTGTGTATTGTTTTGGAATAAAAGTCTAACTGAGCTGAAGTCCCATACCTCCTTTTGTAAGTGCCGTGACACCTTCCATACTGGCAATCTGGCTTCTGAGGGTATTTTTAGAACTCAAGAGATAAACATATCATGCCCCATTTGTTTGGATTTTCCTCAGGGTTTACTTTAAATGAAGTGCAGATACAATTTTCCTGGGTAAACTGTTCACCTTAGGGAGTGATAAAAACCCCTTTGGCCCAATACAATCACTGCAGTCTATCTGTTTAGATATATGTGCTGCCAGAAATGTAAAATACACAAAGCTCAAATGAACAGTAATAAATAGGATCCATAAAATAAATAAGACCTGTCTGGGGTGTAATTTGCACAGTTGAACAATTGAATTTTACAGTACAATTGTGCTCTCCAGTTTCTTAGAGAGGATTCTGGAACTTTTAGCAACCACAGTGATTTTGCTCTTCACATGCCAGAAAAAGCTATGCTTATTCAAACAAAGTCATACATAATGAAAAATTCATTTTGAGCTCTTCCTGATATATAGATCGTCAAGGAGAAAGCATGCACTTGGAATAATTTTGAAAATTATACAAGGCTTGCTACTTGTCAAACTTCTAATGTATGGGAGAACAAACTTTTATGATAAATTTACAAGCCATGTGGCTAACGGTAGGATAGGTATTAGGTCTGGAGAGAGCTGATACTACCAAGGTGTTGAGCAGGATGATCAGCCTGAGCCTTCTGCAGCAGTACAGTTTGGCAGGGGGTGGGGGGGAGAGGAAGAGGGAGAGTATCAAATTAACCTCTAGAATTGCAAAGAAATATTTGTGTAGCATCGACAAAACTATTGATTTTAGTCGAGTCTTTTGCAATAGCTTTAAATTGGTCTGTAATAAGAAGAACAAAACTGAGATCTAGCTACTTCAATCACTTTTTCCGTAGCTGTTTAAAGCCTACAAGAAAATGGTCACCAAATTTCCTTTCCATTGTAAACATCAGATTGTTGTAATGTAACTATGATGACGAACTGTGTAGCTGGTATACATCACTAAAGACAGAGGAAGGTTTGTATGTGGTATACACACACTAGTTTTGCTTACTATGTATTGATTTATTTACTTCAATCATATAGTCATCTGTTTAAGCCATGACTCTAACTTGTTTAGCCCAGGGCAATGAAGGATCACATATATCAATACTTCAAAAGAACCCCAAATCCACTGGAGTAGAACTGAGACCTTCTCAGGTCAGCTCCTGAATTTGCTGCCCTCTCCATTCACTGCTACACACAACTCTGTAACTGGCTCGGTTTCCCAGACACTGCCCACACATAAACTGACTCCTCAGCCCTTCAGGGACTCCCCACAGCAGCCCTTGGTAGTGGGTGCTGGGCACAACAGATATTTCTGTCAGATATATTTTCGATAAACAGCCCAGATTCTTAATCCTGTTGAATCATCTCATCTTTACTCAGATTTATGTTAAATAAATGTAAAAATATGCTGTCCCCTCCTCTGTTTATCCATATTATCGTGGCTAGAGTTATTTTAATTCACTGTATTCTAAGTTGCCTCAGAAAAAAATACGGTCTGAACAGAAATTTCTGCACAACATTTTGAAAATGCTTGTGGTGGTATTTTATTACAGCACAAGATATTTTTACCTTCTGGAAATATTTTGCTATAATGGGCAAAAAAGTAGAGACAGTATGTTAGAACTCATGAATGAAAACACAAGAATTCACTGTTCCTAGAAATGAAGAAAAAATGAAAACAAAACCACAAACAAAAGAACGGAAAGATACATGTGATAATTTCTGCAGTTGTACAATAATGGTATTGGTAATCATCTCTAGTGCCTATACAGCCGCTAATGTAGTTTACAAAAACTAATTAACATGGTTACTAGCTTTCCATTGTCCTCCCACTCCCTTTTTATATATGGTAGTTACTCAACGCTAAAGTTAATTTCTCCATCCAACTTTCACTGCTGGATTATGTTTGACCTTGGACAAGTGAGCCAGTTGATCACAGTTACAGGGTCAAAAAGTCAACCCAGTAGTTTTTTTCCATTGTAAGCAATGGATTTACAGAAGGAATGGATGGCTTTTTTTTTTTTTTTAATACTGTGCTGTACTACACATTTAATTTTGATGAATGAGCCCTAGACAGGGTTTGAACCTATGAACTCTCATTACGAATCTGTCTAGGGCACAGTGGGTTCATTAGTCACTCCAATAGAAATCTATCAACAAATTTACTGGGGTTTCTATCTTAATATCCAGTCTAATATGTTTTTATTCGAAAGAAGCTCGAGTTTAAAATGCCATCTTAAAAATAGTTTATAACATATGCAGAAATAGTAAAGTCTAAAACCAAATTTGAATTACTGGTTTCTTTAGTATCTCTTCCATATGCTAATATTTATTTAGTTAATTTTCTTCCCATGGCAATTCAGGTGTTTTACAGCTAAAGCTTTACATTTACTTTCAGCAAAATAAATTTAGACTTCCAACCTGCATTTCTTCACACTTTCAAAAATCGTTTTTAAACAGACTTTTCTGAAGTCAGGATCTTGTAATTGACTGATTGCCTGTAAAGACATGTAATTGATTGCCTGTAAAGACACTTTCTTTAACAGAAAAAATAGTATAAATGAGCCAAGGCAGCAACTAAATTTAAGGTAATAAGTTTTGTTTTCTTTTGGATAGATCTCCATGAATAATGAAAAAATCTGTGAATTATAATTACACTATGTGAATGCATCTAATTGTACCATATGACCTAACTCCAGTGATGGGTTAACCAGCAAATGTGTTTTCAAAGCCATAAACAAGCTCATCAGACACCAGGTTGCACTTTCAAAAATTAGGGGTATCCTCTGTGTATGTTTCATGTCGAGGAGACATTAGCATGAGTCATCAGATCCAAACTAAATTGCACAATTTGCTGTTAGATTATGCTCCTGAAGGTCAAAGACTTAAATATAAGAAACCAGTGTGATAACTTTGATGAAAGCAATATGTTTGGTGACATTGCTCAAGCACAATTGTTTGGAAAAATGATTTATTGTTTGAAAAAGTGATTGGTAGTTTGGTACTTATACAACCTCCCTAACTAATGATGGGAAGAAAGGAAGAGTGGGAAAACTGGAGGAGATAAATCTAAAAAACTTCCTGAATACTCACAAGATCTTTCCAACATTTTCAAGTAAAGCATTCTTGTAAAAATGTAGAATAATATGTGCCTGAATGGGATCAGGGATGTTGTCGTGCTTGCAAGTCAAAATAACTGCTGTTAATTGTTTTACACTACTAGGGCTCTAGGTACCAACCCTTTGCACTGTGACTGCAACCTCCGCTGGCTGTCCGAGTGGGTGAAGGCAGGGTACAAAGAGCCAGGGATAGCCCGCTGCAGCGGGCCGGACACCATGGTGGACAGGCTGCTGCTTACAACACCAACTCACCACTTCCAGTGCAAAGGTAGGAGCGAGCTGGGAAGCTCTCGGTTCTGTCCTCTTGCTTTTCCACCTATACAGTGCTTCATTCTCATATTCTTGAAAGCTGTTTTGTTTTAAAGTGAGTATGTGGAGGGAGTTGGGTTTGGCTGTGGATTTCATTCTCCAAACCATCACATTACAATGTGATGATGACAATTCAAGTTGCATTTTCAAGTGTTCTTCCACAGAGTGCAGTTAACTGCACCAATGGAAGGAAAACCAGCAAACCTCGAAAGCATTAGTATTCCTGTAGCTCGCACCAGATTATGTAATGGCAAGTTAGCATATAGGATGGTTTTAGAACTTATTTGAGCAAAAAAAATTGCTTTGGTCTTCTACCTACCCAAGAAAACGTTGGTAAAATAAGAGCTATTTTTAAAATATAGAGCACCCTTGTTATTACATGCATTTACTTGAAAACTGAGAAACCGAGAATTCTTCTGGAAAGCAAGTATTTACCAAAAGTACATTTTTATTTGAATATCTCCAAACTGTCCTCATCAGCTCTGTATCAGAAACTGTAGATTATGGAAAATGTTTCATGTCTGAATACAGTGTACATTGCTTCAGGAAGGGGTTGAGGTGCAGCTGTTAACGATGAAGCATAGTCAATGACAGAAGTATGCTGTATTAGAGAGCAGTTAGACAAGTGATAAGGAGCACACTTTTTTGTGGATAAAGTTGCTTATTACTGAATGTAGGTTAGGATATGCCTGTATGTTCTCATTGTAAAAAAAGATTTGGAGGTTCACTGAGGTTACCAGCAAATACGTGATGATGGAGCTATATTTATAGTGGAAAAGATGGGTCAGTAGCCTCTCTTAGAAATGGAAATGAGGGCATAAAGCCTGTTTTTATGTGTCTCAGAGTGCCGTGCACATTCACAGTACTGCTTGGCAGCATGATTTTATAGAGGCTGGGATTAAACTGCTGAACAAACATATGATGGTGTTGAGGTGTGTTTAGAACAGAGGTTCCCAAGCCTGAGTTGAATTTTATGTCTTTTCAAATATATCTTTAATAACTGTAACCTTATAATTTAATTACTTTGAAATGTCAGTCTCAAAACTAACAGAACTCTAATTATCAAAACTACAGACTTCCTAATAGTCTCTAAAATGTGAAGTACAAATATACCCTAAATACTAAAAATACCAAATAAGGTACTTGTTCACACAAAGTGAAACAAAGAAAATAATCATATTTACATATTAAACAGGGTCTGAAAATTAATCCAAAAAGAGAAGCTAGATGACTTCTTCAATCTGAAACTGTGATTCTTTTTCTCAAAACTAAGCAAGCAACTCTTAGGCAAGAGATAAGTAAACCTGTGATCCAGACTATTAAAACCAGCTGTATTGTTTGTTATGTAGATACTAGTTTGGTCCACTAGAAAGCTGGTGGTGGGCTTTCTACTATCCCAGCTGTCTCCATAGCTTGCCTTATCTGAATAGGAAAGGAGAAAAAGTGTTGATTTGGAGGTGGCCTTTGGACAAGCAGAAGCTGTTGATGGTCTGGATGGGTGGCAGTACACTGCAAAAAGCTCCAAGCCCTAGAAAAATTCACCTTTTCTCATCAGAACACCCACATTTTGATTTTGAAAAACAGTGCATGATTTAGTAGTGTAACTGAATCCTTTTCCCATGTGCATCTTTAAGATCCAACGCCTTGTACTATTATGTCTGTGTACCAGTGATGCTTTTTTATGGTAAAGCAAGAGGATTTATGATGATGTCAGGTGCGGGTTTACCCTGGGCTGGAGCTATGTGCATGGCTGTGACAGGGCACGGTGCAGCCTGGGTTTGTCCTGCAGCTGTTTGCACTCTCATCGCTGAGCTGTAGCTGTGACATGTGCCTTTCAGCAGAATGAGACTGTCTGTGGGGTGACAAGGAGTGGCCAAGGATATGTCTGTACTTCTGCCTGTGTAGATTCAGTCCTAGCTCAAGTACTGCTAGTGTGGAACTCAGGGTGGGCTGAACCCCACATCTCCCTGAAAGCCCGAGACATTGCTGCAGAAGTGAGCCTGTGCTGGGCTTGGTACCTTGACATCCTTCTATAAACATAGTCTGTAGATGTCCTCTGTGACCTCCAGTAACTGTTACGCTAAAAAAAAACAGAGTAGAGTTTAACTTATTTTTGTTAAAATTATGTTCTTAGCCTGTGACTGAGCAGAAAGTTGTGTCTCAGCAGAGCCAAGAAAATAAGAGTATGTAATGTGCAAGTCATGCACACTCAGTTCTGCTTTTTATTAAATTGCCCTCCTAGTTATGCAGTAGAGGAAAGGAATGTGCTGGGCTGAGGGCATTTTGCTATATGGATTTATAAATCAAATCCACAAGGGCAAACTAATGAACTACTTAACTGCTAGGAACTAACACTGTTCTTATTAGCTCCTACATTGATTAGCTTTGATCTATGCCATAAGAATAAATGGAAAATGTACGCGTGTATTATGAAATAAATAAATAATAGAACAAGATCTGGTGTAGTGACCTCTAAATCTAGAAAAGCAGCACTGCTGCCTGTCTCATGAGCTCTCTGAGGAGCTACCTTCCTATATTCTTCACGTATTCTACCTTCAAGACAAAAGTAGCTCGGAGATGTCATATTCCACCCCGTCAGTGCCAGAAGTTCAGATGTTTTGCTGTCCTAACTCCAAGTTAAAAACATGCATGGCATTTAGAAAGACAAAAATGCAAAGACAGAAGAGAAGCACAACAGTCTTTCATTTCATTTTTTGGATTTGTTATTTCTTGTGTGGTTTTCACTCATGATTGCACGTCACACTGCAATCAGTGGCTGTGATAACACCACCATCAGTAAAGGGTAAGGGTATAACAATCACATTACAAATGCTTTACAGCTAAGACTCATTGGTGTTTGTTTCTGTCATGTACTTACCCCCTGTTGGTGCTGTGCAGATATTCAGTTAATAATGAAGGTTTATATCTCATACAGGATGGTCAAAAGCAAATCCTTAACTGAAAGGGATTTTTTCATCCCTAGTTTTGGTAACCTTCTAGAGATCCACCTTCTCTCTAACATCAAGAATAAGCTTATTTTCTTCACTTTCAGGATGTTTCACAATTTACTCCATCTCATAATTTATCATGCAATAATAGAAGCTGTGTGCCTACTTCTGATTAGCACAGGACCTGGTTTAAGTTATTTTAAAATGTATTTTCTTACAAATGAAATAAAATTATATTAGGGTCTTTACTGCCTGATATAATTTAAGCCCTTTTAAAATATTAGGTTTTATTTTTTATGTGTAAGAGCTATTAACTCATTAATATGCAAAATGTAGCCATTTCGAAATCCCCATTTCTATAACTGTAAATATAACTGTCTAAATTAGCTTTCTGTAAAATCTCAACAATAAAATATTGATTGACTTGGTACTCCAAATGTACTTAGTATTCTTTGGTCTCTGTTTCCTGCTCACCCACAAACATCACTATTTCTCTGGAAGAGTTCTGTTAAAAAACATGGACTATTCAATAGTTTAAATATGATTGTAATGTATTTACTTTAAATCTTTGTGTATTTATCTTTGTTGCATTTTCCTGAGATAGGTGAATAGTGATAGTCATTTGTCTGGGCAGAAAAGGAAGAAAATAGGTTTTGAACTCTGTTAAAATAAAGGATGGTAGAACACTTTGCACCTAAATATTCCCATAAGCCTCTGACTAAATCTTTCTTATGCATGTTTTTTATTTCTGCTGTTGCATCTGCACTTTCATTCTTGTTACCAGCCATAGAAATGTCATGTTATAGTTCCCTAGGGGTTGCTATTGCAGAATTTCCAGTGTGTGTCCAGGAGAATATAAGCATCATCAGACTTGCCTAGCACTTGATTTAAGTACTTAAAACCTCTCTGATCCCTGGGAATCCCATGCCGTTGTGTAAAGTTGCACCCACAGCATGTGTGTTTGTGCCAATACAGGACAAATGCTGCATTAGGAAAAAAATGTATGTGTGAGTGTGGGAAGTACTAATTTTGTAATGCAGGTCTCTATTAATAAACTGTGTTTTGCCTTTCCAGAGCCGGTAGATATCAGTGTCATGTCCAAGTGTAACCCCTGCCTCTCCAACCCATGTAAGAACAATGGGACGTGCAACAATGATCCAGTGGAGTTTTATCAATGTACTTGCCCTTTTGGCTTCAAGGTATGACTACAAATTAACTACATGAAAAGCAATAGTGTTCCCCATCCTTTCTGTTTTCTTAATTGTTGTACCATGAGAAGTCGATTTTACAGGCAACAGAGCTCAAAAGATCCCTTACTCAAGCAGGTTCTATGTGACCTTTCAGCTGTGCCCTGCTACTGATTTTATCCTGTCAATTGGAAAGGCATTTATTTCTCTCTCTGTGCTGTGACTATACAGATCATCTTGAGCAACTTGCTCTAGTTGACCTTGCTTTGAGCAGGGTGGTTGGACTAGGTGATCTCCAGAGGTCACTTCCAACCTTGGCATTCTCCGATTCTGTGATGTAGAGATCCATACAAAACGGCAAGTTGATTTTATCTTCCTTTTAATTTATTTTCTTTTGCCAGCAACAAGATAACTGTTTCTTAGGCTGCCAAGCTAAAGCGGAGGCAGTTTAGATGAGACTTAAGGGGCAATTCAGTGCCAGAATGTTGATACCTGCTGTTTTACATCCATCTTACACAGACCGATCAGCAGAAAGGTGATTAGACACAACCACTAGCTCAGCTGCCTCTGACTTCTGAGCACTTATGTCCATCGAGCGATCTGCAAATGTGAAATCCTGTAGATGCCAAGCATTGTGAGCATGCAGTGTCAGTTCCTTGATAACACATTTGAAAATTGGAAAATCATGTCATTGAGTAATGCAGTTTCTTCGGTTATGATGTATAACTCCCATTGTTAATACTGCCTCATGAGAGCTTAAGGCTACCAAGGGTTTTCTTCAGAGTTAATATAACTGGAAACTTAGCTCAATACTCAGTAGCTGAAGGATTAAGTATAAGTAATAAATGAGGCACATGATCTGTTCACAGCCTGGGGGGGATCGGATGTTACAGCCAAAGAAGTAGGTTGCATCCTGTAGACTGTGATTTTATTTGCCTCATTGGATATTTGTTACAGAGTCTTGGTCAGTTGAAGCAGATGCTTATAAAAGACAGTGTGATAAGAACTATTGGAGAAAAAAAAAAAAAAAAGAGAAAAAAAAAAAAAAAGAAGGGAAAAACCAGACCTACGTGTGGGGGGTATGCACATTTATCCATGTCTTACATTGCAGGTCGGATTTAGGAATTAGTTGGTTCTGATGATATCACCATTCCCCTTCTCTGTTTACCTAGGATACATCCCAGATGGTAACAGAGTAATTGTGGTAGATCCCTGAAACACTGGAAAAGGGAAGATGTAAAGCTCATTTCTTCTATTTCACCCCAGTGCCCCCACACCTAGTACTCAAGAATAACAAAACTTTCCTAAATAATCAAATAAGCTACTGGAAATTTCCTCTCATTAAAAATCCTTCTACCCATTGGCATATCAACCAGCAACTTTTCTAGGATCTTAAAAGACCACATTGTCAAAAATTAATTTAACTGAAACTGAGTACTTGGTAACAATTGATTTGTCTTTGCAAAGAGTGAAATTGTGGCTGTTTATCTTCTGAGGTTAATAGAAGAACAGTCATTTTAATTTGATGTTTAACAAACTAGATTAAATTCTTCAGATGGTACTAGGTGGCTGTTGGGATAACTTGAAAAGTAAATGCTTTCAAAACTAGCAGAAAAATACACAACTCTGTGTGTATGTCTTATTCTATAAGGCAGGTATCATGGAACAGCTATCCAGGTTATTCAAAGTAGAATTTTTTTGGTTATGAGCATATCTTTTTTTCTGCCTTTAGGTTCTTTGGGTTTTATTAATTTGTTTGGGTTTTACGGTATTTCTGTATTAGCAAATGCAGTAGTATAGATGCATTTATACTGCTGGAAGACATGTTTACAAAGGGAGGATTTGTTAACAAGAATAATCAAGAATAATCCTTTAGTTATACTAGCAATCACTTTCTAGTGTGCATTACACCTCAGTATGCATGGTTTTATTTAGAAAGGTGTGATAAACTCTTAAAGTTTAAGCATCTCATAGAGCATCCAGCTTTTCTCCTCCCTCACGCACTTTCTCAGTTAATTTCACTGTGTCAATGTAAAACCTAAAACCATTTGTGAGCTTGTAAGCACCAAGCTGTCATCCAAGCATGGCAAAGAGCAAACAGACCCAGGCATGCCACTTAGAGCAGAGTTTAAAAATACTGACTGGATAACAGCACAGGGAGAATTGGTGGAAATTTAATAAGCAAAAAAGAACTGCGTGTCTTTACCACAGGTTTTTGAGTAAAAATGAAATATGACAGGTCCAAATGCAAACCATATGAAAGGAGCACTCCATCTACCATGCAGTTCTCCACCAGAGATTCATGCTAATTCAATAACAATACCTTGCTTCCTTCTCACCAGCCAGCACCAAACAGCTCTATCCATCTGGAAGCTATTTCCTAGACCTTGATAAATTGCCCTAAATCTGCCCTCTCAGCATTTGTTTTTCCTTGTTTGATGTAGATTTTGAAAAAATCCTGTGTGGAAGAGTACATCCAATAAAGAGAAAAACCCACCCTTTTTTCAAATGGAAGTTCATTCAAATCCACTGACGGCTTTATCATGTTCCCTGGAAAGGGACAGACAGTTACACACTGCTTTCTCGGGTTCCTATGCTCATGCTAGTCTTCCAGGAAAAAAAAAAAAAAAAAAAAAAAAAAAGTAGGCCAAGTGGCAGAAAGCCACCTAAGTTACCAGTTGCTATGCTGGTACCTGATGGAATCAGGAACTTCTACCAGTTAACTGTAGTCACAAAAGCCTGTAGTCTTATTTTTCACTATCACATTGATGATGACTCAGTCTCTTATTTTTCATGATCACAAAAATGGGTTTGCTGCTGAATTTACACCTGATGGGGCTTTTAGCAATTTGTAATGTTGCCCGTGGTGTCTTTGAGTAAACTTAAAAGTGAGATAACTCATGGACCACCTGAGCTGAGAGGCCAGTGGGCCGAGCAGTTGTGTTTGATGAGGACAGAAATATAGATTACTCACTTAGGAACAGGGAAGGCTGTGTGCTGATAGCTATCTTTGCTGCTGCTCTTTCCTTAAAATGGGTGATGAATGTGTTTGCTATAGATAAGCCATGGTTGAAACAGTGCTTTTGCAGTTGTTCTTTGGGGACAAAGCCCCAGAGACAGCGGGAGGCGGTGTGCGAGTGCCACCTACGGCGGCTGGCAGGCGGCACTAGCTTCAGCTCCAGGGTGTCACCAGTGCTGGCAGGAAACGTCTCTCAACGCTATGAAGCTTGTGTTTTCATATTAAACACAGACATAGGTGTAATTATCCAGCGGCTTTTTTCCTCTCTTCTCCATAGCATTCTTTGAAAGATTATTTAAATAATATGTGTGGTTTAGATTGTGAAGTATGATTACAAGCAGAGAAATGAAGCTTTCTTCTGCTTTAAATGCTGCTGGCCACCTGCAGTGCAAGTGTGTGTGAGTGCAGCTGTTGGCTGATAAATAGATAACGGTACCGTACTAATTCATTTATCCTGCAGAGTGTGTGGCTTTTATGCATTCCCATTGATA
>JAVJGJ010000061.1:48420659-48477158 GCA_035590215.1 Microhierax caerulescens
GTTAAATCAACCAAATGGCTGGGGGTGGGGGGCTGGGCAGCAACAAAATCAGTATCAATGTATCTTCTTTTCATAATCTAGCTTCTATGCCATTGAGCAAATAGTATTTGTCATGACACCTGTAAGCAGCAGGCAACTTTGTCAATGTAAGTACAGCTGTATAATCGATACTGTACTAAAAAAAGAAATCCGAATTGTCTAGGTAGTTTCAAATTTATTTTAAAACTTTTATTCACAACTGGAAATGGATGACATGAATAACTTTGTCATGTTAAGTTAATTGGCTTGTGAACAGCAATTCTCAGACAGTACATTTTTATTACCTCATTGGGACAGATGACTAAAGAGAAATAGTTAATTCATCATCACTGTGAGTACCCTGACCTAGAGGCATCCAAGGCATGGATGTCTGCAGCAAGGTCTGCATTCAGAAGGAGGAGTCACAGCATTTTTGTGAACAACAGATGATCAAAATCTTTTAACTTCCACCTGGCAATCTAAAAGCAATCTGATCCAAAATTACTGTGGTATTATCCATGCCTTGCCAAATAATTTGTATATATGCCTAAACAGATGGATCTAACATACACCCTGCCAGCTCTTGTAGTTGTTTGACCTTGCCAATAAACGTCATCTACATCTTTTCCAGATTGAGGCTTGGCCATTATGTCCATGGCCAAAAAGAGTATAAACAAGGGAACAGTATCCCTTGGATCTACTAAAGAGTTTCAGACTGCTGTATATAGATATCAGTGTGTAAGCTGTCTGCATATTTCTTCAGTGCAATCAATTAGGAAATCAGTTTAAAATGGTTCTATTGTAAATTCCAAGTGCTGTATTTTTTAACCCTTCTTGCAAAAGGATTTTAGATTAATTTTATATTTTAAGGTTAGTTTCGTTCTTCGCTCAGTTTGCAGCATCTCTAATTGTTTGAAGTATCCCTGTCACAAAGCTGACTATCTGTGTTCGCAGTGATCACCGAGGTATCCATCAAGTCCTTCATGCTGCAGTTAGCATAAGATGGCATCCTAACATGCGGAACTTGATTTAAGATTTGCAGTACACATAAAAGTTTTACTTTTCATGATGTCATTATAGCAAATGCTGGGTTTCTTTGCAATGAAAGGCTCTGAAATACAGTTGAGAGAATTTTTCCTAATGAACTTTTAACTTGGGGTATGGGCTGTGTAACTGAATAAATGGCAAGTGTTTCCTTGGTCAATTATGCAAAACTATGCTTGTTTCACCTTTGTATTTATGGCTGCTAAATATATTTATTACAGACAAGTTGCTGAATACCTCACGCATACTTCCTAGCTTAATTTTCTAGTGGAATTGAGGCTTATGTGATAAAACTTTGTTCATGAAACATCTCTTTCCCTTCCTGCCCTGGGACTATTTCAGTTTACTCTCCATTTTTCAGTATTTATGACAAAGAGATAAAGGTTTGAAATGGTGAAGGAAGGCACTGGTAAAGATGCCACTAGGTAAAAGACTGTAGCATCAGTTTATACCTTATTGGATAGCTGTATGCCATAACTTTAGGAAAACCTTTGATCATAGTTCTCACTTCACTAAGCGTGAAAGAAGAAAACCTAAAGTAAAAAAATCTATTCAAGAGTTCCAACTGAATTCTTTTTTTGTGCTGAGTGTCTGTCTTCTATTACTTCTGCATGTTTTTTCTTCCCCTTTTCTCATCTCATTCTTTTATAACAAGTATCAGGAATCACGACTTGTTTACACACCACATTTAGCCCTTCACTCTGCTATTAGTCCTTTGCAAATCTGAACATAAGAACGAGTCCCACTGGCATGCACAGATGTACTTTTAATACTCAAGAAATCAGCATACACCAGAATTTTTCAGAAAACTGTTTAATAAAATACTTCCCAAGCTCTGTGGAAGCAGAGTGGCTGTATATGTCCATTTTTCTTAATTTCATAACATTAGGAGGTTAAAATTTTCAAGCTGGCAGATACTTGTAAGTTTGAATATCATTCCTGAATGCACACTTATGGAACACAGTGTACTTCTGAGTTTCTCTTTCTGTGAATTTTCCTTCAAGCCTAGCATGAAGTGGAAGATTTACTTAGCCTTTTCCCTTAATGACTACTTATTAATATCTGAGCAGGAGACCCATAAGACAAGTGTATAAATGTTTGTGAGACTGAGAGTTCAATGTAGATGCATTCCTTCCACTATTAGGAAGGTAAAGGACTAGGTTTGCAATATAGTATCTTTGTAGCTGGTAATTCTGATTTCCCTAGAAGCTTTAGCTGTATTTAGAGCTTGATAATTAAGTTGTTTATGAAAATATCCTAGTTATTAATTTAAAGTCTTTATCAACTACATTTGCCTTCATCTAGTATTTTCACTAAACACATGAATGCTACCATCTGTTCTCTACATATACCATCTAAGTAAATCTTACTATGAATGCATCGTATATTGTTTTCAACAGGAATAAACTTCAGTATTTCTTTTGTATAGCTCATTTTGCCAGCATGCTTTAAAACACTGTTGTCATTGAACAAGGATGGAAAGAGGTCTCCTTATTCACAAACCATGGAACTTGGATAGAATTCTGCTTGTCTGCAGGTGCTTTCATCATGGGCTGGATCATGTTTCTGCTGCAGTCAGCAGGGATAGTTTTATACACCAGGGAGTTTATACCTTGTGCTTGTGGTGAGTTCTGTGCTGCCACCTCTTATCTGTGCCCACTCCTATTAGAAACAGGCAAAAGATCACATTGAAACGGTCAGAGGTCAAATATGTGCCACGTGACCTTCAATGAAGCTTCCAGTCTCCATAGACAATACTGATTTCTGAAAATTAAAAAAAATATCATTGCAGTGGTTGAAATGGTGTCAAAACAGATGAGTGCTTTTTTTATCATATTGTCCTTTGTTCTTCCTGCTGGGGGCCTTACTACTTTTTGCTACTTGTTCTTGGGTATTTTACTAATCATGATGTAATGTTTTCCAGTATTGGATACTTGTAAAGGCTGGAATTTGGCAGAGCGGTACTGAGGAACAGCTTGTATATACACTAATGCCCAGTACGGTTAATTACTGTTGAGTATGAAATGAAGAACTGACACTTTCTAAGCATGGTCAATAGTTTCTCTTCTCATTCACTGAAATATGGAGCTGGAGCAGCCCAAATAAAATCTGGACCAGCTGAGGTACTTCAGATTTAAAAAGGCAGCTGGACTGAACATACATGCCTTCTGATTAGTTGCAGAAATTTTGTTTTAGCACCTAATCCTTTCCTCTTCTACAGAAGATGAGAGAAATTGTATAAAAGTGGTTTGGATCTGATGCTTTCCTATCGGACTAGAGAAAAATTTATTGCAGCTTAAACAAGCTCTAGAAATAAAATGTTGCACACAAAGGGACCTTCATCCTCTTTCTGTGAATTGCTGAGACAGTCAAGTCTTCTCGCCTGTCCTTGAAACAAAGTCTGCACCTCCTTTTCTGATTCAGACTTCATTAAAAGGCTCTTTAGTCTTGAAGCAAATGTACAATAGTCTCCTTTGTAACAATAGTTATTTCCAGGGAATGTAATTCAAAGAGTTTTTCCCAACTCACAGATAAATGAACGTTAGTGATGCTTGACAGCAATTCCATTTTTCCAGTAAGAACAGTCTTACTGTAAATTGAGACTAGAGAATTGCATTATTCATTTGAAAGATGTTTCTAGAATGTCTTTAGGCTCTTCTGGGTAGTGACAGTCTTATACAGAAATAAAATGGCCTTGCTTTGCTGTAGATTTATTAGTACCAATGTTCTATGCAGCTTCTCTCCTTTCACAGTTGTTTTTCACAGTCTTCTGTGTTCAAGAAATTTTACTTGTTGTTGGCTCTCAGTGTGTTACTGATAAAGTCAACTCAGAGAAGATAATCCTCAGAGAAGGATTAAGTGCTGTTTGCCCATTTATTACAATGAGTAAACTGAGTCAGAGAGACTCTCATTTTCCTAAAGCCACATAGCAACTTAGTGTTGTAATTAAGTCTGATTCAGCAACACATGCTAATTGGTTTCCATGGTGCCTAAGGCCCAAGAAGCCAATAATTCAGCCATGTTCAGTACAAAAATGAGAGCTGTGTCTAAGTCATGAGGAATTTCATGTGCCATGAGAGACTGAAAATGCCTTGCTCTTATTTTAACATTTATCTTTATTAAATTTTTACAAGAACATTCAAAATTATCCGAGTAACAATAGTAGAAGTGATGTGACTGTTTTACACAGTGTTCAACTGTGAGAAAAACCTTCAGAAAAACAGATGCTGTGGTTTCTGCTTTGCTTATCTGCAGAGGGTTTAATATTTTAGTGATACAGGGATGAGGAGTTCATGTGAAACAAGTAACTGATGTTAGTGAAGTATCTAAAAAATAGTCAATACTTCAGGGACACAACGGAAGTATTTGTGATCTTGGAAATATAAACAAATACATCTTCCAGCTTCACTAGGATAACATGGTAAACACACAGGATTCACAACACAGATGGACAGAACACAGGCAGCGTTGCAGAAGGGTGGCAGCGGATTAGTGTTAATGCTGCATGGCTCGTATCCGTGAAGTGCTGGGGACCACATGGTGCCAAAATAAAACCTGCATGAGCTTCCCTTCGGCGCTTTCCCAATTCTTCCCCGAGACATTTGGGGGCTCAGGATTTCAAATAGAGAAGGACAGGCTGTTTGGCAAATGCAGCGGGATTGAAGCAGAAACCCTCTCTGCCAGGTCTTGGGTGAGGTCTTTGCATGCTGCCTGCACTGCTGTTGGGGGAATGAATTCACAGTGAGGCAGGGGGCCAGGTCTTTCTGTTGCTCTTTGAAAATGTTTCTCTTCTGATTCAACCAAGGAAAAGGATGTCCCTGTTTCCTTGTATTTGCACAAATTTTAAAATGCAAAGCTGCTGCTCCTCTCTCTGGGGAGTGCTGGGGACAGAGCCTCAAGAAATACAGCTTTCTCTTCCATTTCTGTAACAAAGCTTCTCTGTGGTGTTGGACAAAAATATAATTACTGTGTGTCTCAGTTCTTCTCACAGTACGATGGCAATATATCCTGCCTGACAAAATACTGGAGCTTTCAGTGGTATTTGGAGGACTGAAGTGTAGGGTGTGAATGGGTGAGCCTAGCACCGTGAGCGGACAGACCAGATTGAATGAACTCTATAGCAAAGTTCACACTTAGAAGCTGGCCTGGGTTTTTTAATGCCTTGATTAGGCTTAATTGAGGCTGCACCAATTTCAAGATAAGCACTCCAGAGACAAATTAAGTTTGCTTCTAGTTTTTATACAGTACTTAAAGCATGAACGTAGCTTGAGCTGTCACAGAACCCACACAGTCCTTGTCCTCCTGGCTTGTCACCTCCAGGCTGGGCACATTGCTGGAAATGAGCACACTAGTCCAGAGCTGAGCATGCACTTCTGATCAATGTGGGAGGTAAGAGAGAGGCGGGCAATGATTAACAAGGGTTAGATAGATGCCACCAGCCTATGTGTCCTTCACTCAAAAGCAGGATTTCCCAAACAGGTATGCAGCCATAGACACTGATCAAGCCCATCCTGGTGTGGTTTTTCTGAGAGATCTGTTCCTTTCTAATGCACAAAGCCATGCAGTCTTGGTTCAGGTTGCAGCTAGGTTCTTTTGAATGTTTTTCCTTCTTGAGAGCCCAATAAGCTTTTCAGACAACTTGACATAACACCATGAGAAATGCCATAATTGGCTGTAGCGCATTTACTGCAGCATTCTGTCTCTCAAAGGGGCAGCAGCAGCAAATCCTTGCTGTTTGAGGAGAGTACATAAGCCTGGCCACCGCTCCTGTCCAGTTCTCCCAATGCCCACCATCATCCAACTAGAGATGTCGATGTCTGCCTGTTGCCTTTCATATCTGGTTTGGATCTGTTGTACATGAATTTGTCTAACAGCTTTTATACTATCTGACTTTGCAACCTCATGTGGCAGAAACATCCCAGAAGTTCATACTTTGGAAGAAGGATTTTCTTTTAGCAGTATTAAGTTCATCTTGTAACATCACTAAGTGTCCCTTTACTACTGAGGGATTTAGTGTGTGACAATTTCTGCATTCACCACCTCCATGATTTTGTAAACCTCAATCATACCACCCCCATCAGTTTTCTTTTCTCCAGACTACAGAGTCCTAGTCTATGTAGTATCGTCTTCTAAAGTAGTTGCTTCATCCCCTTGAACATTTTGGTAGTCCTTTTCTATGCCTTTTCTAACTCCACAGCATTCATCCTGCCGCAACCAAATCATTGTCAGGTATCTGCCAGGTACAGTGTTAGGCTTCTCAAAGTCCATTCCTAGTTCAAATGTAATAGTATATCTGAAGTGAGAACAACAAAGTCTCAAAGCTAGGTGGAGAAACAACTAGCAATTGATGCTGCCATGTGCAGCATATGGCTGAGGCATCAAGATGCTTCATTTTGGCAACATGGCCATCATAAAGAAAGGAGACTATAGAATCTGTCTGCGTGCCACCACTCCAGTACATCACACCAAGTAGGTTAAGTCTGAAACGGGTTGGAAGGTGTTGAAAATTCAGTGGAGAAAGGAATGACTTCTGATGAGTGTTGTCAGCAAGGAAAGTTGGCAGTGGTAGGGTAGTGTTCAATATCGATGCTGTTATGAAGCGATGTCATGGGTTGGCATCTGCCCTCTTTTTTAGAAACTTACAAGTAGTTTACCATTGTTATCCCTCTAAAGTACAATGTAAATAATGTTTTTTTAAACCAAGGCAAAATAACCCAGCAACCTTGATTAAATTAATGTATCTCCTGAGATATTTTTCTCATCTTGATTGCAGTTATATACCAGCTTTCCAGTAGATGAGCTGGCAGAGGGCCACTGCTAACGGGATCTTTGGTAGGAAGAGTAGAGCGATCTCTTGAACTTCTTGTGATTGCACAGATCCCTTGAGTATTGAGGCTTTCAGGTGTCTTTATTCCACCCTACTGTGTGAGTAACTGAAAAGCAAGACCAAGCTCTTTGATGTATTTGCTGATTTTTCAAATAGCTTGTTCTAATCAGCAGCATATAATGACCAGAGAAATAGGTCTATGCCTTGAAGAGCCAATAAAAATTCAGTTGGTAACAGTGGAGGTTGTTCAAGCTCATGAAGGTCAGCTGGGACTGATGTATATTTTAGGGCAATCTTTAAGAAGGGAACTGACTCAACGATGACATCTCAAGCAGGATTCGGTGTGTTCTTTATAGAAATTCAAACTCAGTTCCCACAATAAAAACGAACTTTCCTCTTTAGGTTTGGACGAAGCGTAGTAGTGAGTATGGTGATGGTGTACTGTTGCAGTGTTTAACTGAGCACCTGGTAAATGTGGTTGAATGAGTGCTGACTGTGGTCTTGTCCTGACTGCATGTGGCCTTCTGCTTACCTTTGGTCATGATTAATTCTTTTCATTGTGACTAACATTAGAGATTAAAGTGTGTTAGAGTAATGATGAAAACAGCTGTTTCTTTAAAACAGGCAAATGAAAGAGGGAACTAAAATCTTGAAAATGGAATGAAACCAAGGTACCCACCAGTCCCGTTGGTCAGAACAGTTGCCCTGCCCAGATTCTCACTTAAATAATAAAAATACCTGACCATCAATAAAGAACATAAGGTGATGCAAAGGGTCTGAAGACCACAGACCTCTTGTAAATGATGCCTCCAGTAGGGAGAGGGAGCAAGAGATGTTGATTCAGATGATGTGAGTCTTAATAACTTTGTTTCTTTTGAATTTTCCCAAACAGGGTCGAGACTGCAGTGTGCCCATTAATGCGTGCATTCAAAATCCATGTCAGAATGGAGGGACCTGCCACCTCACCGAGGCAAATAAAGATGGATTCAGGTAGTAACACAAAGTTCATTTTAAATGAGATAGTAAAATTAAATGTTTCTACTTTGCATTAATGAACTGTAATAGCTACTTTACAGAAGCTGCTGCATGTGACGCTTCTATTTGCCATACAAACTAATTTAATCTGGTTTCACTCGTGTGACATGTTGTTTCCTCTGAAACAGGCCTCCTTATTTTCTCATAATGGAATATACTCTTAAGAACTGTTTTGAGTGGTTTCCCTGATCCGCACTGTGTTATCTGTATGTTAATTTTCCTTGGAACATTTCAAACTCACATAGACCCTTTTTTGTATTAGTAAAGTAAGCAACTGTTGCTTGACAACATTTGATGCAAAATGTTTTTATACTGAAGAATCTTGTAGACAAGCAGGCTTTAAAGAAACAATTAAAATACATGAAGAGATTGCCACATCTTGAGCATTGTGCCTGCAAGAGAATAGCTGGACATTAAGGATTTCAGTTTTCCTATATAAGAAAGATGCAGTATAGGTGGGGATACTCCAAGAGAAGCCCAGAAATTTTCATATGGTAACTGGGAGATTTTTGTTGCCACAGGCACTGTTCTACAGCTAAGAAAATACAAGTTTGAGGCTTTGGCCACTAGTTGTCATTAAAATTGATAGAATTTTTTTTTTAAATAAGAGTTGCTGAAACCTTCATAGATTTGCTTCTTTGTATTTATGCTGTTTCTTGCACAAAATACGTACAGAAGTACACCATGCTGTTGTTTCAATTGCATATATGAAAGCCTCGCTTTTAAAAGCTTTTATACATTACTGAGTCTTCTGTTTTGTCTTCTCTGATAAATATAGCTTCTTATCAATGTCAGCTGGATGGAGACACAGAATTGCAAGGTTTATAAATGGTGTAATTGGGAGTTAAACCAGTACTCTCTTTCAGTTTGATTCCAGTTTGGTTTCAGCTGTGATTAGGACTGGTTTTTTAATTGAGGTTAACTGTTTGATAACTGAGTCAGCAAACCCATATCATCTGATGTCAGAAAATAGGATTTTTGGAAAATAGAAAGGGACCAGGTGAGAGTTTGAGTGACTGACAGGACTTAAGGTGCAGTGGGAGGTTAGCACCCACCTCCTGTTCCCGGACCAGTGGTAGGATGCCTTTGATATTTCCAGAAAAGTACTGTGGCTTCCTTTTGACTCCCCAAATCTCTCTTGTGGGAATGAGGCACAGAAGAGCTTCCATTTTGCCCTGTTGGTAGGATGACTGGGGAAGCTAACAATGGAAGAAATGCCCCAAAGCTTCTCTGGCTCTGTGCCTGCCCACCCCCAAGAATCTCCCCCTTACAGAAACAGAGATAGCACATGCTGGATAGAGGACACTGATGATATTGCAATGGAGAAATGGAGGTTGATGGGGATGAAGGGACACTGTCAGGCTAACAACCTGAGGTTTTCCAGCATGGGAGAACAGGAGTAAACCACATAGCCATGTCTCCATGAGGTACAGTTTAGAGCTCAGCTTGAGCACCTTTGACAAGGCTGTGAGCAAGGTAGAAGAGTGCATCAGAGTAGAGATGTGTTTGTAGGGTCATACTGGTGCATGGTGGTGGGAGAGGATGAGGAGGCTTTGCAGATCACAGCATGCACAACTGGTCTTGCTGCTTGACAGAACTCCTAGATTTTGCTCAAACCACTACTCTGCTCTGACATACCTCTTCTTGATTCATGTTTTAGCAGGCCCAGCAATTTTTGGAGTAAAAGTTCAGGTTCAGTTTCTGCTTGAGAGAAATAAAGGTTTAGTGGTCTTCGGTTTGGGTTCCCTTCTGGTCACCCTCATGTAATACTGTTTAGATAACTTTTCCCAGCTTGTGCCAAAGCAAAATTGTACTATATTAGAATATCTGAGTTTTATCACTCAGTACTCATTTTTCAAAAATCTAGTTGATACTAAAAATGTGCTAGTAAATCATTTTATAATATCCATAATAATAGAATGAAAAGCTTTGGTTTATGTTTTAGATCAGGGTTTTCTTTAGCATTTTTGTTTTCTTCTATAGTAGAAAGTAAAAAGTTTTGAATGACCTGAAATGAAAGCTACTTCTGCATTGTTCTCATGAATTCTCAATTACAAATTCAGAGGCTTTGCTTCAGTTCCAAATTAATATCATTTTTGAGATCCTTTATTAAACTGCAGGGGTGGTTTTGTTGCTTAACAACATTTGAGGCTTTTTAGGGAGGGTTTCTGCCTTTATAGTTATTTATATAGTTTCAATTGGTCTAATAAAAGACCCGAAAACCCGTATCTCGTCAAAATCTTGCTTCATAAAATTGAATATTCAGCTTGTGCATTGCTCTGTTTTCTCTCTGTGTTTTTAATTCAGTCAGACCATAGCCCCAGCTGCTATGGAGAAGCAGGGCGTGGAGCTTTAGCATGTTGTAGAGAAGTGTGGTGTGGGGATGGAACAGCCAGGAACAGGAAAGAAAAAGAAACATTTTGAGATTGAATTTGGTTGGTTGGTTGGTTGGTTGGCTTGAGGTTTTTTGGTGGGATATCTCCTCTCCATTGGATGGCAGCAGTCAGAGTTACGTGCATATAAATTATGTTCATCAAGATGGGAAAACATTGCCTTAGATTATATACTGTGAGGAAGCGGATGTCAAAAACCTTTTCATCAGAGGCCTCCTTGGATTTTTCTGTTGTGTGGCCTGTAAAAGAAATTATATCTTCTGTATATTCTCTTCCCTAGGGAAATATATTCATACACAAGCTTTGCTGCCAAACTTGTCAAATCTTTACTCTTGTAAAAAGGAAACTTAAGCCAAAGCTCTCTCCCTATGAAATGCCAAGCAGTTTAACTCTCAAGTTTCTGTAGCCTTAGACAAGAAAATTACCTTTTAAATAATGCTAAGATGGTGATGTCCTGAGGCAAAGACAGGAAATTCATAGTTATGACTGAGATTCCAGCCTGACTCACCCACTGTGCCTGGTACCCACAAGGGCTCGCAGCAGCAGGGGATTGAGGCACACAGATTTGTTGTAATAGCAGGTCCTGATGGGACAGCCAAAGGGCAAAGGTTCAGCTGTAGTTCTTCAGTCCTTCTTGGTATCCTTTATCCTTGCACCTTTTTCAATTCCGAGTAATTTTCACATTCTCTTTTTTCAGGTAGGGGCAACTTCTATATTAAAGAATAGTTAAGTGACATCATGTGGCTCAGAGGATTAGAATCATGAAGTTCTTCCTCCCTTTGAATTGCTTATTCTAATCTAATCTGATCTGTCTTCATTGACAAAAGGTTGTCAAAAAAGGTGCTTATTGAGACTGATAAAAAAAAGATGGTCAATCAGACATGTCCTGGACATTTAGCATGCCCGTGAGACTTTGACAAATGAGGCAGAGCTGTCAGCTCTGCTTTGCTTAGCCACAGGCAACCAGCTATCTTTGAGAACCTACAGTGTTGGGAAACGAAGTCTCTGGATTATTTTAACTTTTCTCCATATAAAACACCCTCCATTTTCCAGAGCATTTTCTTTAGCATTTTGCACAAACTTTAAGTTCCCCATAAATGTAAAATCCTGGAACTGATTAACTCCCTGGTGTTAATTCTGCCTAGTTCAAGGAGAAACATTGCACTTCCAGACTTACAGACTACTCCATAGGGATGTATATGTAAAAAGCTCCTTTACAGAGAAACTGTAATATTCCTGAAAGAATTTACTATCTCTATTTAAAAGTTGATTTTTTTTGAAATGTGATACACTGTATGTATGCCTATTTTAATAAACAGATGCTAAACTGTTTCATTAGTTTATGAAAAAAAATATTAATATAGTAAACGTACAAAATTGTTAGTATACTTCAGCTCCAAAAGTTTACCCCCAAAATTTTGTCATTAAGTTCTGTGTTCCCTTATGCCTTCATGGGGATAGTGAGGAGTAATTTAGGAAAACACAACACTTAACAGAAAATCCCTAAACTGGAGGAACAGGGAATTTGGACCTTTATGTGATCACAGCATTTTAGAAAATAGATCTTTCCTGCATGGTTCCATTGTTTCTGAGGTCCAAACGAAATGCTGTCTCACACTGCTTCACTATTTAGTTAGTACAAAGTTTTCATCATTGTCTCTGGAATTAATTTTCTCTCTCGGTCAGCTGGAACCCAAGTTTGATGACCTTCCAGTCACTCTGCAAACTTCATTTTTCTTCTAAGCTTTTTCTGGGAAAATACATACAAACAGTCCCAAACTGCAACTCTTTCAACATACGGTTCAATCCGGGTCCCAAATTGTATGGTTTATCTTTTAATTTCAGTCCTCGTATTTGGCACTTTTGAATGCAAATCAAAATAAAGGATCATATGTAAGCAATAATGTAAAGACTCCCTATAATACATGGGGACCAGTAGCCAAATGTCATCAATTATGCTGACATTTCCTTCAGTATGGAATGTGTCCTAATACTGAGCAATTGTATGTTAACAATCCCATATGTATTGTTACTGATGGTAACTCTACTGAGTTGAACCATTTCTGTGATAGTATTTAATAATGTCATTTTTAATTGCATACATCCAAGCTGTCCCAATCCTTTTGTGGAAGGAAAATGGTGTTATATTCACATAAAAATAACCAGCACAAAGCCACTCTTGTTGCTTTTCTTTAAATGGAGAGAAAAATTTGTGCTCCCAAACCAAGACCTTGGATGCCAAGTTGCAGCCTGGAGCATATTTTTATGGCTGAGTTATAAACCCCTGAAAATGGGGTTTTGTAATCAAAAAGGAAGACATGATGAATGTGTCACTGTATTTAATTAGATGTCTTTAACCCCCTCCCCGACAGTTGCATTGCCACAAAAGATAGTGTGCCAGCTTTTATTTCTTATCTGCCTCCTGTGATCCTCTGGATCATTGCAGGGTCAGCAAGAGGACATATTTTATTAGCAATAATGAGATTGAGACAGGAAAATAAGATATTTCTTATTGATTTATTGTGTCCTAAATTGGATTTATTTGAGCAGTTTGGTCATGGTTATTCATGGTGAAGGTTTTCTAACTCCCATGATTTGCTTTTGTGGTGCCTGCCAAGCTGAATGAAGATGACTGTTAGCATGTGACCTGTATGCCTGTTCTGTACCCATCTAGAAGATCTTAACTGTTGTGGTGGCTCAAGACACATTGCCTACCCTTTTTTCTTCCTAGTTGTTATTCCCTTCGTTTCTAGTTTTACTTGCACATGTCATGAAGAATCTAACCTTATCCTCAGGGTCCAACCTAGGATCTGCTGAGGGTGAATGCAGAGCTCTGTGCCATCCCTCACTTGGGAGTCCTGGTGCTCTGCTCAGTCTATGGACACAGGAGGAAGAAAAGCAAATGTCATGCTGAGAGCAACCAGCCCAGAAGTGCTGCAGTTTTCTTCACAGATTCTAAAGATCTCCTATTTCTCCAGAGCATTCCCAACCTCATCTCCATGACGCCTACATAAAGGAGGATAACCACCCCATGTTCACTTTGTCCATCTGACCTGAAAAAAGTACCCTGCAGCTCTCTCTGCATTGGAAATTCTCCTGGTTTCAGAAATCAGCGGATGGCAATTAGTGTGACTGCTGTGGTGCTTTCTGGTTTTCATCCTCGTCAATCAGTAGTGCTTTATATTTGTTCAGTTCCTTTTCTGCCATCGGAACTTGTATGGGAAAGGAAATGAACAGCTGAGTGAATGTGTAGTTTGGACTGGGACTCGAAACAACCCTTCCTTTCCATGCACACACTTTCTGTGACTAGTGAACAGCAATACTGACAGTTCAAAACTGACACTTCAGATATCATTGCTGGCTTCTTAGAAGCCACTGAAATGACTGGAGCACTTAACACATGTTTTTAGACTCTCTTTTAAGAAAACTGTGTCCTTCACCTCTTCATCACTTACAGTTAGTTTAAAATATAAAGGTTCTCTTAGCAACCATAACTTCTAGATCTAGAAAGGAAATGGAGATTGAAAAAAAATTGAAGTCATTCTTCAACCACTTAGTTTCTTACACTCCCTCTAGGGACCATACATCAGAGTCTTGTGAGATAAAATATTTAGTGCAATTATTCTTCACTAGTGTCCACATCATCACAGAACCATTACTAGCTCTGCCATTGTTTGTTTGTGTTTTAGTTGAATTATCTAGACATCATCAGCTCTTCTACAAATAGATGTTGGAGGAGCTGCACAAGTACTGAAACCTTACTGCACTTGTAAAAGCAATCATTCCCAAACATTTCTTGTTTGGACAAGTGACAAAGTGGTAATGAGAAGAAAATGTTCATGTCTGTAAACTCAATTCAAGCCGTTGTTCTTTAAAGAGAGCGAACTATCTAAAAGCTGCCAAGTTGCCCTATGATTGTGCAGCCCTCAGTAGGCCAGTATCCACATACTCACAAAATCATTAAGAGAGTAGCCAAGAATTTGAATATTGTGATGAGTGTTTACTCTCCTGCCCTGGAGTTGCTCACTTCAGTTCAAGGCTAGGGTTCTCGACAAAGAAAGCAAAGGGAAACACGACAGAGGCTGTCTCCTGCTGATGCTTTTAGGTCTCATGTAAATAATTACATGACCCCATGAACCATCAGACTGCATCCTTTACCAAACACATAGGATTAAAGCACTCTGTATTTCACAGCAGCAGTGAATTTGGCTCCAGCAATGCACTTTTATATTTTTTAATTTCAGTTTTATACCTCAAACCTCCTGCCCTTTCAGATCCATGCTAACGTTTATTAATTCTTTTCTTTCTCCAAAGCTGTTCTTGTCTCCTTGGGTATGAGGGGGAGAGGTGTGAAATAAACCCGGATGACTGTGAAGATAATGACTGCGAGAATAACTCTACATGCGTGGATGGGATCAACAACTATGTCTGTCTCTGCCCTCCTAATTACACAGGTAAGAAAGAGCCACAATCAAAGAACAGGAATCCATGAGGAGTTCCTTCAGTGCCTGAAGGGAAGGATCCAAATGCATGTTTACTTTATCCATGAGCCTATAATTAACAGGAAACTAGTCCCATTTTAAAGCAGCCTGGATGTCTTACTGGCAAGATGTTAGTTCTACCAATATTGACATACATGTTACAAAAATGGCCACTTATCTGAGTCAAAATACTGATGCTTCATTGTAAAATACATTAAAACATAGGTCTAAGGTGTCAGAGGAATCTGTACTTCTGCACACGCATTCTCAAAATGTATTGCAGAAATATTCCCAGTAGTGAGCTGTTTGATATATATCTGTTCTGAATCCTGGAAAATAAAAAAAGTTTCTGTTCAAATTATGGTCGGAAGATAGCTTTTCAAGCATGGCTTTCACCTGAGATCTCAGAGGTCTGCATTTATTAAAAAAAATTAGCTTGACAATGTGCTTTTTAAATTCATTATCTCCATTTCACAAGTGAAGGAGCAAAGGCTGTATAAGAAACTGTGAGCTCAGTTGTAGCCTTCAGTGTGCACCCATGGCAGCGAGCCCAGCCCAGCAGATGTGCAGTCACCTGCTAAGTCCACAGTGACAGAAGTTGGTAACTGAGTTAGAAACGGAATTAGTATCTGCAGCACCCATCCTGCATTTCAGATAAATTCCTTCCTAAGCCTTTTGCAAGAGCAGAAACCCTCCTAACTGGAATCTAAAAGTGCCGTTTCCCAAGCCGTTACTGGAGCATACCGTTGGCTTATTCAAACTGCGTTAGCACAGCCTTCCTGGCTCAGCATGGAGTGGTAAGGAAACACCTGCAACAGTTCCTGCTTCCATCCTTTGAAATGGGTTTATTACCTTCTAAGCATGGAGAAGTAATGAAGGGCTTCTTGTACACTGGAATATATTACATGTCAGGGGATTTAATGAGGATCAAGCTTGAGTGGCTGAGTAAGGCAGGAGGAAAGCTTCTAGAATTTCCAAACTCTTAAAATACTTTTGTGGCTGATACAAAGGAGGCCCATGTAAATCTTTAGCTGAGAAAAGCCTTATGGCTTGAATGTACATTTATTGGAGTCCTAAAATGATCTTTCTGCCAAAAACTGAAAAACTGCAGCTTAGCAGAGTAAAGAGTTTTGCTTATAGGATGTTGAGCCCATTGTGCTTACTTGTGCACTATTTATGTGAGCTATTCTTGGGTGGTTTCAAACAAAACTCTATACAAGGAGGCAGAGCCTTTACATTTACAAGAGGAAATACATTTGTCCAGCCAAGAACAGACATGTCTAGTAGGGAACTGAATCCAGTATATATGCAAATGTGCTTTACTCTTCTCAGGCATATTGCAGTTTTATTTTTTTTTCCAGACCAAAAAGGCAGGCAAGATTGGGATTTCTTCTGAAATGGCAGTCTGCCTAGGGGCCAGAGAACTCATATGATACTTTAGAATCAGTTTTGAAATATTTTTAATCGACTTCCAGCTTTTTTTTTCCCTAACCTGAATATCGTTCATGCTGTGCTTATGGTTATTAGCAGGAGTTTGTTGAATACTAGACCCCAGTCTTGCAATGTGAGATACACACCGTTGTATATACCATACGGTAAGCGTTTGCTATCACAGTGCAGGCAATAGCTTTGACTACACTTGAAACAAACTGCGTTTTTGCAGAAAAACAGGAAGTACTTCTGGAAAACAGAATATGAATTATAAGTGAAAAAGATTTGAAAAATAGGGGGTTTGCTTAAATTAGAAATCTAAAGGGTTGCAATAGTTTGTGTTGCTTAAAAATGGGAAGAGTTTAGTGAACTGTGTTAAAAGAATTGCCTTAACCTGCTTTGCCTCCATTTTGGAGGGGGATATTTCATCAAACCTGATCAGTCACCTGGAAGGACTCACTGCTGGGCTGAAATACCCTTCAGAGGTACACCTGGCCCTCTCAGAGCAGAAAGGCAGGGAACAGCATAAAATGGCTGAAAGAACCAAAGCCATCAGCAAACCAAAAGTTACATATAAGCTAAGAAAATCTGAGCCATGGTTTTGAGGGTCTTCTAAGAGTTGAATCCAAACACAAGAAATTGGACATGAGCTGAAATTGCTTGATTGAATGAACAGCAGCTAAGGAAATTCCATGGAAGCAAACAGGCAAGTCATGAAGGAGCACTTTGAAAAGATTTGTTTGCCTGACCTGAAAAGAGGGGGATCTATTGACCAAAGAGTTTGACTGAAGTCTCCTGTGATGTCCAAGGCATCTCTGTGTATATTGTCTTCAAACAAACCTTTTTATGTTAAAGCAATACTGAAATTACCATGGCAGTATCTATTTTTTTAAAAAAAGTAGATGTAGATGACTTTAATATGGTGTTGAATGTACTAAGAATAGTGAATGTTAATATTTTGGAGATAAAGTGGGTCACTGGAGGAGTCGGGAATACTTATTCCTGTACTCAGAGTTGTGCACTGAGGTGCCTACCCCCCCACACACCCCCTCCATCAGGTGCTGACTGTGCTGAACGTTGTGTTAGCAAACTGTGTGTGCTTCAGAGTTGCCAAGTGCATGGATTTTATCTGTATTTATACAAACAAAGAATGGATCATGGAGGGTACTTTCCAGGGTAACCTTTTTTCTGTGAAGTAGTCTGGGGGACAATGAGCTCTCAGCATGGTACTTTGCCTGAAAGGGCTGTGATATCCATAGGCAGGGTGTATCTAGCAGGACAGAAAGTGTACGTAATGTATCTTCTTCTTGTGCCCAAATATTATACTTAGTTCTGTTGTTCAGAATTCAAGGAGCAAGTTGAGAGGTGAGAAAGAGGATTAGAGGTGAAACATAAAAAAAAAAAAAACAAACCACCAAACATTGTGGAATTGAGAATAGATCTTGAAGATCTCAAGAAAAAAAAAAATAATTGGCTTTAAAAAAGAGTAGGCAGACAGAGCAAGCTGGGGTTTTTTTGTTTGGTTTTTTTTTTAAATGTTTGTTTGTTTTCCACAAACACTTGTATAGAGAACAGAAATTTCTTTAAAAGGTTTGTTGGCTGACCTTAGTGGCTGAACAAATCCAGACCATACATTTTTATCAATGTAATTATACAAGAGTTGTTTCTAGATACAAATGTGGTTTTTTGCAGATGCTGTTTTAAAACACAAGTTACTTCTGGAGTGGTCTGTGTTACACTGAAGATCAGACTAGATGTTTCTGTATTGATAATCTGTGATGTCTTGAACAACATTCAGGCAGTTATTTATAGGTGCCCAGCACAGCTCTTGCAGATTCCTTCTTTTCCTGACTGTAGTGGCAGGCAGGCTCTGGTAACACTGTGAAGTAGGTAGTCTGAATCCCTCATCACTCTTGTGGTCTTGGATGCCATAATACTTGTAAGAATGCAATGATATTACAGTAAGCGCTGCATGTATGAAATAAATGCTCTTGTGTATTACAACACACATTTGTGTGTGTTGTCCTGTAAGAAATATTTAGAATCCCCCTTGGTTTAGTTGATTAATAGTTGAATCATGACAGTAAATCTTATGTTCCTAAATGAAATGCAAATTAAAAATGCATGTGTTGGAAATGTTGGCTATTGACAGGGTTGCAGTATCCAGGGTTTGGGTTTTTTCTGTACCTTGGTATTTTCCTGCTTTATCTCCTAAATATAAATAAATGTCTGTCTAGCTCTACTTGTAGCCTTTTTAGGAAACAATATCCCCAATAATGATGCATAAATTTTGTTTTCGTTGGTTGGAATAGTGAAGGCCAAAGATCTTTCTTCAATTAATAACTTTTTGTAGTGTTTTCCTTTAAAATTCTTCGGCAGTTTTTTCCCCTACTCCAAGTAGATAAAAAATGGCCAATTTGTTAAGTGACTGCTGGGGCAAGGAATTTCCCACACTCCAGCCCCATTTCACTCTCATTTAAAAAATCACACAAAAACAACACACCCAAAAATGACCCACAGTCACAGTACATCCTTCCTAGTTCCCTTCCATGTAATAACTTTAAAATAATGTGGAAATACAAATGGAGTCTATGAAACATAAGTTAAAGAAGATGACACTGGGAAGGGGGAATAGGCAGATGGCTGATTGCTGTAAAAAAGATTCAAACCCTTACCTGCACCACTAGGTTTCTTCACCATTCTTAACAGTCAGTATTTTCAATGTTTGTTGGTTGTATTTACATAACCAAACCAATACTTAACACTGTGTAGCAGAGTCCTGATGGCTTTTATTGTCAGCTGATGTCTTATTTTTGACTCTCTCTGACTGGTTGTTTTAATCCTGAAGCTAAATTATAAACATGTATTTCCTCCAGGAAAACTGTGTACCCAAAGTCCAGCCAGCTCTAAAGCCTGAGCAGTCTGTGGGCTGTTTTACAGCCTGGTGGGACCCCTTCATAGATTACAGCTGCTTCTTACATTTTTGAAGGTTTTCCTTCTTTCAAAAAAGAAACATACATAGAAACCTCAAAAGAGGAAGCTATGAATTAGGTCAGTCACCCCGATTCATTTCTTTTTTGTATTTTTTCTAGTTTTTCTCTTGTTGGCTTTAACATGTTCTATCTCCAGCTATCTATATAAATATTCCACTGTCTCCCTAGCTATGTGGCTTAGAAATGTAGGACAAAATTCATACAATTTCTCCCTTTCATTCCTTTTTCCTATTCACTACTGTCATAGGTGTTCTCGAGAGCCATCGCTGTTTTGCTTATAGTTCCTCCAAAAAGAGATCCTTCCCTCTGTCCTGCTGCCCTCTGTGCTTTCACTTGAAAGGGTGTCCAAACATAGGTAAAGGACCAGACAGGCTGTACCAAACATATACTACATACTTTAAAGGGGTTTATGCTTGACTTGCTGGTGTATTTTGTTTTGTTTGCTGTAACTTTTCCTTCCTCCCATCTGTTTGATTTTAGGCAGAAGCAGGACTACGTAGTGCTTACACACAACAGAACTGGTAAATATTTCAGATTTTGCTAAGGATCCTAAAAAGCCTTAGCAAATAGCCAGACCTCTTTGTTCTGAAACAATAAAAAATTGGTGGCTTCTACTACAGAAAATAGGTCTTTTCTAAAATACATTGCATCCCATGGCAGGGAGAGAGGAGAGCACGTGTTTAAAATAGTTTGCTTCCCTGGGAAAAAGCTGCAAGCATTTTGTATCACAGGGGAAAAAAATCTATCTCTCAAACAAAAAAACAAAAAAAAAGCTAGGAACTATTTCTGGTTTTATGTGTTTGGAAGAGAAGGCTAAGCTCTCTTTTACCTTAGGGGACCTTGTGGTGTCCTGTGGTAGATGGTATCTGAGATTTTTGCCGTTATGCTACTTTTAGACAGAACACTATTCACTGTTAGTGATTACGGTCTCTTTTCTGGCATATCTGATTGTGGTAATGTTGCATGGCGAAAGTCAAGCACTTAGTCAAGCCACATGACTCTGGAAGAAAGAAGTTGTGTGGTGACCTGTGGTTGACACACTTTTGCTGGAGCTCTCCCACACGTTTCCCATCGCTAACCATTGTGAGGCTGCTTTGCCGCAGTCCCTGAGGTGGGCACCAGTGACAGCTGAATGGTGCTGCAGTTGATCATTGCACTGTAGGTTGGTTTTTCCCCCTTGTGATTTTTTAATTACATGTTTGATATAGGAACAGGAAGGTTCTAGGTAGCGTGGTTCAGCCTTGTGGTTCCACAAGGCTGTAGGTTGCCTAATAAACACTGAAAGCTTAACAAGTACTTAGCTATCTGCCTCTTTTAAAATTCTGGAACTTTAGCCATAACTTCCTCAAGACAAGCAGAGAAAATTGTGGTCAAAGTTTGGATGTTTTCTTCCTTTTATTTGAAGAAGTTCTGCCTTACATGGGAGTTTCTTAGTTTTAGTTAATTGGCAAATGTGAAGTGTGTTTGCTTTCAGTGCAAAAAATAAAAAGGCACCCACATTTCTCACTTGCCTAACTATGAATGAGAAGTGCTGGAAGAGCTGGAAGTTTTAGCTTTGTTCAGGAGCCTAAGCCCACTTCCAGCCCTGTTTTATTAAGAGAGAACCACATGTCATTGCTATCAGATTGGACTCTCTTATCTCATTGTACTGGGACTGAAGAAGGAAATAGCACAGTAACTGGCAGCGCTGCAGCCTGTCTTTAGTCTCAGTATGGGTGTCCTGTCATGTTGGAGCTCTCAGCTCCAGGATTTCCTCTGGTCGTATTCCCATTTGCAAAATGTAATGTGTCATGTTTGGGGAACCAGATCGACTGGAGAATTTCTCTTTGTTCACCAGGACCACAGCGTATCTCTAAGAAAATGGATCAGCTACTATTGTCTTAAAGGATGGGTGGAGTGAATATCATCCTCAAATGGGCTTTATGATCATTAAATGCAATGTGAAGAAAAGCCTTGCAGGATGAGATGTTAACCACAAGCCCATTACTCACCTGGTTATGGGCAGGTGGTCTGTACTGCACAGTTAATCAGGCTGGGAGGAGCTGAGTCCACCGATGGGCAGTTGGTGTATTCAGCACTCCGCCAGCACAGCGATGGCCACGGCAGAACTGCCAGCAGGAAATAAGTAAATCTTTCTGCATATAAAGCATTCTTCAGAGCCCTCTATTGGTTCAAGGACTGTATGGGTTCATGTGGCCAGGTTTTGGTAGAAGGGGAGGAGGGGGGCTGTAGGGGTGGCTTCTGTGAGAAGCGGTGAGGAGCTGCTCCTGTCAGACCTGCCGCTGCCCAAAGCTGAGCCTGTCAGGAGCACTGATGGCAAAACATGAGAGAAGCAACTATGCAAACATCAAGGTCAGTGAAGAAGAAGAGGGAAGAGGTACTTGAGGTGCTGGAGAAGAAATGTCCATGCAGCCCATGGGGAAGACCACACTGAAGCAGGTTGTGCCCCCTGCAGCCCATGAAAGACCACGTCAGAGCCAATACCCATACTGCAGCCTGTGGAGCACCCCATGCCAGAGCAGGTAGATATGCTCTACAAGAAGCTGCAGCCCATGGACAGCCCAAGCAAGGAGCAGGCTTCTGGCAGGAGCTGCAGAGAGGAGGTGCCTGTGTAGGAGCAGCTTTTCTGGCAGGAACAGTGTCCCTTCAGTCTGTTCCTGAAGAACTGTATCCCATGGAAAGGACCCACGCTGGAGCAGTTCTTGAAGAACAGCAGCCCATGGGAAGGGCCCACACTGGAGAAGTTCATGAAGGACCGTATCCCATGGGAGGGAGCCCACACTGGAGCAGGGGACCAGCATGAGAAGGAAGGAGTGGCAGAGACAAAATGTTATGAATGGACCATAACCCCCATTCCCCATCTCTCCGTTCAGACCATGAGAGTTCAGGTGCAGACACGTGAGTCTACAGTGTGTCCAGTGTCCTACTGCCAGCCCTGAAAGGACGTCTCAGAAAATGTATAGCATCTCAGATGTGACTGGATGCACTAGATTGTATAAATAAATGAATCAATCCCTAATAGATTCCAGACAAATCACATAACTGGAAAACATCCATATGAAGTAATATGGCTCAAAAATGTAGGAGGTCCAGCAAAATTAGGACCTATTCCAGACACAGTGGTTCTGAGGGATGATGCTATATCACTTCCAGTGAGCACTGGAAGTTGGTTTAGGTAGTGTTTTACACACTGTAGTGGTGTGGCATTTGTGATGTTGAATACAATTTTTTGTACTTTGGCAATGCATAGAACTGGAACTTACTCCTTCAAGATTCAGAAATAGTGAAAGGATCATTACTACTCTACCCAGATGTTGTTTAATCCATTACCCCTTTGTTTAACCTCAAGATTAGAGATAATTGCTCCTTCGTTCTGAAAAACAAGCCACTTTGGGAATCTCAGTGTGGAGTGTAGCTTCAGGTTCCCACTTAATAGGCCAAAACCTAATATGTGAAGACTTAGATGTGAGGTTTTTAAGCATTAATACAGAATAAAAAGCATAAAGTAACTTTTAGGGTTTTGCCTAGTAAGTATTGTGGGCAGTGTTTGTCAAGCAAGAGCAAAGTTCATTAGAGAGTTCTTCTATAGTGTATTCCAGGTAATTTATTTTATGGTTTGGTATCTAACATGGCAGCTGAGTGCATTTGCTACTGAAGGATTTTCACATTTCTCTTTTCTTCATTGCAAGTTGAAACAGTTTGGAAGTAAAAACATTTTTTTTTTTATTATTTTCTAAGATGAGCCTCAAATCTTTTTCATCAAACATCAACAACATTCCTAACTGAATTATTTTCTTGGAGGAACATGCTATGTCTGTTCCACCCAACCATTTTTGGGTTCAGTGTTCTCCTGAAATTTCCAACTGGCACTGACTTCTTTTTAATAACTGAAAGGAGAGAAGGGGAAAACAAAATACAAAAAAACCTTTTCTTCTGATACAAGTTATTTGATACAGAGTAATCTTTTATGAGGAAAACAGTACAGTATTTTTCTATTAGGAATAAAGAGAAGAGTTCTATTCTGACTTACCTGGCAATGTTCAGAAAATTGCAACATACTATTTAACCACTCAAATACATATATCTTCTCCCTGCACAGCCTGTAGAAGTTTTCTCTGTGGGTAAAGGCCAGGCTTCCTTCATCCTTTCTTTGTTGTAAGCACTTTCCTTTTCTCAAGTAATATTGTGAAATTCTCGACAGCATTTTTGCTTTTAGCCCTCCTGGCCCTACAGAAGTTCTCTTGCATTAAGGATGATAATATTTTCTCTGTTTCATTATCAACTATTTCATGAGTACTCTGAATGAGAGAACAAAGCGTCACCCAACTGACGTACAAAACAAAGAAAATTCATCAAACTTACTGTTTGTAAATTGGTGATCAAGACTGTCTTTTCAGAACTGCTGTTTTACTTACAGATAAATAGGTAAAATACTTACTGCATCCAATCTCTTACTGATTCAGGAGAAATGGCATAACTTGGATCCTGGTTTTAAAAATCTAATGTGGCATGAAATAAATAGCTCTCATGACAGCATAGAACAGAAAAAAAGAAAGATGGTTATTAAACGGTGTGTAAAAGTCATCTTTATTGCTCTATTATTGTTTTGGCTTCATTCTGAGATGTGTGGAAGGCTACAGAAAAGCCTAAGCATGTTTCTTGGCAGCTCTTCATAAGCAGTGAGCCCTGTGAAAAGTGAATGTGGAAAACCCCATGAAATTCATGATTTTGCTGAAAAAATAAGACCAGGAAAATGTTACATGAGACAAAAAAAAAAAAAAAAAAAATTTGTGCTTTCAATGCTGGTGAAGGGGACAAGGGAAATCATTTCAAAGGGGCAGAATAGCTTTTCTAGTGTTTAGAGAAAAAAAAATATTTTTTTTTAGGCTTGGGGTTATTTTTTAATACATGGGACAGCAGCAATGGGAGATCCACCTGTCAGTGTAACTCGATTCTAATTTGAAAGTTGCATTTTTTGCAGCAGATTAGACTGCTTCCTTCATCTGTCTAATGCTTCCCTCTCCTAAACGAGCACTAATTACTAGCACGTTTCCACCAGTCTTTAAAAGTTTGAAATGCAGTGCCCACACAGCTGAGGATGTGCCTACCTTTATGAGGGTACCCTCTCCATACCATACCTCAGTTCTGCAGACCGCTCACCAGACATTATAGACCTAATACCTCTGGCTACCATGAAAAGTAGGATCTGTTGGCGCAAGTGGTTTTTCTCTTGTAAATCTGATGCAGTCTGAACCTGTTCTTCATTGTATGTCAATCTGATCTCTTCAGCTTTGATGAAAGAGAATACATGTGCCTTGATGAAAGCAAAAGTATCATTTAGGATAAAAAAAAAAAATTATGGGAAAAGAAATATAGTTGTTATTTTCCTGTCTTTTATATAAGCACTTCAGAAACCCTTGTGTACCCATATTGGAGCTCTGATTCGAGAATACATAGGAGAGAGGAAAATGGGGAGGTTGGATTGTTTTCTGCATTTGGGAAAGCACTACCCTGAAGTTTTGTGTTGTTTTAGCATGATCAAATACCTTCCATAAAGAGAATCAGTGCTGCTAAAAGTTGGCCTAAGATTAATGTCCGGTTTGGTTTTAGGTTCACATAGCTATTCAATGAGAAATTTGGACTAGGCCTTTAATTGCTGCACAGAGAAGTAGCCTTGTGTCACTCTAAGAAAAGAGGATCAGATTTTTTCCTCTGATACTGACATTAAAGCGGCCAATGAATATTGCACTCTCAGGTCTGAGGGCAGATTTTTTGGCCCAGATATTTTCTGAGTGAATAAAATATGAGAAAGTCTTTGTGTAGCTGGTGCCTTGGGTTTTGCTTTTCAGAAAGTGTTTTATTTCCCTGGCATGCTTTCTGCAACATCTAGTGAACATTGGTGGGGCCTGAAATAATGTATCAAGAAGAATTTTCTTCCTGAGATGAGGCTGCTCTAGTTGCAAAGCATTCCCAAATGAGCTCCCTAATGAGTGATAGATGGGAAAAATAACAGGAAGGATCCGTAAATGTTCCAAGTTTTGCATGAAAAATGATAAATTTTTTTGGATGCTATGTTTGGTACCTAGCCTAGAATTCTTCTACCTTTTGATAGTGGTGCCTTCAGAATGACACAGTGAGTCATAATATTTGACATTTGGGGAGATTTTTACTGGATGTCTAAGCACTTGTCAAGCCTGTGGAGAAGAATGATGATTTCCTTTGAGAGTTAATGAAACTTGTCTTACGTTTTTTTAAGCCTGTTTCCTTCTCTTCAAAGCAAAACAAACAAACAAAAAAAAAGAAATAGAAACTTCAAAAGTATGTATTGACCATTTTTAGTGAAAGGGTAGTTGAAGGCATCTATCTACACTGTATTCAGTTATGAAGTGGTCTTCCAAAAATTTTTCCAGCTTTAGATCATTGAGTTCTTTTAATGTCACCAGTCAGTTACTTTTTTCCATGTTTATTCTCAACTAAGATTTGTAGCACGCAAGGGACATGAGGAATACCAAGATGATGAACTGGCAGTTGTCCAGGCATCATGGCAAGTTCTGACCTGCTCATGTTCGTGTCTGCCCAAAGGCCAAGGGAATCACTTTGCTTTGTTAGTATTTGGGAGGGTTGGTGGGCTGTGGATTTGTGGATTGCTTAGTAAGCAGACCTATCTCCAGTTCTGCCACCTCAAAAATGCATTAATAGCCATCCCCAATGACAGCTGTGTTCATATTTGTAAGACTTGAGCGTCCCTAGTTGCTTTTGAGAAGTAACAAAGTACAATGGCAGACCTCAAGTCCAGTGAATGATCTGTTTCCCTGGTTCCCATGGATTTGCAGCGCTCAATTTCCTTGGCATGCTCCCCTTCCTGAGCTGGATACACTCCTTGCATTTGCCCAAGATTTGTGCAGGGCTGTGTGAAGACTTGGTAGTATTTAATAGTGGTGGCTTCCTGGGATTCCTTGGCTCTAGATGGAATTGGTTGTCTTATAACTGATACTATGAGCAATAAAGTGTCCACTGCTGATGGCCATGCCAGACTTGTCCGGTATTGCCAAGCCCAGCCCCTAAAAGCCATGAGGAAACGTATGGCACGTGAATACAGGGTTTATGCTGGTAGTACCCTCTCTCATGCCTCTAGGGCTTTTATTCTTGCTTCACTTTCTCACGTGGGCTTGACAGCTCTCAAAAGCGGATATGTTAAGATGTTCCATGTTTGAAACAAAAAAAAAAAATTGAGTGATTTTTGCAATTACATATTATGCTTCCATTCTAATATGAAGAGTCAAATAAAGAGCTGTTTAGCTTGTACTGTCAGGAGGCTGGAGAGGTGGGAGAAATAACCTGAAGGAGTGAGCTGAGGGTGTTAACAACTTAAACCATAGCTGTCACCACCAGGGTCATCCTCAAAATTGTACTCTCACTCATCTCTGCCAGATCACAAGCTGGTAAAAGACAGGAGAGTTCTGATTTTCATTTTCCATCTGAATTTTGATCTTCGTGATTTGCTTGGCTTCTGTTTTCAAGTGTTTCTCTGTAGCCACTAGAGTTAGAAATGCAAGGATGTTTGAAAAGGGAATTTCTCCCAAGACAGGTGGAGCTGCAGCTTCATAAAAATACTGCTAAAACAGTGCCAGCCCACCCACGCCTCCCACGTTATCCCTTTTCTCGCACTATCCACGTGGCTTGTTACTCATATGATGGTATGTATCACATACAGGCACGCAAAATATGCATAGCCTTGAAACCCTGTAGATGCAGTCTTCTGATAATGCTGCATAGGGGACTTTGTGACTGTAGCTTTTGGGGGTTTCCATGTTGAGAGCAGCCGACCTTTGCTTTTCCTGCAAGGCTTTGGGAGGTGTGGGGTAGGTTTCTTCTGGTTTCTTGGGAAGGCAAAGATTTCTGTGGTCTTTGGCTGCATCTCAAATCCTGGGGTACTGAAGTGTGACCTAATAATTTAGGACTCAGAGAAGGGTGGTATTAAAATAAACTATCTGGGTTTGAACATTCTCGAACTATTAATTATTAAAATTTATACAAATCCAGGGAGGTGCATGGCATGTAACGCACCATACCTAGAAACAGCTGAGCTGAGCTTAAATGTGATGGATTATTTTCTGAAAAGACATCATCTCCTGTGAGCACAATAGAGCTAGTACGTTTCTTATAAATAGTGAATGTTTTATAATTGCATGCAGTCCTGAAGCTGGTTCCTATTATTGAGAGTCGCAGAGGTTTTGGGGGGAAGGGTTTGTGGGTTGTTGTTCTTTTCCAGTATGATGTCCAATCAGCTTCTTTGGCAGAGTATTAACTATGGCTAAAATACCTTTCAGCGTGAAAATGTTATGGTCTAATGAGCAACTTTGCTTTTGTATCACTTTCTTGCTTTGATAGAAGAGGTTCTGGGTCAGGAACTGCCCTGTCTCCAAGTGGAATCTATATGTCAGTATTTTTTATACCAGCCTTTCAAATTCATGCAATAGAACCAGTACAGTCACTGTAGGTCAAAGGAGCCCGATTTAATGAAGTCTCACGTGCCCTCACAAGCAATTTTGTTGCTTCCTTCTGAACTACTGAGCACTCTCCATTTAGGGAGATCTGCCATCCCTGAACATCGTGGTTGAAGCTGCATCAGGATTGTCCAAGAAGTGTTATAGCTTTATTGCTTTTCTTTTGCCTCAGGTGAACTGTGCGATGAGGTGATTAACCACTGTGTTCCTGATCTGAATCCGTGCCAACATGAGTCCAAATGTCTTCCCCTTGACAAAGGAACCAGGTAAGTATATGTGCATGTTGGTCTCCAACACTGGGCAGATCCATCCATTGCCTTGACTAGGGTTGAACTGGCAGTGAGTTTGGGGTAAAAGTTATCGAAATTAACACAAATAGTGCAAGACTAAATATACTTCAGACCATGTCACAGTTTGGTTTTAATACAACCATACATACTTTCCTAGCTTTGTGTGGTTTACTTGAAAATCATGCACATACGACCAGAGCCAAGAAATTATTCTGGAATAGAGCATGACAAAAGGAATGCTTCTGGAACAGTTACTGCAAAGTATGCTATCCTGCATCGGCAACTAAGGACAGGTTCCTTATGCGTTCCTTAGGGCATCCATCAATTCAGGCAGCATAACAGGAACATTAACAGACATAACTCGGCTCTCCTCAGCCCATGCTGGCTCGGTGTTTAAAATCCAGTCCCCATTCTAACTGCTGAGAAGGGAAGGATAAATCTGTGGCCCGTGCATAAAGCTGTGGGGCAGGAGTTTTCTGTTGTACTCCCACTGTAACTGTTGTCTCCTGGGATGGCTGGCAGCCTTGGGGTGCACTGGCAGAGGCCAGCCTTTGCCGCAGTGGGACCACTCTCCCCACGCTTCCTCACCTGGGCAGCAGCAGCAACCAGCTGAACTGGATGGCTCTCACGCGGGAGCTGCTGTCTTCTGCTGGCCACAGAGGCGCATCTCGCTTGGCTCCTGTTAGGTTTTGTGAAGTCTGTGTTTGCATTTGCATCCTGGGAATGACACTGACTGTTTCACAGGGGCAAAATAAAGCCTCGTGTTTTAAATGGCAATGAAACATCTGGAGATTTGGAGGTTGGGGTGTTTTGAGAGGTGCACAGTAGCACTGTTCATCACTTGTCAGAAAAGAGAATTTCAGAGCAATTTAGCAAAGGGAGACAGTCAGTTGGAAAGTCAAGCTCTATGAAAAAAGCCTGTCGAGAAAAGATCTTTGGATCAAAGAAGTAAGAAAGGAAGAGAAATTCTGGAGAGTTCAGTGCAGGGTGAGCTGTGTTCTGCACTTTCCCCTAAGGCTGTTTTCACAGCCCCAGTGCAATCCTGGGGGCTCACAGATCCCCTCCTGGGAGGGAGGGCTGTGGTTCTGGGGAGGGATGCCCTCAACCAGCACACCCAGCATGTCACAGGGGAGAGATGGTAGCACTCTTTGGTCTTCTCGGTAACTTGCAGGCAGGGTCAGGTTGTGTCCTGTGAAGCAATGGCATGTAAGGTTAGTGCAAAATAATATACAGAACATTTCAGGATAGTTAAAAGGAAATGACCAAAAATTTTAGAGCTGCTGGCTATCTCAAGGACAGCAGAATCTGTGCTAGACAGTCAGTCTGTACAACTCAAGCCTGCCTTTTGGGTGAAAAAACTCCAGACAGAAATGTTTCCAACTATAGAGGAAGAGGAAACTTCTAAATGATTCAGACAGTTCCTGAAATGATGCACAGGGACTGGATAAGGAGGTGTGTACCAGTACATAAATAGTCCCTGATGTTCTTTCCAGCTTTCATTCCTAGTTAATCCATCATTCAGCTAATCCAGTAGCTACCTCATGTTATAAGGCAAAGGCTTGTAACTCAAATTACCTTATGTTGCTAGATGTATGAAGGAACGGAGACAGCTGTGGTCCTGAATGGTTTTACCCTTGCTGGAAGCATTTTCATACCTGCTACCCAGACAATTTGAGTAAATAAGACGCTTGCTTACTTGCTTGCTTGCTAGAAAAGTGTTCTTCATAGCGGGGCCATTAACCCTTGAGGGGGAGCCTAAATAACTATTTTCTGCTACTGTTTGTTGCATTATTCTTCCCACTATTCAGTGCTACACAAAAATCTAGAATTTCTTTACTACTTCTGTCCCATTTTGCTTTCTAGCAGGCCAGACTTGATAGGCGAAGGAGCCTGCCCAGCCTTGTATGTAGTTTCGTCCAAATACTGCTTTTTCTTTCATACTTTAGTTGCAGCAAACCATTCAGAAACGGGCTAAGAGCCCTCGGCAACTTTTGCAGTGGTGTGTGGTTGCTGATGGGTCTCAGTGAAAACAGCAGCTTCTGGTCCTCTGCTGTTGCTGATCCCTGGAGCAGTGTGATCTCCTGACCTGTGATGTCCCACGCATTTGGCAGGTAGTTGTGCATCTGGCGCCACGCGCAGAATGCGTCAGGCTTACGCACTAGCCCTCCGCTCCGCTTGCAGAGGCGGGAGCAGTAATGGCAGGATTCAGGCTCGTTCCTGAACTGACCGTCCGCTTGTTGGGGTTTATGCCCTGGGTATGTGCGTAGGACACACCAGTGAAGAACATCACATGGGCATGGACACCAGTCAGTCTGTCCTGCCGTCAGCTCTAGTCAGTCCGAAACTCTGCAGAGGGAGGAGGAGATGACAAAGACAGGAAAAAAAAGTAGGAACAGGAAAAAAAATAGGAAGCCAAGTTATTTATTGATACGGGGAGGCCTCCATTCTGGCCCTGCAATAGAAGCTATGATTCACAGCTTTAATACAATAGACATTGAGTGCATGCAGATGCAAATCCCCTCAGATAAGGCAGCATTTTAAATATCAGTAGACATGGTTTTAGGCTCTGTCTGATACTGGGAATGTTGCCATCACTACAAGGCTGTAGCAGAAAACAAGATTTCAACTGTACTGATGTCAGATGGTCACTGGGAAAAGAGATAACTGCTCTAATCATGTAAATTACTCTCTTTACCAAAATTTGAATATGAAAATTTCTTTGCCATCTTCTTTACTGCACCATACTTTCACTTGATACTCAGTCACTTGCTGGCAGTATGGGGGATGGGGTGGAGCTAACATGCCATCATTCCCTGGTTGGGGACACCTTGGATTTCTAGGAGGCTGGATGAGGCACTCACGTGGCTGGCTTCTCACCTGCTATACTCCACGCATGCATTTTTATGTAGCTTCAGCCTACGTGTGACACACAAAGAGCTCAGCAATGACTGACCCAAAAGGAATTCCATGTTTCTAAAGGGAAAGCCAAGCTTGGAAGCAAACTGGACTATTTCAGTGTGTGTTTGGCTGCGCAGAACTCTTTGCTTTCTAAGCTAAAATTGCAGGTGGCTTTCCTCAATTCCAGCCTCCACATCTTTATTGTGCTGTTACTATAGAAGAAGAGTAGTTCTCTGTATGCCAGAAAACAAAACAAAACAAAAAAACCCACCATTTGACACAATGAAATGAGTTCTACAAAAAAAAATAATTTCAGGAAAGGAGCATGTTTTTCCACTCACTGTATTGATGTTGGAGCATGGTATAAAATACACTTTATTATTCTAAAGCTTGGAATTATTACCTGACAGCTTAAAATGCTGATTTAATGCAGCCCTGCAGAGAAAAGTGGTGGTTCTGTCATTACTGAGATAGCCAATGCACATCATAAAATTGATGCATGGCAGCCCTGAATAAGGAACTGCACATCGTTCATTATTACATCACTTTATATTAGGACTGCAGGGATCAATAAAAAGCAACAGGATTAAATGCTGCCAATTCCCCCCACAAAGTCTTTTGATTGACATTATTTGCTTGCAGGTGTGACTAAAATGTTGCCAGAAAATGTTGCCCGCTTCTTATGGTTTGGGGAAGGAGTACTTTTGGCTTTTTGCTCTCTTTTGCAATCTCCATTATGTTAATCACAGTATTCCCTGAGCCACCAAGGTGTAAAAAAGCAATTCAGGCGTGCAGAGCTGGAACATCCACCATCCTGTGGCTGTGGAGGGTCATGATGGGGGCCTCTCCTGTAGGGAGGATGGAGTGAGAAATTACATGCATCTACATGATGTTATCCATCCTGCGGCCTGCAGGTTAATAGACCTGCAGGTTAATTGCCCCATTTCCTCCTTTTTTAGCCAGTCACAAGCCATGTTTTGAAAAAGAGATGGAAGGTCAGATTCTTCTCAGTGCTTGAGCTAGGTGGTTGCTGCAGCCCTGGTGCTGTGGCACCATTCACTGGTCATTAGCACACACAGGACCTGCTGCTGCACTCCGGCAACTTTCACCCAACTCGCTGCCCTGCGCTGAGGAGCTGGGGAGTGGCCAGGAGCTGAAATACACTGTCACCCAGAACCAAATTCAGCACAGTGACTGCTGCCTAGAAAGTGGAAATACCTGTTCTAATCGGCTTCTGTGTGTCCAGTTCCTCTGAAGAGGTTTTCCCAAGGAGCCTCCTCCTGCACTTACCCCACCAGGCTGCTGGCAGGGGGGAGGAGGAGGAGGAGGAGGTAGTGGCAGCCAGGCTGGTGGAGCAGTAGTTTCTCTCATGATGCCACCTGCCTCAACTTTATAATGTCGCTCCTCTTTCAGCTCTCAGTAGCGAGCATGCTGGGTCCAAACTAGAGTCTCTAGCAAGAGCACAGACCTCTTTTTTTTATTGCTGAACTTCACTGTAGCTCTTCCCTTGTTTTGGTTGAAGAGATATGCCTTTTGTTTTCCAGATGTGCACTAACATCCAGCTGGGAAGAGTAAAACGTGTTTTATGGACTAAAGCATGTTCATGACTAACATCGTCTACACTACAGATTCAAAAAGAGGGCTGTTGAGCAATCCCAGAAGATCTGTTCCAAGTCAGAGACTTTGGGATGGATTTTCTATTGTCAGGTTATAAACTTCTGCGAGGCTTATAATAGAAATGCTGATGCAGCCTTCATACAACAAACTTGAGAATTGTATAAAACACAATAAAAAGCCCATGTCTGCAGGTTTGGATGCATCCTATTGTGTTGCTCCTACGACTGGTGTTACCCCATAGCAGCAGGTACATGCTTCGCCTGTGTCACCGCAGGAAAGGACGGGCTTCAAAGGCAGCTTTCCGTAGCCGCAGCAAGGTTTGCTGTGCGTTGCAAATGAGTGGCAAACAGGTGGTGGTCTCAAAACTGACGGTCTTTTTCTTTAGATTTGCTGAGTTTTATAGCTTGCTTGCAGATTGCTTCCATTTGGAAGGTGGAACCTTGCTGTGCTCCGTGTAGCTGCGCAGGGCCAACCTCAGACACTCAGCAGTGTTCAGACACTGGCAAAATCATCGTCTGAGGCATCAGAGCAACTGCTCTTGCAGGATGTTGCCCTTTGAGTCTGTAAGGTTAGGGATGACGTGGTCACCTTTAGCATAATTGGGAGACCACTATATGAACACTCTTCTCCACAGGCTTGGCTGAGGAAAAGCAGTAGTACGGTATTGGTTTGCCTGAATTTAAGCACATTGCAGAACCTCAGCTGCAGACAGACAGGAGGGACTTGGGCTTTTCTGATGGCAGGAACTGTGCTTGATGTTTCCAGGAATAATTGCTAACACCTTTCCATCTCAAAACAAATTGGTGTGAGGCTGCCTGTGTGTTCTGTTGTTGTGAATGTTGAAACAAGCTATTAACAGCGATCTTCTTGTATTTCAGATGTGAGTGCTTGCCAGGTTACAGTGGAAAACACTGTGAAATAGATGACGATGACTGTGTGGGCCATAAGTGTCGCCATGGAGCTGTGTGCGTAGATGCAGTCAATGGCTACACCTGTGTCTGTCCTCAGGGGTTCAGGTACGTGAGAGTCAGCTCCTCCCCTGGACTGTCTTCTGTACATAGTGTTGGGGCACTTCTTTAACTGCTTTCATCCGCAGAGCTAATCAGCCTCTGGATATGGTATTGATCTGTCATTCCTGCATGAATAGATGGCTCACTGCTTCAAATCTTGTACCTGAAGTAGGTGTTAGCAAGTGAACTGAATACAGGGGGTTGACGGTTCTTGCTTTGAAAACAGCAGTTTGCCTTTTGTGCAGTGCTGCGTTCGTTTGCCAGTGTGTCTGCCCCAGCCATTCCTGGTAAAACAGTAGGGAATACACTCACATAAATTATACGGAGGTAAGCTCTGCGTGCACAAGAGTGGGCAAAGACCCTCAGACCTGGCTGTAAGAAAACACGAGTTTGAAGATTTTGTGCCAATATCTCTGTGCCTGTTGGTGGATGGGCTCGGTATGATTTGGGCTGTACATTTCCAGTCTCTGATTCTGACAGCTGCCAATATATCTGACTCCTGAAAATCTCTCTGTCTGTCAAAGATAAGTGTGCTGTTCCAAATGGATTCACTAATCATTGCCTGAGGCTGGATACTGGCTTCCTTCCAGCTAAACCTTTTCTGTGTTTGGAATACACATGAGACAAAGAAGGAATACCTAAAAAGATCAGTCTTGACAAAGCAGAAATTGCATGAACACTTAGAAATCATTTTCTCTGCTTTGTATCTGCAACGTTTTCATTCTTCTTGCTTTCATTCTTCTTGCTGGTTTTGGTTTTTTTTTTCCCTCTCAACATAGATTTTTGTTGCAAAGCAGACAGCCTTCCCCGAATAGGCATTGATACATAACAAGATGTCAGCCCGTGGTTTCAGAGAATCAGACTTGTTATTTACAGGCTATCAGATATCGCTGAATTTCAAAGTCATACCCTTTTCTCCACGTTTCATTCTCTGCTTCAATCCCTTTGATGGCCTTAGGGATCTTGCAAATTCATGACCAGTAGGGATAACAAGTGGCTGTCCCACAGTGGAATTGTAAATGCTCAATGTTATCTAAATGTTAGAGGTGAGAAATGGGATTGCAAAGCCATACCTGGGGTCAAGGGTAACGTGAGCTTGTCATCAGATGATAGTGACTGGGAGACTTCTGCTGCAGGGCCTCTGATTTTTAAGGCATGTCAGTATTAGGCAGTGATGAATGTGAGGGTTTTTTCCAGGAAGGCAGGGTCACAGTGTTTGGCAGAGGTGATGAGAGTTGTGACACGGTTGAGCAGAGCAGCAGGGGCAGGTGGGAGACTGGCCTAGGTCTCTTCCTGAGTACCAAGCAGCCTTGCTGGCAATGTAGGCAGTACCCCAAGCTGGCCAATCGCGCACCAGGGACTTCAAGAGTAGAATCTGGAACAGCTCAGCCTGCTCCCTCACTCAGATGAGGGGGTTTCATTCCACTAAATGTCCTCCAAGAAGAGGAAACATCTTTCTACACAAGGCTCCAAAACTCAACTACTAGCTAGTACTTCACAGCCCAAGGTGGACTTGGGCAAGCAAAGTAATCCCACTGCCTGGCAACAGCAGAGCAGGATTAACAGTTTTCTTTCTTTTTTTTTTTTTTTTTTTTTTTTTACTAGTCTATGCCACCTCCATAAATTTCCTGTTTAAGATGCAAGGGAGCAAGGGCTGTTTAGGAGAAAGACACCACAGTGAGCACTAACAGGCTCCCTCCGCTAAGGCAGAGAGCAAGCTGGAGCCCCTTGTGTTCTCCGTGCAGAATAGTTCCTGATCTTTTTTGTTTTCAGGATTAGAATACTGCTAACAAAATGTGATCTGCTCATCATTCTTTCCATGACTCCAGCCTTTAGTAGTTTAAAGCCCTGCTGCTCTGAAGGGGGTTCTGATTTATTTCTTCCCCCCTTCTTTAACATTGCAACTGCAAAGATGGTGATTGACAGAGTTCAGCCTTCTGATGTTCAGGGTTATAGACTCAACTTTTTCACGAAGCGTGCCTCAGGCACTGGGCTGTGTGGCAAGGAGGTAACTTTGCAAGTGTTTGAAGACTGCAAGTGTTGATGAACAGGAGAGAGCACAAGGGGTGGTCTGACAAAAGTAACTAGGAGACCTAAGATGATGATTAATAATTTTTTTTTGCTAAGTATCAGGAATTGTTTCCCAGCAGTGAGTGTGCAGAGTGACCTGCCAGTTGTCTGGAGCTTATGCTGTTGTGATAAATGCATAGACCTATAACAATCTTGTGGTTGTCACTATGCTGTATGTCAAAGCCATGTATTAAAACTTACATCCTCACACGGTTGAACAAATGGCATTCTGGTAATAATAATGTAGGGCCTCATATGCACAACGGGGTTGTGCATCCTAATAGTGCACCTCTGATGTCAGCTCCAAAAGGCACTAGTACTAACGTGCACTGTACCCATTTTCCCATTTTAGCATTTCCTAGTCCCTGTTCGTGTGTAGTTTTGCCCCACACAGCACCTTTTGTTATCACTCTCCAACCTTTCCAGTTCCATAATATGCTTTCATTCTGGAAAGTTTTCAGTGTTTTCTTCCCAAAATAACATTCCTTTACCCCATGCAGATGAAAACATTATTGAGAATTTGTGAGCCCCATTGGATAAAACCTAACTTATCAAACCTTCCCTCTAGCCATCAGCCTCACAGTAGTGTTGTCCTGATAAATGTTGCTCTAGGGGGGAAGCACACATTAAGGCTGCTGAGCCTGACAGAAAGAACTGTTCCTTCATTGTGTGGATGCTTCAGCATTCTCCACTGGGGTAGTTCCTGCAAGAAACTCAGCAGTGATTATTAAAATACCACGCAGAATGGACCTGGCCAAGTTAAGCAAGTCAGGCTGTGCTCCACACTCCACTGCCAGGGAAATAAATAATATTAATTATTTCTAATTTTTTTAAAAAAAATGTTTAAATTAAAAAAGAAGAGGCCTTGACAGACACTGTTGCTAATATGACTTCTAGATGGCAGTAGCAGGACAGCTGCATTTGTAAAGCCACCCCTTGAAGGGGTTCCACAGGGAGGGGTGGTGCACAAGCTCTGCTGGGAGCATAGGGAATCTTTCAGAGCAGCACCAAGCGCAGACACACTGGCTTCTTGCAACATTTGCTTTCTGTTAGTGGAGGCTGTTGTGGGTCGCATGGCTTTATTATTATTATTATTTTTAACTTCCATGAAATTAGAATTATATACACTGACTTTCCTTCTGCTTTCTACTTGTTGCTCACAGACAAAACAAAATGATTTGCATTAGGTAGAACAAAGCTAATGGGCTGGGTCAGCAGTGCTCCTTTCTGCTGGTCACCTCTGGAGAACGATTACACCTGACGTTAGTTAGGCCAGGGGTGACAGTCACCTGTGGCCTCAACCCTAGTTTGATCGCGTTGCTGGCTCTCCTGACATGCTTGCCAGCCGGCTGCGAAGCCCTGCGCTGGAGAGAGAGATGACGTGCTTAATGAAAGCAGGCTTTGAACAGGAGAGTGCTCCAGTCGGACGGTCCACTTAGTGCCTGGCTGGCAGTTGAGGACGTGGTGCTGCTGTGTCCTCAGCTCACCAGCTCTGCCTGGGTCTGCCTGCTGTGCTGATAGGCAGCTGCTGCAGTAACCACCTTAAACTGGCGAGAATTTCCTTCTGCAGTCTGTCTTCTTATAAGGTTGTTGCTACTTTTTTAAATATTCCCTTGTTTTCTTGGAAAGGGGAATCCAAACCATCGCTTGCTGAGTGGTGGTGTCCCCCTGAAGTGCGGCACTCACCCTTCAGAATGGGCCTGTGGGTGTTTGCCAAGAAGCTGCAGTGAAGGGTCTCGCTCTGGAAGGGAAAGTCTCTTAGTCTGTAACCATTAGTTCAGGTGTGCTCACGAAGAAATGTTCGCAAGAACAAGTTTACTTTGAGAAATACAGACTAGGTAAAGATAACCATTTCCCTCTGTGATGGGGTGGCCCTGGCTGGGTGCCCGGTACCCACCAGAGCCGCTCTGGCACTGCCCTCCTCAGCTGGGTAGGGGAGAAAATATTGTGAAAGGCTCGTGGGCTGAGGTAAGGACAAGGGAGATCACTCACCAGTCACCATCACGGGCAAAACAGACACATCTTGGGGAAACTCACTTCACTTGTTGCCAGGTGCAGGGGGACGGGGAGTGGGGCTGGAATCGGTCCCTCACACGCTGTCTCTGCTGCCCCTTCTCCCTCAGGGGAAGGCTCCTCACACTCTGCCCGGCCCCAGCGTGGGGCCATCCCATGGGAGGCAGTTCAACACAAACTTCTCTGACATGAGTCCTTCCCACAGGTGCAGTTCTTCACACACTGACCCAGAGTGGGTCCCCCCACGGGGTGCAGCCCCCCAGGCCCAGCTGGCCCCAGGGGCGTCCCTTCAGGGTCTTCAGCCCTGCCCCCTCCCTGTGGGGCCACAGGCCCTGCCCAGAGCTGCCCCAGCGCCACTGCCCGTGGGTCACAGCCCCCTGTGGGCACCGCCTGCCCCGGGGGGCTCTGCTCGGGCTGCGGGGGGGGGAGCTGCTCCACCGGGGGCTCCATGGGCTGGGGGCACAGCCTGCCTGGCCGGGGGCTCCCCATGGGCTGCCGAGAGGTCTTTGCTCTGCGCCTGGGGCCCCCCGCCCTCCTGCACTGACCTGGGGGTCTGCAGAGTTGTTGCTCTCTCATACTCTTGCTCCTCTCTCTGCCTGCTGTTGTTCTTCTCCCCCTTCATAAACGCGTTTTCCCAGAGGCACTACCACCGTTGCTGATGATGGCCTTGGCCAGCAGTGGGTCTATCTTGGAACCAGTGGCGTTGGCTCCATCGGGCATGGGGGAAGCTTCTGGCAGCTTCTCACGGAAGCCGCCCCTGTAGCACCCCACTACCAAAACCTTGCCATGCAAACCCAATAGACCCATATGCAGTTGTTCCCCCACGCTGTACTGCTGCTGTCTGTGCTCCCGTTTCCACTGCTGCCCACTGTGCTGAGCCCGTACATCTCCTCCAAATACTCCTTGGAGCAAAATAAATGGGGTTTATTGATTGCCAGCAGTACTGCCTGCCACATTACACTGTTGAGATACATTTGTCTAAATGAATAGCTTGGCTTATCCCAATGCAAGATTATGTTTTTCTGGTAGAAGGTATTTACCACCTGGCTGACAGGCAGTGGTTTGCTCTCCACTCCCCAAACCCTTTGCTGATAGTCTTAGGATCCTACAACTGTGTCCACTTACAGCACTAAGTGTCACCTGGGCAGTAAGGGGTCCCAGTTAGCCACAGCTCCCTGTCCTCCGAGTGGCAAAGTACTGATGGGATGGGTATGGGGAGCCTGGCTGTGAAATGTCACTCCATCCTTGCAGTGAATAAAGGAAGTTTAGGGCATTGCAATGAGAGAAGTGTTGAAATGCAGTTTGTTCTGAGAAGTACCAAAGGGTGGTTCTGGCTGAGAAGGAAACATCAGTTTGGTTGTGTACATGAGCACAGCTGACCCCCAGTGCTGCGGGGCTGGAGCAGGATGGTGCGCAGCAGCGAGGCACCAGCACAGCACAGTGCTTTAGGCCCTGGAAATCCCCAGCAGTGATACTCACCCTCCTCGTGCTTATTCCTTCAGAACAGATTTTTGTTTCAAATACCCACATCACCATGTACAAGGCCCACAAACAGATTTTTGCAAAGTTAGGAAGCTGGTTAAGGTGTTCTATGCTGCATTGTGGCTGTGAGGGAAGGAGAGCTTTTCTGGCCTGTCCCCAGGCACAAATCCCAAATGTTTGCATCTTTCAAGGCATTCTTCAAGTTTTCCTTTTATAAAAGTAGTAATGTAAAGCCCTGTGTGTCTTCACAGACATGACAGGAAAACAGAGCAACTCCGTTGCTTTTGATGCAGCTCAGGATTTAGCCCATCCATATTTTGTTACATATTTCTCTCTCTCTCTCTCTGTGTCCTGGAGGCAGACCAGAGTGGTGAGTGTTGGAAGAACAGGGACAGGGAGAAGTTTCAGTTCGTTCCACACAGTGCTAAAGGTAGAGCTGTGGTACACTGTGCAAAATTGCACATGAGAAAATGTGGAAAGGAAAGCCACCAGCTCCATTTCCTTCTGTTACAGAGGCAGCAGGTTCTGGTCGCTGTGGCTAAGCAAGATTGGTCTTGAGGATGCTGTGGCTGTTTTATTTGCTGTTCTTGCACGTGTGGTATTGGTACTATTTACTGTAGGGTCATGACTTGGGTTTTATTCTAATTGTATCTAGGAAGTTTGCCTAGAAATTTACTGAGCTTCCAAGCCTCACCTGCTTTACTAGAGAGGAGTGAGGGGTATAGCATTTTTTTTTGCTTTGTTTTTATGAGTGCTACTATTCCACAAAGTGCTCCCTGAATGGCAGGAAATTCCTAGCAGGACAAGCGGGATTTCGCTGTTCTAGGACTGGGCTGGTGGGTTATTCAGTGCACGACTGGTTCTACCACAATCCTCTCCCAGAAAGCCCTCTGCCCCTGTGCTGACAGGCGCTGTGTAACTGAGAGGTGGTGCAGGAGCCTGAGCCCGCAGCACTCCCCGCAGCACAGCCTGGCGTGCGCTCCCTGCTCATCAACTACCGATTTTTCATCATTTTACTGTCTACGCATTTTCAAGCTGTCACAGAACTTGATGCAAAGAGTTTATCTTCTTGCATCAGTAAAAAAAAAAAAAAGTTTGTTGGGTTTGGACAGTGGCCGTAATAAGAAATTTGGGGTATAGGTGCAGGGTCATACCGTGCAAACCAGCTGGAGAACCTGGCGCAGTCCCTTTGCAGTACCGATTGTTTGCACAGGCCCAGTGGGTGCACTGGGCAAAGGTTTTTCATTTACTTTTTACAGTTTAGTCTGACACATGATGTCACTGTGGAAGATGACTGCAGCTTTTTGCACTTTCTCCCTTTTCCCTGCTCTTCTGTGCTGATGTTGTTATTTCAGTGTAGCTGAGCCATTCTAGCAAATAACCTGTGAAGTGTACAGCCGTGCTGAATCCAGGAGGACAGCCTGGGGACTGAGCCATTGCTGCTCCTGGGTGACGTGGCCCAAGCCTCAGGGATCAGAGCTTCCTACATGTGTATTTTGCTCAGCCTCCCATATTGTTAAGATTAAACCACAGCACTTTTCTCCAGATCTGAATGCGATTTCAGCTTGCAAGTACTCAGTCTGACACTGGGATTTCAGCTACCTCTGACTGCAGGAGAGCTTCCTTTCCTTTGCATTCTCTTCGTCCAGGACATTGCAACCACAAACCCAGCTGAAATAAAGTTAATGATCCCGATGCTGTTAGAAACAACCAGTTCAGGGACACTGCCCAGCAACTAGTGTGGTACCAGTGCACTGCTTCTGAGACTTTTTAGCAGTTCCCCATCTGTTGATGATACCTTCTCTGATGGACAATAAAGCAAGTGAGGTGGCTGTAAAAACCACTAAAAATACAGAATTTTCCCCTTGCTTCCCACTTAACAACAGCAGAGGTAGGCTCAAATCACAAAGCCTAGGCTGGGGGAATCTCAGCTTAGGGCTTAAATAGCTCCCGGTTTTTGTTGGGAACCCCTGCATGGCACAGTGGGGGATGGAAGCTATTTTAGACAGACTGGTACCTTCCAGAGCTAAATAGCCAGTGCAAAGTGCAGTAAAAATTGTTTTCAGTATTCTAACTGGCTCGTTCAGACCCAGCATGGGGATTTCTGTACAGCACTGTGCTGTACAGCTTTCACACAGTAAAGCAGGCACGTGGTAGCTGAATCTCAGAGTCACCACACCACAGCAGTAGTATAATGTCAGCATCTGAAAATGTTTGCTTGCTTAAAAGAATAGTGATAATTAAGACCACTTTTTCTTTCCTTTACCTTCTACAGTGGACTTTTCTGTGAAACTCCTCCACCGATGGTTCTTCTCCAGACGAGCCCATGTGATAACTATGAGTGCCAGAATGGAGCCCAGTGCATCGTTGTGCACCATGAGCCTGTCTGTCGCTGCCTTGCTGGCTTTGCTGGGCAGAAGTGTGAGAAGCTCATCACAGTCAACTTTGTTGGGAAGGATTCCTATGTGGAGCTGCCATCAGCCAAAATTCGCCCCCAGGCAAACATCTCCCTCCAGGTATGTCATGCAGAACATCAGTTGCCAGCCTAGTGCTCTTCTAAGCAATAACACATATACAGGTATATAACTTTTCATTCTGAAGGACCAGGGTCTATTGGCCAAGATGCTGACAAAGAGAGTCAACTTGTGAGCCAGTTGTCTGCTCCAACATTATTGAAACATTAAGGAGCAACTGAGGCATCACTGTGCCTTTGTGGACGCATATCCTGTCTCCAGAATCTCTCCACTGTCTTATTCCCAGGCTGGCAATGTAACTAGAGATGATTCAGGAAATCTCCCTGTCTTCTTACTGATTTACAGCATTGTGTTTCATCCTGTAGAAAGTAGTGCTTAATAGTAGGACTTAGTAAAAGGGCTGGTCTAAATGGCCTTTCCAGATAGTATTTTGCTTACTCTTTTACTGTGCATAGTCACTGCATAAAAGGCCTGGGACTATGTTACAGCCCTGTAGTTACACCTAAATTTGGTTTGAGGTCTAAGGTTCAGAAGGCAATAGAAAAAAGTTATCAAAGGTGCCGTGCCCCTACTGTCGTCTTTGTGGTTGTGGATCTAAGGTATTTTGGATACTTAGTCATGTTTTTTAAATGATGATTTTTAAGTGATTTGGAAGTTATTTGCATTTGCAATCACAAAGTAAGCATTAAACTGATCATAATTTTTTCCCCTAATATCTCAAAGGAAATGAGGAAATAATTTCTAGCTTTGTATGTCTTCAAATAGAGAGTTGTGTGGAGCACATGTATGACATGATACATCTCTTTCTTAGGCCACTAATTGTTAATCTGGACTATTTCTATGCTAGATTCACCCTGTAAATGAAGCATAACATTTCAAAAGTTGTGAGAAGATAAATCATCCTTGTATGTTTATTTTATTGCATTTATTTTCTCAGTTTGAAAAGATTGTATTCCACAGTTGGAAATCATATCCTAGACTTACTCGATGGAGTTTGGTTGTAATTAAAATACCAATGTCAAGACATGGGAAAGAGGACCAAATTTCCACATTAGGAATAGATTTTTAAAGGGTAGTTCCTGCAAAGTTCATTCTAATGAAAAAAAATCCGTAATTACTATGTCTTTTCTTTAATAGCTTGAGTATACAGTTCACATGAAAATGAAACTGGTTCATGTATATTCGAAGCTCTGGTTTGTCTTCAAAATCCCCTTTTATTTAATATCACAAAAGAGATTTCTTAAATATGGGCACTCTAAAATACGGCTCCCCAAAGGCTCCAAATGCTATAGGTCAACTTTAAAGCTGAAAATGTGGACATTGTCTTCTTAAGTGTACAAAACACATTACATCAGCCATAGCTTGTATAATAAAACTGATTATTACAGAAAGCACATGCAGATGACGTTCTCGCTTCTTGTTTCCCAGGCTGAATATTATTCTTGCATCCAGTAATTAATCACTAGTGAATTAAAATTAGAATACATTGATTATTGAGAACAGAGAGAGGAAATCTTATTAAAAAGTGTTCAAGAAAAAAATAACTTTTAAGGGCAAAACGATAGTATTTAAATACATATAAATGCAAACAGATTTTTAAATTAACTGTTTAGTTTGGCATTTAATAGCCATTATAAAAGAATAACCAAGAAATCTCAATAAATACAAATGTAAACAGCAAGGTTGAATCCAAAAATCCCATTTTGTCCCTTCTTTTTTGTTGTTTTTCTTTTCTTCTTTTGTACTACAGGGATATTTGAGACCTGGAGACTGGGAAAGCAGAGTCCTTGTTTTTTGATTTAGTGTTCCAAGATTATTTTTCCCTGAGGTGCATCAAAGCTAGAGGGACAAGGGCTACTCTATTCTGCCTGACTCTCTAAATGTCCCATTTGAAACCAGCATGACTTGCTAATAACTTGGATTGAGTGAATAACTCATGATTATGCTGGATGTGGGGACAGGTCCTTCTTTCCTTCATTGTGTTCACAGAGTCTGTGAACAGATCAGCGCCTGCTGAAATTTGCTTGCTTATAATTGTGACAGACACTCCTCCTATTGCCAGAGCTGGTTTTCTAAACCTCCACTTCAAGCTGGTGTAGTAGCTGAGAAATACATTCATGTGTCACCAAAAATACACAACAGTCTATTGACAGGGATCATATAAATTGCAGTTTTCACCTCCTGGAAACTAGTTCTCATTTGAAACAAGGGAGGCATCCCTTGGTGGGAGGCCAACTTGTTTGTATAAGAGCCCACTCAATGTCACCAAGACCTTTTTGGGTCTCACAGCTCTTGCTCCCATTGTTGCTCATATATAGGATTTATTAAATGATGTTTGAATTGCATGCATTATTTTGATTTGATTTTTAATATAAGTTTATTTCTTTTCTAATCATTCTCAGGCAACTTCACCTGGTTATTAATGTTTCACAGGTAGCAACAGACAAGGACAATGGCATCTTATTATACAAAGGAGACAATGATCCTTTGGCTCTGGAGTTGTACCAAGGTCACGTGAGGCTCATCTACGACACGCTGAATTCTCCACCTACCACAGTATACAGGTAAAGAGCTAAGCTGTACCAAGCTTAGCTTGATTTCCAGAATAGATGGAGAGGTAGGATTTTTCTAAGAAACGTGCATGGGAGAAGACTGTTTTATTTTACTTCAAGGTATCTCTCATAATTAGGTAAGAAAATCAAAATAAAGACTTAGCTAGAGGCTGCATGTTTAAAAATTGGCATTTGTTGGCAACGCCAGTGATACTGTGTCCTACTGTGACACTATTGTCCCTTCTTATGTACTGTAAAGATTTAGTTTCTGATGAATGTTGTCCTTCAAATAGTTCCAAATAATCAGTTTCTTTGATGTTGATATTTTGCATTAATTTACTGTATCAAGATAGAACAGGGACTGTGCAACTGCAGGATTAGACTGTGTCAATTTTTTCAGTCAAAAATTAGACTGAATTCCTCTACAGGGTGACTATTTTTGGAAGAACTCTTACCTATATTGGTAGTAACTACACAAACCATGCAAAAGCACAGATTACAAAGGTAAGTTGTAGGGCAATTTGACCTTCAGACACCTGACTTCTTGGAGATGCCAAACCCACAGTTTTTATTCATCAGTCACAAGAAAGAAAAGCAAATGTAAAAGTAAAAGCCATGCACAGAGGTATCTCCCTAGGAAAGAGAATTGCTGCTCATGTCTTCCGCTGCCCCTTTAGCAGCCCTCTCCCTGGGTTAACTCCCTTCTGATTAAAGCCCTGTTGCTCCAGTTCTTTTTGTGTAAACATGCAGTTGTGACCACCATGAGCCCTTTTGGGTTCAGTGTAGTTTCATGGCAACTGTGGATGCAGAAGAGGTGGATTTCCCAGCCCACCTCGCTCTTTAAGGAGGAGCATCCTATTAGAGCAAGTGAAAAGATGCCACCAAGTATCACCAGCCAGGATGGGCCTTGTACTTTTTATGGAAAGTTTTCTCAGCACTTGGTAAAACTTGAGTCTTTTGGATGTTTTCTTTAAGGGGAATGGTGACTTGTTTAAGAAAATGAAAAAATTCTTTCTGTATAAAAGCAAATTAGATAATACCAATGCAGTCTTGTTACCAGGAGAAGCAATGGCTTGTCCACTGTAGGAATGATGAAAGTGGTTTGTTAGTGATTTTCACCAGCTGGATAGGTGTGAAAAATTTCTCTGTGTGTGGCTGCTAATCCTAATTGATTTCATGTTTGAGCAAAGCTGAAGTTTTTAAACAGTTTTATGCCAATGATTAGAACATAGGCAAAAGCTCGTTACGTGTGGGCAGCGCAAGGGGTGACAGGTCGGTGTGGATGCTTGCTCTGCATTGCCAAGGGCAGAGTGGTGTGGTGATGAGAGCTGTTGCCACCATCACAACACTTTATGGATCTGCTGCCTTCTGGCAAAGTTGCCAGAGATGGCGAGCAGCAGTGTCCCCATTATTACTGTGCCCTTCATATTGATCAAGGAGGAGGTCTCCATTCAGACTGACACCTCATTACCATAAGATTAATGGCCTGTTCTGTACATTTTGTACTGTGTGATCTGTTGAGATGGGAAAGAAGCTGCTTAATACGATGCCCTTTCTGAAATGTCACTCTAGTCTTTTATTAGTTTAAGGAGTGGAGCAAAATGGGATTAGCATGGAGCTTGATGGGAAGAGATTAGGTTGATTGAGAAAAACTGCAGCTAAAGAATGTCAAAAAGGGCCTCTAAATAGATTAAAAGACTTGTTTTCCTTAAGGGCTGAGGAAGGGGGAGGGAACCTGCTTCTCTCCTTACAGTCGCAGGATTTAAGGGTAGAATGAGTGGATCTGCTTTGACCTCCCTGTATATCCTGTTTGACTTTTAGCTAAAGCATAAACTCTGTTTGGCTAAGGCATGACTTCCAGTTTGGCACCGAGTTTTGACAGGAAAACACTAAATAATGGAAAATCCCCTATTTCCTTTAGTAGCTTGGACAGTGGTCAATCATTTCCATTATTCAGGCACTGGCCATAATTTCCTAGTTGTGTCAGTAATACCTTTTGGATGGTTTAGAGCCTTTCTCCAGGGAAATGAAGGTCCTTTTACACCTGGTACTGGCTCCCATGAGTTTTATCTGTCCTTTTAATTGCATTGTCTGCTAACTTGCACTTTGATGAAATGAACAGCTGATTCATGTGATGCATTCTACCTAAACCTTAAGAATTTGGGGAACCCTTTTCTGCAACTTTTACAATTTTCCTTTAAAATAAGATTACTCGGAGAACCTGTAACATTCAAATCTTAGCCTCGCCATTGATAAAAAAGTTTGCTTTCCCTATTGCCTACTCCTTGTTGTCTTGTTTAGATGCCTCACTTAAATCTCAGTGTCAGCAAAAGTGGACTGTTTGCCTTTGAGAAACTCTGTTGAAAGACTATTAGAATAATTTTCACGGGCAATATCAGGTGCTGCTATCCTCCAAAGGGGTCCACTTCTCGGAAGAGATGAGCACTGCTTTGGCTCTTGTTTTTCCTCAGAAGAGTCTGCCAAAAGAGGAGGAGGCCTTAAAATTCTGCCTGGTGGGAGCTTTGCCAGCTACAGCTGCAGGAAATCTGTAACTGACCTGGTCCCGTGTTGTAACTGAGATGTTTTGCTGGCTATGAAATATGGGTACTCCCATGGTGGGATGTGGGAAGTCATTGGCAAGCCACATTATCTGTAATTCTTCGTCAGAGTCTCCATAAGATTTATTAACAGTACTTCAGAACAGTAAAATTAGCAACGTACTTGGCTAATACAGGTAATATCCTGTAGGGATAAGATAAAACCTGTTGTCAGGCAGGTTGGGAAGCCAGCAGTAAGGCATACTTGGGGGTGGTTTTCCGTAGTGTTTAGCAGAAGGGTGCTGGAAGGATGAAGTACACAGTGTGTTGCACTGCACAGCTCGCCCTCAGCCCCTCAGCATACAGCCAGGGTGCAGGTTTGCACCAGCCGTGTGATGTGTGTGCTCTGAACTTGCTGTTGTAGTGTGTTGTGCGGGTGGCCTCACTTTGCAAAACTGTTCTAGGAGACGGAGGGCAAGGATGTGGCGTCATACCCGACTGCTGGCGTGCCGGGCAAAAGCATTTTGTGTACTCTGTGAAAGCAGGTCGCCTCTGGCTACTGGAGTGGACCTCTTCCTATATCTTAGTTGCTCCTTTGAGTAGATTGAAGTAGATTGAAGTAGAGCTGCAGACTGCTGGAAAAGCCCAAGATTGACTCACTGTACATTCAGATCTATGTCACATGTATTCATTCCTGCGGTATGCTTGGATAGAAAGGTTAAAGTTGATGTAGAACTTTTCTTTCATCCTAGTCAGGTAAAGGTCATCAAATGTCCAATGGAAAAGACTACCTAAAATACATTGCTATTTACTGTTAAGTTAGAAAGAAATACAAGTTAATGCATAAATATGCAATGACTGAACTCACCTTTTTAAAAGAAAAGCTGACTGGTCTGTTATTGGAACTCCTCACCTGTAAGCTGCAGAGTAACAATTTCCTGGATGTCATAAACATGTTACAGAAGATCCATTTGTGAAGTAGGATTCCTATTTGTTGTTTCTTTTATTCTATTTAATTGCTCTGTAGATGCACAAATGAACAGAAATCTGTTTCCGAGTGCTTTATTGACCTCCTGGTTTCCGCACTGTTGAGAGTTGCTCTTCAATGCCATGACAGCATTTAGTACAGAGCCATCAGTGAGTTCGTGAAATAAAGTAAATAATTTACACAGATACCTTACTTTAATTTAAAGATGCCAGCTGAAGAGGAATGTGCTGGTTTTGGTTACCACCATGCTCCAATCACTGAAAGTTTTGAATTCTGCAGTTTCAGCATTCAGCCATTGATACTGGTATCTGTGTAACTGTACTCTGTAGGGAGAGCTTCCTATTTTCAGCCTTTTTTCCTACATCTGTTCCTTGAACTGGAGATAAGAACTTGTAATTTTTTTTTTCTGTTTTATGCTACTATACAGTCATATTGATCTGGATGCTAAATTAATCCTTCCTAATAGAAATAGAAAATAGAAATTTGACACGTACAACTGATGTAATTCCCTCAGAGTTTCCAGATTGCCACGTTGCATACAGACTGTCATATCTTGTAAAGAGCAAGATGCAGGCGTCATTGGTGTAAAATCATGTGTTCATGCAGGCTTCCTGACAGCAGTGAAAAAGGAGGTAGTTAGGAAAAGATAAGAATTAATTGTCTTTGTCTTTCTGGAGAGCCTACACCCAGATTACGTTATAATTCCTTTTAAAAGTATCATTTCAGAATCTGTTTTCAAAAATGCTACATTATTAGAAGTATTTCTCATAGATTGTATCATGCAGTTCTCATGGTCTGGCTAATTCCTGCATAGCATAGATGGATTTTCTTGTGGTTAAAGCAAAAAGCCTGAAATCAGGGAGCTTAAATTCTTACTGTATCTGCCTCTTATGTGATGACTGTGGGATGACAAATTAAATCTGGTTGTCTGTGCACAAAAAGTACAGAAATGCACAAAAAACAGAAAAAAAGTGTTTCAGAAATGTGCTGCAGGTCACCAAAGGGTGAGCTTCCTTCTCCCTTCTTCCTCCAGGCTGCGGAGCAGCACAAGGCTTGTATGCCAGCAGCATCTGCAAACTGCCTGTGCCATTCCACCGTCACTCAGCCTCTGCCCGTGGCGGGGCCTGGAGAGCAGCCTGGGTGGCTACCGGCACCCATCGTCCAAAACCAGGTGCCTGGCCATGGCGCTCCCAAACCAAACTCAGTGCCCAAGGACTTTGGTTCTCTACTCACATTTCATAGACTTCTCTCCACTCTTCTGGTGCTGAGGTTGAACAGTTGCTTTGGTGATGGAAGAAGTTCCACATCTTCCAAAGACATGGGAGATGGGATTTTTGTGTAACTGATTCTCTTTAGCTGCAATTGCTTATCTGCAAAAAAGCCAGTGAAGCTTCACCATTAATTCACTGCCTTCTAGGGAGGAATGTGCTGGAGGAGTGAAAGCATTAATTATTCTTAGGAACATTATTAGAGCTTGTCAAACTCAGTTTTTACCAAAAGTCTCTGCAGAGCTCACTACATGACTGGTCCTTTTCTTCCTAACACCTGCCAAGTCTGCAGCCTATGCTGTGCCTGTCCTTGGTGGGATTGCTGTTGGATACTTCTGGATGGTCTCTGCACAAACTGTTTTTCAGAGATTCCTGTGAGACATCACTGAGCTCCTAACAATTCTGCATATTTGCAATTCATTTTATTCTCTCTATCACATGCACTTATTTTTTCAGGTACTCCTAAGGGATTTTACATCAAATATAATGAAGGGACCCAGTATTAATCTCTGACCTGCACAGTAAAAGTAGTAAAATTTGAATGTACTTATACATCTTGCATGAGGCAAGGTGAAGGACAGATGAATTATTTTTTGCCTTTATAAAAGGCTCTGGTGTATTTAAATAGGACAAAAAAGACAGGTGTGTGAGTTCTTGTCAAACTACAGACATTGCATTTCCCTAGTTTTTCTTGGATTTTTGTGTGAGAATGTAAGGCCAAGACCTTAAAATATCATCTAACTTTTGTCATTGTTTTCAGAATCAAGTATTTGTTTTCATGAAATTCAAAAACTTCCTTCTGTTGAGATGAATCTTAAAGAGGGTAAAGTTTTGTCTTTTAGGCTGCCTGAGGACTTGGCAGGCAAAATCTTGTTAAGCTGAATTAAATTTTCTTCTTTGTAAGTCTCTTCAGTATCTCTTGCAAGAATGATAGTTTCTCATCTCTCCTCTCTCTCCTCACCTCCGCCCCGCTCATTCTTTTTAGCACAATAGCTGAGTACCCAGAAACACTGTGCTGTGGACCCACAGCTTTATTTCTAACCTTATACCTATGTGTAGGGTGCTTCAGGGTAAGATGTTTTATCAGAAGGTGGCAAAACCTTTCACAAAGCAAGTCGGCATTGGTGTGTCTTTGTTCCAGGTCGGGGAGGTTATCAGGTTATCTAAAGCCACTTGCCCTGAGTAGTGACAGAAATAGAAGTTACATTCACAGAGTCCCAGGTTACCACCTTCAGGGCCCAAAATCTGAGGCCCTGAAGTCTGAGTGATACTCAGATGTCCCCTGTCAGCCGAGGTCAGGCTGCACCAGTACGCACAGGTGCTGCCAGCGTGCCCAGGCTGCTGGCTTGCCCGCAGACCCATGACTGGGGCAGGTGCATGCTTGGCTTTGGCTCCCCCTCAGCATGCACCACTGAAGTTTGAAGAACTTATGCCACGTCTGTGAAAGCAACAGACACAGTAGCAGCTCCCCTAAAAATGCTCTCCCATAAAGGGTTTCTGCCATTTTAACTCATTCTTCGAATTAACTTGTATTATGACCACTTGAAGTCAAAGCAGAGATGTTATTTATATCCTTTTGATTGGGAATGTGGCCATCTACACCGTCAGTGTCACCTTTATCATTGTTGTTTGAAAAAATCACAATACTACTGCAGACCCAAATCAACTTCAAGCAGGTGGCAGAAGACAGTCCTCCTCCTCCCAAATCACTTTTTAAGCAGACTGTGCTGGCTTTAATGCATGGACAGCATAAAAGTGAATTGTCACTAGTCTATGTACTTTGTTAAGCAATTTGATTTGTTGTTATTTTCTAAAACAGACACCCATAAGCTGGCCTGTACCCTGTTACTTTAGTCACTGTGTACTTGTCCTCTGTACAGCTCCACCTCTATCTCCTGGCAGCTCTCTCCCATCTGAGGGGGACAGGAGGGAAGCCAGAGCAGATATGCTGTGTCCAACCCCACTGGTTGCTTTGTTGATCAGCAGCCTTTTAGGAAGACTTATGCAAAGCAGAGGAGTGCAGGACACATATGTACATGGAACTTTAGTGCAATAACATTATAATGCTGATTTCTTTCAGCACAGAATAATAATAAAAATGTAATAAAGTCAGCAAGATGCAGGCATTAATCCCAAGAAGAAATGAGAGGTGATGAGATAGGGATAGTGCATAACTAAACAAAAGCAGGTGGGAACACACAAAATAAATCAATGTGTTAAAATACTCTGAGGTCAGCCTCTAGTTAGAGTCTAACTTCACGGCCTATTGGCCCCATGCAGCTCTTCTCTCTCCTGACTGTATCAGACACATCAGGGGATTACACCTAAAGATAGAAAGCAAATCCTTCACAGTTACAACATTTTTTTTACAACAACTTTACAGTGGAGAGTGCTAACCATTCAGTTAATACTATTAAGTATTTTCAAGAGCATCAAGAAGGAAGATGTTTGCGCTTAGAAGTTTGCTGAACTCTAGAAGTAGTTCAGCACCTTGCAGATATTATTGGTTTTCATGTTCAAAGTTGTCTTGGGTTTATGTAAAAATGAATGGTGAAACCAAAAGTTGTTCTCTACAGTGATTTGACTGTGACTAATAATAACACAGCTCTATCACCATAAGAAAGTTGCTGCTGAAAACAAAGAAACTGACATTATAAATTAAGGTTTTCCCCTGTTTGTAAAATTTAGTAGTTGGGTTGAGATTTAGCCAGTTCAGTTCAAGCCTTAAAAATGCCCAGCCAAATCAAAAGTAATTCTGAAATAACTATTTCTTCCACCCCAGCAGATAACCCGATTTAGTCATTTGGCTGTCCATAACGTGGTCTTGCTGTTTCTTCTAGTAAGAGCATCAGTGAAACCAGGAGAGCAGTCCTGGCAGTTCCCAGGCCCTCTTAAAGTAGTGCTGAAGTTAGTCCACCTTCTGAGCAGTCAGTTTGGTGTATGTTGGAAACATGCTCTTGTGCTGCCCTCTGTTTCCAGCAAGTAACTAGAAAAAAGGTGTGCAGACAGATTTTAAATGGTATTTTCAGGTCGTTGGTCCAGCAGTATATTGCCAGAGTTGGTTAATACTGATTACACCAGAGGAAGGTTGAAGTATGCTCATAATAGACAATGCTGGAATAAATCTAATCATAGTCAAAATGACTTTATAAACTTCCTATGTGCTAATGACTGGCTCATGTCTTGAATTGTGAGGGGTTTGCATGTTGTAAGGCAAAGCTAATATAACATAGTGGGGGTTTTTTTCTGACTGTAAATTTCTTGTAAACATGATGACTAACACAAAGTTTAGATGTGTGCCATGTGTGATGGATTTATATCCCATTTATACAAAGTGCCAGGCTCTGGATTCAATAGATACAGCCTCTGTTAGAAGTGCATGCGGAGCTGGCACCGAGGGCGATCACAGAGGTGTGACATGGTTCTGTGCACAATTATTTCACTGCTTCTTCCCAGAGAAACGTGACCCACAGCTCTGCATTTGCCAGCACGCCCCAGCGCTGCTGGAAAAGGTGGGTACAGCAGCTGCTATTCTGGTTGTCAGAGCAGTGGATTTTGTTTATTTTTGTGGAGAAAGACACATACAACTGTAGGTGTGTTGCCACAAATGAGGTGGAAACAATTTAATTTCCTGGCCATGTATCAGGTTTCTAAATAGACACAGCTTCTTTTTTTTTTTTTTCTAGGGGTTTAGCCTGCAGTTTCAGACTCAACCCATCATTCTCTGTCATTCTAATTGGAAGCCTTTTAATTGCATTCTGTAGTGGCTGTTCTCCCTGCTGCTAAATAGCAGATACCTTCATATTTTCCAGAGCTGAAAAGGGGATAGATGGTGTAAAGTATTCCCCCTGATGAAATGACTCTGTGAAGACACTTGATGGATTTCCTCATCAGAACGTGAGATTTGATACCCAGTTAAATGGCAGAGCTGCATTCAATAGTGTTTGATGCTTGTGCTAAAAAGGAAACCCCAGAACCCTGTTCTGTTTCCAGCCCTGGTGGGGCAGGGGCTGTGCTGCAGCACGTGCTGGTGTGTGCCACCCAGCTGTACCTACAGCACCACCTCTGCGCTGGGCAGGACGTGGCACTCGCTGCTGTGCCAGGAACTGCCTTCCTCTGGGATGTTTGCAGTGTCATTTTCTTTAAGGCTATCTGATTTAACGAGTCCCGCCAGCATTGCAGAATCTATATGTGATTGTTTTTATACTCTGTATTTACTGGGTTTGTTATTTTATATGATGCATGTTACAGTAACGACACTGAGATGCAACAGCTCTTTGCACCGCAATACACTGTGTGCCGTGACGTGCAAAATTGTTCTGCCGGAGTAAGATGGGGAGGCAGGAACACTGTGATCTGTCACTCAGGAGAGGCCTTGGACTTGAAGAGTTCATTCAGGCTGGTTTTACTGCCATTACGCTTACATTTAACAAGTTCTCAGTTAGCAGAACGAAGTATTCAGCTCTGCAGAGACATGGTGATACTGCAGGAGAGCAGCGCAGCTTCAGTGCTGGACGGAGGGGTCGGAGGGAGGTGTCAGACCTCTTGCCCATGTCAGGGACACTGTGAGAGTCCGCTGCAAACAAGGAGTGTTTACCCCGGCCGTGGATCTGACCCTTTTATGAATAATCTAAGGAAAGGGGTCAGCATTGTATTAATTGCATGTTGTAGGGGTGTAAAAAAGGTTCTTGCTTTTCCTTTAGAAGGTCTGTAATACAATAACTTTCGCTGTTGGCAGGGGTGCTGCAGGAATTGAATTATGACTGGAAATCAGATATGCGTAGCCTGGCCAAACGATCATTAAGGGAGATATGGTAATCAGCTGCCAGTGTTTGAGGGCTGTAAACACCAAGAAGAGAAAGATGGTTTATTTGGGTGGTCTACAGAGTTGTAAGTAGGAGAAAAGGTATAAAACCAAGCAAATGAAAATGGAGGTATCAAGGAAAAAGAAATCTTAATTTCGAGTGCTCTCAGCCTAGGAGACCTAATGCTCGAGTCATGTAAAACAGGATTGAACACAACAAAGGAGAGTATATTTTAAGCTGAAAGTGAATTTGAGTGCTTTAATATCTCTTTCACCTCTTATTTCCCTAGTCTTGTGTTTCATTAGCATTTTTCATACTTTTTTCTCAACATGTGGTTTTTATTTGGCTTCTGAAGATATAGTGCTTGAAGTGATGTATTATTGTAGAGGTAGCACAAACACTACTCCAATTATGATTTTGCCTTTGTTGCCATGGAGAAGTTTAAATCTATTTTAGGCCACGAACTGATTACAACTGGAACTAAGAGCAGGAGGTAACTGTAACTTGGAAAGGTGAAAAAACATCAGCACTGATACCTGAAGTCAGCCTGGCACAGGATGAGTTTCACAGCTCCCAAATTGCTAACATCTCAGTGCGGTTCCCTGCAGGTCTCACCTTGTGTTTCTTGATTTTGGCACCTTTTCTCCGGTGCCTGCTCTTCCCATGTCTTGCAAGCTCTTTAGGCTCTTTTGGACATGTACTTCTGCTTATTCCCTTCTACTTTGAATGTTTTCAGAGATTATCCAAGTTCAGTGTTCCCCATGGCCTTCACTCCCCCGTCGCTTACCATCCGTGTGTTTGCTTTGTTCTGTGCTTCAAATGAGGCATGTCCCCATTAAGACAGAGGTCAGGAAAGTCTGGAGACTGTAGCTAATGAATTGATGTCCTCATTTGCATAATTGATGGTTATACATTTCCTCAGTGACATGGTTTGCTGTGATACTTAAAGCTATTTTGGTTTTTGAGTTATCTGTCCTGCTGTTCTCTGCTGTCTACACCAAAGGTATATTACATGTCAGTGAAAAAAACTAACCCCAAAGCCCAAATTTTACAAGTTCAAATTGAATGCTTTAATCCTTTAATGCATTTCTGTTCACTGGCATATTTATAGAGGCTCAGCTCTAAATCTCTCATGGATATTAGAGCAAGGGGAGTCAGTGTTTATAACATCTGTGTGTGCTTGGGGCTGGAGTAGAGGGGAAAGAAAATACAGCAGGGAGAAGAGAAATAGATCAAAAATGAGAGTGGAAATCAGTTATTTTATATATTCCCTTGGGTTTTACGTTTAATACACATCGTTTTCCCTTCATTTCTTTGTGTTCTGGAGTCTAAGCCCTCAGGGGAGGCCATGCCCATGGTGTGTGCACAGTGCCCTGTGCAATGGGTCGGTTGGCTCATCTTGCTGGAATCGCTCTGACAGATGAGGCCAGCTCCCTGCAATATGAAATTTTAATGACTCTTTTACAGAGCCCTCTCTAGTTGCCTCCCTTCCCTGTGAGGGCATCTCTGAGCTTCCCACCCAGGCACAGGGGGAACAGAAGATGCCGGACCCCAGGCGTGTCATGAGCTTTGGAAGCTGGGCTCTCCTCACACATACAGTATTTTCCTCTTTGGTTTCTTGGCTAAATGTGATGAGACACCACGGCCAGCTAGCTCTCAGTGAGCGTAACCTTGATGAGAGTGATGATTGTGCAAGGCACGTAACCTGGGCTGTGAAAAAATGAGTGCAAAGGAGAAAGGCGAGGGGTGCCGCTGGGTGGGGAGCAGCAAGCGCATGCCCCTTGCTGGGGAGGCAGAGGTCTGGTGGCTGTCCGTGCCCAGTGTCCGGGGGCTCGGGGCAGCCTGCGCCGCAGCGACCCGCCACCCATGGCACCGGCTCTGCCCTGCTGCCTCTCCCTCGGGAAGCGTGCCTTAAGGGACCAGGAGACCCTTCCCTCGGAAGGGGGCTGAGGTGGTGTCCCAGCACGCAGTCTGTAACCGGACTGCAGCGAGGGTCCTGCAGGGGCTGTGAGCACCGGCCACCGAGTGTCTGACGAGATGGTCCCTCAGCAGGCGATGAGAAGCTGTCCCTGGATCCTGAAGGGGATTCTGATTCCTTTTACTGCTTACTTTTTCATAAGTTTAATTAGTAAATTCCTGAAAATCCTTGCTTGCACTTCCAGTATTTACACTTCAAACAATTCCTCCCTTTCCTCCATATGAATATATTGTAAACTATGTAATACCCAGTAGTGGAGGCCCAAAGCACTGCAGTTGGAAGTTGGCTAAAAATTCATGACTGCCTTTTTTAATAGCTTGGAAAAAATCTCCAGAGCGGGGCGGTGGTTTGTTGGTGCCCCTGAGACAAGCGGCTGGCTCAGGCCGAGCAGCCCTGCGGCCTCTTCCTTCCCGCCGTCCCCTCCGCCTGCTCTGGGCAGACACACGGCTTGATTTAACCGCAAAGCATGGAAATCTTTGCGGAAACGAAGGAGTTGGTCAGGTCAGCTGGCAGGTGTGTGACACGCCGAGATCTGTGTCAGTAAATAAACTCTGAGCAGCGAGCCAAAATCAACCTGCCGTGTGGGAGCGCAGGGGTTCTCCCACTCAGTATGCCGGGGCCCGGGCACCCACCAGAGCCCGGGTGCCCGCTGGAGCGAGGGAGCCCGCCGGGGCCCGGAGCCAGGGAACCCACCGGAGCGAGGAGCCGGCCGGGGCCCGGAGCCTGGGTGCCCGCGGAGCGAGGAGCCGGCCGGGGCCGCGCGGGGAGAGCTGGGCTCGGCGGTGCTG
>JAVJGJ010000061.1:48477243-48492913 GCA_035590215.1 Microhierax caerulescens
CGCAGCCTGAGGGGCCGGTGTCCCCGCCGCAGCGCTGCGCACATGGTGCGGGTGCGGGGCGCGGCCCGGGGCACCGCGCAGGGCCCCGGTGAAGCGCAGTAAATCCCTGACTCCGGGGCAGGTATTTACGTACCGCAGGCTGTTTCAGAAGGAAGAGCTCTGTAAGACCACCTGATCCCCAATAAGATTTCAATTAAGATTTTAATAAAACCCTTGCAGAGAGCTGGGTCAGGAAGAGGCCCCTTGAAAAAAAAAGCCGAGCGCAGCAAGTTTGTGCTGCGAGCTGTGTTGCGATGCGCTGCTCAGCGCCTGTGGCTTGTTCCCTTCATCTCCAGCCAAGCCACTGTCTCCAGCTGTCTCAGACGATTGCTGAGTCTCCTAAAGGCCCGGCTGCGTAAGAGGCTCTGAGGAGAGTTCATGTAGCATTTCTCTCACTGCTGGTTTCTCCCCCAGTGCTGTCTCCATCTCTCCCAGTATCCAAAGGCATCTTAACGTCTTTCTGTCAGCAGCAGCAAAAAGTACTTTAACACAAGTACCTCCTGGCCAGGGATTTTCTGCCATCCTGGCTGTCCACAGTCAGCTCTTCTATCGTGTGTTTGTGTCTTCTGAAAAAGAAAATGAGTGCTTTGCCTGTTTTGACTTTATCTGCTTTTACAAAACTGCAGTGTTGGGTGATGACTGTACATTATTACTTTGTTTCTCAAAGCCCAGGCATGGAGCATTTTAATTCCAAGTTTAAAAGTGAAAGAGTTAGAACTGAGGATTACTTATCCACGCACACCTACAATGAGGGACCTCTCATTCCCTTTCCAGCAAAAAACCCAGCCCTGGGTATGCTGAAAGGTGTGAGCACCATCTGGGGTGGCTGCCTCAGCCGCCAGGACACACTGACTTTGCCTGTTAGTCAGGGCGCTGTCTGGAAGGAGCACACGCAGTGGAGGAGTAGGTGATTAATGCCTGCGAAATCCTGGCCCAGGGAAGAGCCAGCCCTGCCAGATGCGATACTGTTGTCCTCTGAAAAATGGTCATAGCTTGGCCTTCTTCAGATAACGATGTAGGTTTGTGTGTGAGCTTCAGATATTGATCCCACCAGGGAAGGGTTCCCTGTCACACAGCCATCCATCCCACCTCAATACTCATCTCTCAGAGCCGACGGGTTTTGGCTATGCTTCTTCTTTTCGTTGGCACTTCTGCACAGGCTAACAATTACAAATAGGCATTTCCATTTATCTCGCACCTTTCAGCTGGAAGTCTAAGTACTTTAGCCATACAAATCAAGCATTGCAACACAACAGTGAGATATGCAGGGAGTACAGAGGGATCACCCAGACGGCACATTGCCGTAACACAGCTGTTTCTTGTAATGTGGCAGATACTTAGCAGAATTCAAGAATATCTGAACAGAAAGTTTGGACCAGCTGTTTTCAAACTTATTTTTTGGTAATTTGTAAAATAGTCTGCTAGAGGTATGGGCCCCAATACAGCGGACTCGGGTACCGTGACGATAGGCTTGCTTTTCTGAGGTGCATGCACTGCATCACCTTCAGCAGTGAGTGTAGCATAAGCTCTCAGCCTCTTACCCCAGACCACGCAACTCTTACCCCAGAACTTGCAATCGCCCTGACGTAACAGTATTTTGAGCCAGAATGACTACTGGATCAACTGGATCTGGACTTTTGGACAATGTCAAGCCTTTTATGTTTTTTTTCTTAAAACCACTTCAAACAGTGTCATCAGCTCCAGGTTCTTGAGACCTGGCTCCCCAGGGTGCTCTCACCATCCTGAGGATGGGCACAAACTGGAGCCCAGCCACTTTCCTGCAGGTCCAGAATGAGCGGTTCAGCCAACAGAGCTTTCCCAGGAGCCATTCTGTGGCAGAACTAACTTACCTCATCTTTATGTAAATCCACGTTGTAAAGATGCTCATATACTGCTGTCATTTTAAGACCTGTGTAATCTTACATGAACTTCTAAAGGCAATGTGTTCGTGATCAATCCCAAAAACCTGTGGGGACAGCAGCACTGCAGAGGCGCATTAGCTCAGTTCGGAAACAGCGGTGTGCTCTTAAACAAGCACATCCTCAGAAACTCCTGCAGTGCTGACTTTCTGCCTGACATTGTTCATGTATAATTGGTTATGTCAGCTCTACTGTAAAACACTATAAAAATGAAACTTCTTCCAGGGACAACGAAATTCTGGTAATTTCTAAGTCAAGTAATTTATTTCTGAAGTTGGGGTCCAATTTCTATGCTACAAGGGCCTTACACATCAGTTATGCAGGACTGGGTGCTAAAGATGGGCAGCACATCATCCAGGTTGAGAGGTGGACACATCTAAAAGGTGATTCATCCTTAGAGATGAGTCACTTCTTAAGTGTGCCTCTTCCTCTCCACTGACGATAAAGAAAATCTGGCTAAATAGCTCAGACATCCAAATTGCAGCTTTAGAAAACACCTGAAAGGAATCTGACCTGTGATTTTGTAACTTACTGAGAGAGGATGCCAAGCTTATGGGCCATTAGAATGAGTAGAAACCCATTCTTAAAACTAACCTTCTACATTTTAATATGGTATTTACCACTTGTGTAGCAATCGCAAATCCAGGTTGTTGGCTAAGCAGTATATCAAGATGCCTAAATCCCACAGTTGGTGTTTTCTGTCTTTATCCATACATAACAGAAGCACTACTCAGCCAGCAAGCCTGCCAGCAGGAATTTGGAAAAGGGTGCTTGCAGGCCAAGCTTAAGATGTGTTGGCAACACTGTGCATGTGGGCAGTTTACACAGCCCACGGTCTAATTTCAGCTGTAACCACTACTGCTATTAGATTCTCATTATGCACTGGTGTTTGCATGCGTATGGGGCAGAGGCTGTACCATTTAATTACATCTACAGCCATGGAAAAGTCCCATCACGTCTATAACTACCAGCCTAATTTGAAACCCTCTTTGCTCAAGAGCAGGTAATCCCACCCTTGTCCCTTCCTGCTTTTAGGAGTGCATGAAGCTATTGGGCTATTTTAGAGAATGTCAACATGCAGCATAAAGCCTTGAGAGCTGAAGCTGCCCTGAAAATAAAAAATGATAGTGTGATGCAAATTGAATTGTATCACTGCACCTTTTTATTTTTGAGAGACTGAGCTGAAAGTGAAGATTGCGTGTGGTGCAGACTAGCAAAGAGCTGTTATCTGGCTCCGTGCAGACTTCATGCATTTGAAAAATCAGTGTTAAAAACACCTGAGCAATAAATACATGGTGCATTTCATATCTTGTCTGCTCAGATAGCTACCTGCTCCCTGTCCACCCCCAAAATTCCTGCTGCCTTATTCTCAAGCCTCAATCAACATGTAAATGCTTCTCAAAGAGGAGCAGCAATCTGACAGTTTTCCTTGCGTTCAGGTAGGACTGTATTGTGTTGGGCAAACTACCCCAGTCATTTGTAAGCCAAAAACTCCTGAACTCATTCTCTGGCTTTGAGAAACTCAGCCTGTCCTCATGCCTCAGCCTGTAGTTAGAAGATACTTCTGCTGTGAGGAAATGCTGGTTTCAGAGGCCCCTGCCGTCTCTTACCCCAAAGTGCAGTCCCTCCCTGCCCCTGTGAAATAATTTGAGTTTAAACTAACCATACAAGAAGAAATCATTTCAGTGATCTGGCTTGCAACATGAGCACCAAGCAGTGTGACAGAGGGGCTGCAAGCTGCAGAGAGCACGGAATGGGGGATTATAAAATAATTTTGTCACCAGAGCAAATCTATCCTGTAACTATGCCCTTGCTTTTCTGCCCTGGGAAACACAACTAGAGTAGCTACTATCTGATGAGCTGTCTTCTCGAGTGTTATATATGTGTAGCTACTGCCTGCACAGGCATCAGCAGTGTTTAAATTTGTACCTTGGAGGGTCACGCTAGAGGAAGTGTTGAGAACACAGCGACCATAAAGGAGCATGGAGGGAGCTGTGCCTTGCAAGGTGTAACAACGGGACATAGGACGTCACAGGAGCAGAGACTGTTCATTGTTAACATCTTCTAACTCTCTTTTTTTTATTTATTTTATTTTTAGTGTGGAAACAGTAAATGATGGGCAGTTTCATAGTGTGGAACTCGTGATGCTGAACCAAACTCTGAACCTGGTGGTGGACAAGGGGACTCCCAAGAGTCTAGGAAAACTCCAGAAACAGTCCTCTGTCAGCCTCAACACACCCCTCTACATTGGAGGTACAGTGAGTTGCTCTGGACTTTGAGATTTTGACATGTGTTCTCAGATGCAAATTATCTTCCATCCTACAGAGAGAACTCTCAGGGCTGGGGGGGCAATGACTAGCAGTTTGCCTTTCCCCTCTGCCAGAGGTTGCTTCCCTCAAGAGAGAGCCGGGAAACCACACCTCTGCTCTTCTGCTTCGTGCGCCTCAGCCCACTAGCACCCCACTGCACGGCCAGCACTGGCGTGCGCGCCAGAGTGGGGAAGGTAACCTCAGCACAGCACAGGCTGCTTCTGTGTTTGTTACACAGCCACAGCACGAACAATCAGTTTGTAATTTCTAAAGCTTTCAGAACTGGCTGGCACCAAAATGTCATGGTTGAAGAGTACAATGGAAGTGTCACAGTCACAGCAAAAAAGCAAATCAATAGTCAGTAGGTTTAAATGTACCATAAATGAGCACCATTTCTGCTGGAAATGCTACAATGGGAGGGGGGCAGAGATTATAACATCCAAACCATATTAACATACAAGCTGACTTAAGAATTTGGCTAATAGTTTTCTTATTGGAAACTGAAGCCAGAGCTTCAGTATTAGAAAGATAGTAGAACTGACCAAACTTCAGTTAAGAATTTTTTTCATATTCAGTAGTGAACTTTGGGAGAAGGAGGGGACAAGTGGTGTGGGGAAAAGATGCCCAGAATAATGAGTATCCTGCTAATTAGGTGTCTGGATATGAGAGACAGAATGAAGGCTGTACTCTGCCCAACAGATTTGTTTTTGCCAGAACCGCCCTCAGCTCTATTCTGAACTGAATGTTGAAATCTGTCCCTTTCAGTGACACAGAGTTCTTGAATTTTTAGTCAGCCTATTCTAAATACAAAAGTCAGCAGAACAATAATAGACTTCGAAAGTCTTTGAGATTTTTTTAACAAGATCATTGAAGCCAATAGTAGAAACTCTTAACTTCACTCGGTGCTGGTCAAGCCTTTTGTAAATAATTCCCTTTGATAACGCTTTCCTAAAAGAACCCTGAATATTGCCCTTGTAAATCAGAAAACTGGCTAATCTTGCTTTCTACAGAGCTGAACTTTTATAATTGGCTCCTATTAAGAATGTCACAGGCTATTAAAGAGCATTACACATCAAAGATAATCTGCTGGTGAGGACATCACAATTTCTCCCCCTAGCACAGCATAAAAGATATCAACTCCACAGCAATTTATACACAGGGAACTTGGGAAGTAATCACATGGAAAAGTTGTTAATGGATGAGCATTGCGGATCAATACTAATTCTCAAAAGGTACCTACAAAACAGCATTCACAGGACAAACCTGAGACCTGAATGAAGGACCATTGAATACCAGAAGCCATGGGCTCAGTGGAGACTTTTTTTAGTGCCCATTAAAATTCTTCTTGCTTCTTTCTAAACCTTCGCTGTTCTCCCTGTCCCGCGTCTGCACGTAGCATTCCCATGGATGCCAGTTGCCCTTCCACTGCAGACTGTTTAGTTAAAGTAATTGATTAAATCACCCCAGAGCAATTGTTCCTAACCTGCACTAAGCTTTAAAATAGACCTGAGCCTTCATGTGCCCACAATTTTTGTCCATCTCTCCAACTACGTCCCCTGGTCTAGCAACTTTCCTCCTAATGCACAGTTAAACAAAGATGCTGGTTTTGTTTTAAGACCATCTTTAGCAGTGGAGTTACTTATGGATAACAAATTCAGAGGCCTTACACAGCTAAAAATGGAAGCACTTGCCTATGCTCCAGCTGTACAGCCCAAGCAGACATCCGTGAGGAGGGCATAACACAACATCCAAAACAAAAGAATCTGCTGACCAGATTGAGTGTATGACTCTTCCAAGCGCTTCAACAAGATGGAGGGTACTTCCCACAAAGACTCAGCCTGGCCTCCTGAACTGCTGTTCCCTGTCTCTAGAGTTCTCCTGCATTCGTTTAGATGGAGTGCACTGCTACCACTCCCTGTCCTAACGCTGTGATCCAGTAATGCCTAACCATCTTGCTGGATCCCAGAGGTGGTAGCTACCTGCTGGCAAGTAAAGACATTCTTAAACCTCTCAGAAGGATAATTGCTATTAGACTATAGACAGAAGGAGCATCATCTGAGGTCAGCAAAAATACATCGTCATCAGCCAAAAAGAAAAAACATTGATTGTTTAGTGTGGGTTTTGGTAGGAGTATTTTTGTCATATACTTCTTACGTAGGCTTGAGCAAGTGATTTTATTTTTGTTTCTTTCCATTTCCAGAATGAGGACAATGAGACTGTGCTGTCTCACAAAGGTCCTATGTAAATTAATTCTTTAAAGATTATAAGGGGCTGTGACAAAAGAAACATTAGCAATTATAATTTATGTATTATCATTGTAACTGTGCATAAACCTTCCCTTTTTGGTTTTATCTGAAGGGATCCCGACCTCTACTGGATTATCTTCACTGCGCCAGGGTGCAGATAAGACACCAAATGGTTTTCATGGATGTATTCACGATGTCCGCATCAATAACGAGCTGCAGGATTTCAAGGATTTACCACAGCAGTCACTAGGAGTCCTTCCTGGCTGCAAATCCTGTAACATCTGCAAACACGGTATTTGCCGGTCCCTGGAGAAAACAAGTGTGATTTGTGAATGTCACCCAGGCTGGACGGGCCCCCTGTGTGACCAGGAAATGGGAGACCCATGTCTTAATCACAAGTAAGCTCAAACGAATGCTAGTGGGAGGGTGGAAGCTTTACAGCTAATGCATATTTCACATTTCATCTTGTAAAACCACATCTAACTATTTTTGGAGGTGCTGGGCTCCCACACGAAATTATTGAGAGTCATGAGTCAGCATCCATGGCAACTCTCAATTTCCACTTCTTATTCTGATGTTGCTCGCTCTCCAAATGAGCTCTTGGTTCTGGAGGAGCTACGGTGTTGATACTGCAGGTCATACTTTCAGCTGTGACTCTACACATTAAAATACCAAAACTCCTGTTAACAGTTATGGCTTACCTCTGAGGTGTTGAGTGCCTGCTCTTACCCAGAACAAAGCAGAGCTGCCTGTGAGCAGGAGGTACACATTTTAGGGATATGCCCACAGCAGCATTGGGCCCAATCATTAGAGTGACTCCCTGAAGACCATTATGCACACTAATGTGAACAGTTTAAAATTTCCCCAATAGATGACTTAAATATTACATTCCAAAACACCCCTTTAAAGTGCAAGTTTAAAGGATAGCGTACAGTTGCACGCGAAGGGAGCATGAGCGTAGAGCACTCACAGTTCAAAGGCTCAGTAACCACATCTCTACCAGAAACAGCGGATAAATAGCTTGCTGATGGCAAGTACACAAGGAAACAGTCCAGCGCAGACCTGCAGTCTGCATAGTTCGGTGCTGTTTCATGAGCAGATGGAAGTACTTCTGGCTTAGAAGCTACTTTGGTTGCGCTGTCTGTGGAAGGGGCTTTCCACAAGCACATACTTTTGACAGGTAAATTGACACAGTGAATAATCACTCTCTAAAGGGCAGAAATTTAACTTGGCAGAGGTACCATTTTAAACTTGCTTCTGTGTCTAATTCTGCAAAGTACTGAACCCTGGAAGGTGTTGAGAAGCACCTGACAGTTTACAGACAAAAGGTATGAAGACCCAAGTGAAGAAACACTCAGAGACCCAAATGTTTCCTTGAATTTCCAACATCAACATGAAGCTGTTATGGTTGGACAGAGAAAAATAAGGGAGTTCCAGATGTTTACATGATGAGGGATTGTTTCTCTTATATTCTAAGGAGGGTGATGCAATCATGAGCACAGCCTGCTTGCTAAGGAAGGTAGCTGTGCGTATTTTTAATGCTGGCATACTGTCCTGCCTTTCATTAAATCACTTTTGGAGTTGCCTCCTTAAAGCGAAGCCCTTTGTGTCCAGGGGATTATGGTGCCCCTCTGGTAAGGTGTCTGTTCCAACACGCACAGATGAATCTCAGTGAAGAAAAGCAACTATAAAGAGCAGGTAGTTGATGATAACAGGAGTTACCAAGCACACCTGTAGTTAGTGGGGCAGAAAATACTGCTTCATCTAGACTGTAACTCCCTTTATTACAGCATTTTGCATGTCTTGACCTGACTGAAACTGCTTTTATTATTTATGGGGTTTAGTTCAAAGCTTAAAACTAAAATTGGAAGGATTCAACAGAAGCAGGGAACAATTTTAAAGTAAAATAAAAGAAAAATAAAATAAAAGAAAGAAAATAAATAAAAATAAGAGAAAGACATGGGTTTACGTCAAGTAGGACCTGATATAGCAAAGGTTTATAATCCCTAAGCAGTTTTTCCTTGGCTGGACAGTGTTGCTTTCTTCCCTATCCTCAGTCCATTTCAACTCTGTCCCTGTCCCAGCAGTAGGGATAGTGTCAGAGAACTTGCTAAGGATCAACACCACTCCCTGTGGTACTCCTCAGAAATACCAAAGCTCACTGCAGACCACATGAGCCAGTGAACCCAGCTACAGCTGCCTGTCAGTAAGTCTGTGCATAACTTTTCCACAAACACCTTCATTTATCACACAAGTTTTCATCACCTGGTATTATTCGTAGAGTAATTCTGCTAAGGAAGCCTGGGCGTGCAGCTTGATTGTTGGCACTTAGTTCCAGGTGCTGATGCTGTAAATGTGAGCTGTCTTGTGTGGATGCCAAGTGTTGGTCCATGCTCAGGGAGGAGCCTAATGTTTTTCAAAGAGATCACTTAGGATCGTAAATTCTAAATGTATTCTCTGAGCGTTATCCAGTACTCACCAAAAACTCAGTTTCTTCAGAGCGTTTGACGCTGAACTGCTGGGTTTAGGGTTAGTATCCTGGAAATAAATGGGCAGAAGTGCCAAAACCAAATGTGCCTGGGAAAAGGGAACTTTCACACTGAACACAGTCCAGCTCTAAATGCTTCTTTTTTCTCCAGGTGTCTGCATGGCAAGTGCATGGTGGCCAATGTGGCTTACACCTGTAAGTGCATGGAGGGCTACACAGGCATGTACTGTGACAAGAAGAACAATTCCTCAAATCCCTGCAGGATTTTGAAATGCAACCACGGGCAGTGTAAAATCTCCGAGCATGGGGAACCCTACTGCGAATGTGATCCTAACTATAGCGGAGAACATTGTGACAGAGGTAGGCTGGGCTGGGGCCCGGGATGCTGCTCTGCTAGTTTACACCTTTGTTTTGACGTCTCTTCCACGTGACTTGTATTTGGGGGTAAATGGCAAATAGTAGAAGATAAAGCTAAGTCAGCCTCTACAGAGCAATACAGGGAGGAGAAACAAACCACAGCACAGCTAGCTAGCTACTATCCAAACATGGAAAAGGGGACATGTGCAGCAGAGTTTTCTTCTCTGTCTCCTGAATCCTCAAGGTTTGCTGCTCCCAGGCTTGTGGTGGGATGCTTAAAGGAGAGGTTGTTGCAAGGTTTACTGTGAGCAAGCCATGATCTATAATTGCAGTGCTGGGAAAGGAGGTCCCACCCTGCAAACCAAGGTGGTACTGCTCATCTGAAGTGGCAGTAAAGATTCTCCGCTTGCTCCCTCTGATGCGGCTGGGCAGGTTTCCTGGGGAATCCCACAGATCATGCTGGACTTGCCTGCTAGGGCAGGGGCCCAATCCTTCTGCCCTGACCTCAAAAGACTGGCTGAAAACTCAGTGAGTTCTAATTTCATCCCTTCTGCCTTTTTTTGTTGCTGTACAGAAGGAAGGAGCTGTCTTGCATGATTTTTATTTAGCTTGTGCCTTTCCTGTGAATGAATCACAGACTTTCCAAATTATACACATATACAGCCTCACCAAAACGTATCTGGCTGCTGCAGAGTGACTGCAGAACAGCGCAGACACGTTCACGTATCCCAGATTGCTAATGCCATGCAGAGCAGCCTGACCTTTGATCCTGGGAAGCAGACACAGTAAAAGTAATTCATATTTTGCAGGAGTGTTGCAGGATTCAACACTCAGCATTCGTTAAAGCACTTCCAGAACTGCTGATCAAAGCCAGCAGGCCTGCTTGGCCTCTGCCTTGTGGCGGATATTACACATTTGTGTAACACAAGCTCTGTTTTGATGGCAGGTACAAAGCAGTAAAAGATTAAGGTCCATGTCATGCCATCTGTTTGCCTTGAATATCATACAAGTACAGGGCTGATCACTGATGTTTGGGGAATATCTGGCAAAATAGTTACCACATTTATTTTCTTTCCTTTACGTCTCTGTTGTCTTACAGAGAACCTCTGCCAAGGAGACATAATTCGAGAAGTAGTCCGTAAGCAGCAGGGCTACACGTCGTGTGCCACTGCCTCCAAAGTACCCCGCCTGGAATGCCGCGGCAGCTGTGGCAACGGGCAGTGCTGCGTTCCTCTCCGCAGCAAAAGGCGGAAATACTTCTTCCAATGCGTGGATGGCTCCACCTTCACGGAAGAACTGGAGAGACACGTGGAATGCGGCTGCTCAAAATGCTTATAAGCCATTCTCCAGTCTCTTGCCACTTTAATCGACTCAGAAGCGCTATCAAAATGGGACCTATTTACTTTCAGAGTGAAGAAGAAGAAAATTATTAAGTATATTGTAAAATAAGCAAAAAATAGAACTTATTTTTATTATGGAAAGTGACTATTTTCATCTTTTATTATATAAAGTATCGCACCACTTTGGGTATATGTATCATATAGTGAGTTATTTTTACCATGAAACTTTTTTAACAGTTGTAAGAAAAAAAAATTCAAAAGTTAAAAGTTAAAAAAAATATATATAAAGAAAACATAGCCTAACGGGAGAAGTGTGGGGGTGACTTTATGTGTATGCACAATGAACAAATGTAAAGGTGTTCCAAGGACCCGCCACAGAACCGATACAGGCTGAAGAAATCTCTGAGGCTCTGGGTGGGTCTCCTAAGAGAGCGGATCCCCCTGGCTGACAGCCATCTCGCCTGCTCGGGCACCCTGAGAAAGCCTCCCCCTCGGTCCCTTGCTCTGCCTAACACTGCCGACGCCGTTTTGTTCTGTACAGTGGCTCCGCTTGCTGTTCTTGAACTGGTTCCCTATAGCACGTAGACACTGCCGTAGCTTGAGGCTAACTACATTATTTGACTATTGTAATACTAGAATACATTTTCTGCTGTGTATGTTGTGTTTATCTGTGTTCACATTATATTCTGCAGCAACTGTATCTATAGAGCACAGGCAGCTTTATCCAAAAGAAGGGGACAAAGGGAAAGAAAGTGGGGAAATGTATGTCGCTTTGGGAAATATGGGGGCAAAATGTGAAATAAGTGCTAAGTAATGCCTAATAAATGACATAGTACCTTTGTGTAAACTCCTCAGCTATGTTATTTCCCAAGTTTGTGCCTTCTTGCTCCCAGCCTTGAGCCCTTTTTTGTATATGAAATGTAAGGTATGCACTGCTACATAGTTTGTCACGCCTTGACACTTTAACTTGCAAAGGTTGTAAAGCGCATGAAAATATTGCAGGTGCCAGAACGTACCTGCAGCGTAACGGTTTTGATTCCCACTGTCACTTGAGCCACGTGTGTACGCTGGGCCGTAGCTGCCTGTTCTTCCACACGCTGGCGCCGAGCAGTCGGCTACTTTTCCACAGCTTTTTAAATGAGCAGAAGTTGCACTATATCCATGTGAAGGTGTTCAGCCGACGTTTGTCCACCTTAGCAGCGCTCTTTTCTGTGCACAAGGAGAGCCATCACAGCTCCACCCTGTCCTGTTCTCGCGTTCGGTGCAGATTGACCAAATCAGCTTTTCCCTCTGCACTGCTTCATATCCTACACTTGTGTCTCCCAAAGGACTCCCGTTAACTTGAGCTGTGTTCAGAGCAAGCGCTGAACAGGAAATGGAAATCAATGCAGGGATAAATTCTCACTGTGGATGTGAGGCAAAAATTGACTCTGGGAGTGAGTTTGATTTTTGGAGGGTTTTTGGCAGGGCTGCCTTTCAGGGTCAGTAGGTACGTGCAAAGAGCACCATGGATACCTTGAAGTTTCTCTTACTGTTATATTCCAAACATCCCCATCGAGCGTTCCATTATCAGCGTATCTTCTTTCTTTCCCTACAATAGCAAGTACTATGGTCCTTTCTTCAATTTCTCTTTCTTTAAGAGAGGTAGTCAGAGATGATTTCTAGCAGCTGTAAGCTCCTTTTGGGAATGCTGGTTGGTGTCACAAAAAAGATTCCGGATCAGGCGCTTCAGCAAAGGATGAGTAGGAAAGCTAAATCAAGCAAACAAGGCTGTTGACTGGGGCTTGGGAAAGCTACACAGAATGCAGCCCTGTCATGACAAGCATAAATGTTTGCTTCCCATTAAAGATAAGTGACCATCTAGCCATCGTGCAACTGGGAGCTCCAACATGCTTAGCATTCTGTTACATCAATCTCTCCTTAACTGCAACTTAATTCATATTTTTTTGTTACTTCCAGGGCAACTTGAGCAGAAGGGGCATTGCCAATATAATGCCGTCCCACAAAATACCGGTTTGTGGAGCCTGCGATCAGTCAGTGAAACATAAACCAATTGCTGGTTAAATGTACCAGCCTGACTGAAACAGTAGAGCTCAAGAGCCAGGGAAAAACTAACACCAGTTGCAAGTACTGTGAGCTGCTTTTTATTTTGGAGATAATGGCAGAAGCTTGGAGCAGCTGGTGTTTGTGGTGTGCAACAAAAATCACCCAAATCCACCACCTCCAGGTTTTAAAAATCCATGCAAGTAACTGCAGAGACTTGTGCAAATATGTGCCTGGCACACCACTACCGTTAACGTTTCATTCCTGCTTAATAATTTCTGAAGAAGCAGCTTCTATGGTGCCAGGCAGAAGAGATCCAGACCGAGCAGTGGCTTGCAGGCCCTCCATGTGCTCTACTGCACGATTTGTAGCCACTGAACTGCCAAGGCCTGCAGAAACACGGCTGCTCTTCAACACCCAAAGCGGTGTTCACTTTGTCCCTTGAGCAGCAACGTGTGTGAGAGAGAAGGTGACATTTACTCATAGCCTCGCACCTGCTGGAGGGTGCTTTAAAAGGAATGATCTTAACTGGCAGGGCAAAAGCCATTAACATCTTATCACATCACTCTGGGATTTATTTAAGCAAAGCTTTGCAGCAAAGTGACCAGCAACAGCTCAGCAAGGCTGGCCCTGTTCCTGGCCCTTTTCTGTCATGGCACTTCAATGTTAAGCGCTGGGATAAAGAACTAAGAATATCTATTTTGTAACCAAATGATGCAATTTTTGTATGCTTTTAGGCAGCACTTGCCATTGGATAGTGATGCTTTATGTCAATGATTCTCTGACTTGCTATAGAATTATTTTATGTTAAGAAGAAAATAAAAAGCATTCAGATGTGCCAAAAATGTGAGGTAAACTGAAGTGTAATTAGCTCTGAAAGCTCCTCTGTAACCTGCCTAATGTTACAATAAATTTCAAGAACCGCGGGTACAATGCAGTAGTTTTTACCTCTATAAAGTTTTAATATAAAGTGAAGAAAGATGCCTACCCTTAAAAAATGGCAATGCAGACTGGTGTGAACTGATGTATTTTATTAATAGATTCTCATTGTGATGTAAGTTTAAATAAATTGTTGGGTTATGGAAGATTGTAACATACCTTGTGATACAGATTATTTCTACGTGTATTTGAAGTGTCGAGTCTGACCTTTTAGAGTATGTGAGGTAGCTCACGGGAAACGATGGGGGAACCACACACGATCCTCTTGGACAAATCTAGTCAGAGAATGGCTGTAGTTAAACACAGTATGAACAGTGATTACATATTTTTATGGCATCACAACCTAATCTTTTAGGAGTCTTACACAGATGAACTAAGCTACATAGTTTTTGAGCCTGGGCATTTTTTTTAATCAAATACTTTATTTGCAGCTTTTTCTTTTTTTAACTGCTTGAGGAAGGCCTGCAGCAAAAGTACACTAATTAATAATAGAAATAAAGAAGAAATTAAATTTCTTCAATAAATGAAGAAATATTGGGAATTGGGGTCAGAGGAGGTCTGGCTGAGGAAATGGAAGTCACCTAGACAACAGTGGATGACAGTGTAATCTCCTGACGTGCATTCCAAAATTGCTGCCATGCCTCTGTCGCTGGTTATTATTAGCGACCCAGGTGCAACAAGCCTTTTCTGCTCATTACATTCCAGCCTTAGCACAGAATAAACCAAAGCTCCCACCTACTCCTTAGCCTTCCCTCACCCATGGGCCTGCAAAGCGCTCACATAGCGCTAATTATGCTTCGAACTACAGCCCTTAGAGTTGCCTTTGCCATTCCATGCAAAACTGGCGACAGCACCCAGCCAATAGAAACACTCAACCTTAATGAGCATCGTTAAGCCTGAACTATGAAGGTTAATTATATAATTGTAGCAGATGGTAGCGTTTTCACCTAAAGCAAACTCAGCTGAGCCCACTAAAAAAGCCAGTGGGAATTGGTCAAAAATTTCTAGGTACTGGCTGAAGTAGGGGCTTTGCACAGCAGTGGCTTGTATTGCTCGTGGCTTCGCAGCACGCAGGCTCCTCGGCGACTGCTGGAGCAACCGCAGCCCAGGGATGGAACCACAGTGCCGCAGGGATGGCTTCATCGCCATTGCTCTGAGGCACAGTGCCGGAGAGCTGCCGGCCCCACGTTGCTCTGTTTTTCCTAGCCAGCAGGGAACAGCTGGGTGGTTGCTGTTCGCAGGGTGTTGGCTGTGGGGTTTATGTTGTTCTCTGGGGGTCCTGTCCCCTCTGGTCTCTGTGACCTCTCTTACGAGTTACGGCCCAGCTCCTCCTGCAGCTGACACAAGCCAGCCCCACAGCTCAGCGGGCCAGACTGCCAGAAGTGGCCCAAGGTACTCATGAGTAATAATCCCTTCGGCTTAAGGCTCAGCGAGATGTCAGACTGGATCCGCTGGGTGGATCGCTGTTTGTGTGTGAGCTGGGCCAGGATCTTTTTTGCCTCCCAGGACGAGCCTCGCAGCCTTCACCGACCGCTGGGTGACCGTCACACGCCGCCCTGCTGGCAGCGGCCTTCGGCGCCGCGGCGCCCACCGGCACCCCCAGCCCTGCCGGCGCTGAGCCGCCCGCCCGCCCCTGCCCCGCCCTGGCACCGCCACAGTCACCGCTGGGGTGGCCGCCACCACCCGTGCCGGGTCCCCTAGCGGAGGCCGCGCTGTCCCCTCGGGCCGCCGCCTCAGTGGCGGGGCGGGGGCAGAGGCGCGGGCGCCGCCAGCAGGTGGCGCCGCAGGGCGGGCCCGGCCCGCTCCGCTCGGCTGTGCCGTAACGGCGTGACGGGGCACGGGAACGGGAGAACCGGGAGCCGGGCACGGGAACGGGAAGCCGGGCACAGGAACGGCACGGCACGGGAGAGAAGGGCTCAGGGCAGGACACACAGCTCGGCATGGGGCTGTTCCAGTCAGAGGGCCCTACAGCAATGGCCTAGCCCCTGCC
>JAVJGJ010000061.1:48505709-48549896 GCA_035590215.1 Microhierax caerulescens
TATCTGCAGAGCTAGAAGCTTGGAACAAAGGTTGTGCAATTGGTATTGATCTTATCCAGGCATGTTTCTTTAACTGTGACTGCTGTAAGGATCAAGTCTGGGGATACTTCTTTCAAAAGATTGTGCTACCGTCATTTTGCTCCTAAATCTCTCACTCAAAGAAGCAGGACCCACAGATAAGACTATAAAAATAATTTTTATAGAATCATTTATATACTCCATGTGTATATTTTCAGCCCAGGGTACATGCCATGCTATTTTTGTCTTGTTACAAGCCAGCTTTCAAATACAAGAGTACCTCAGAATTAAATTTTTCATGGATTTGAGAGACTATACAGGTGCTGGTATATATGCTGCAGATTCCATGTGTAAGATTGAAAACTCTAGTGCTATGAACATGCCTCAAAGGGTAGTAACATCACTAAGCAGAGTGCTCATGTGGTGTGAAGTGATGCACCAGGTTCCTTGGATTGTATGGCATGACTTAAAGTAGAAGTGTTTTCAGCCATTGACACAATTAGCCTGGCTGCCCCTCTGGGGGGGAAGCCTTGTAGGAAACTTGAGCATGCTGTCCATTGTGCATTTTCTAAGTAGTTCTCCATCCTGAATCTCAACCCTGTAAATGAAATCACTTTTCAGTAATTGGAAGAGGAACGGGTGCTTTCACGTGGGTTCCTGTTTTCACCATTTTGCCTGCATCCAAGATAGGATGGAACCTGAGCCAAGATCCACCCAGAACAAACTAGTTTGAAGGCTGCAGCAGTAGGAGGAGAGTGCACAAGGTTTCCATGCTGCATCCATGTACAATTATGTTCTAACTTGTCAGGGTATTTCTAATGTTTAGAGGTAGCTTATGCATAGGTAAATCTTGTATCGTTGCAGTCCCAAAATCATAGCTACAGTTCAGCTGATTATGCACTTGCCAGATAACATACATATGTGTATCCCCTTCTGTGTTTGGAAAACAAAATGTTCTAATTTTCATGGTTAAACCTTCATATAAATCAATCAAGAGTGGCTTACATACACAAGAATCCTTGTGTAGTATCTTTTTCTGGGTTGCTGGTATGAGGAGTAAGTTAACAGTACGTGGGCCCAGTTGCTTGTCAGAACTGCTCCACGTTGTAAACTAAATCTGAGCAATGTACTTACCAGCCAAATCTCGACAAATTTTCAATAGAAAAATCTGAAACTTCTTGGGGTTTGTCACAGAGGTGAAAATTGTGACCTATTTCTTCAGTCTCAAAATCCTTGAATTGCTGTTAAGATCACTCAGTTAATCCAGAAAACTGATATGCTGAAAAATAGGATCATGCTGTAGAATAAAATATGTTCTCATTTTGATTATGGAATAAACTCTTACAGTTCAACTGCTGCTGGTTCTTACTTGGTGTACAAGATGTATAAACATTTTAAGAAATTTTAAGAAATGTGGCTAATGCTATATTTGCAACAGCAAAAGCCTTTTGGGTCATTTAGCATGGGATGCAGTGGATCTTCTGACAAACAGGCATGACTTGCGCCAGTCTTCCTTAAGGTCATCAGTTGAACTTTCAGAGGTTTCCCCCTCCTTCTTGTTATGGAAAATGAGAACCTAGGTATTCAGGAGCAGGAAGAATCCCAAGTATTTTAGGTAGTTCTTGGGTTGCCGTGTCCTAGTTAACTTCTTAATGGGTTCGACTGACTCCCGCAGAGTTGGTCTGTTGGGTGAATCAACCGCCCTTCTTTGGTTTTGGTCTTGTTACTTTCTTTATGACGAGAGGCTGAAACTTAGTGAGCTTGCTTAATAGATCATTGTGGTCAAACAGTAACATGACAGATTTTCTTATGTCCAGAGTCATAGTGCAAAGAAGTCAGGTATGCAGTTGTGAAGTCAATTCATGTGTGACTTTATGCTTAGTCTTATGCTTAGATCTCAGCTTTATTGAACAGACGTGAGGTTTATAGAACATCTTTATTCCTGCTTGGGGCTAGAGTCTACTCCCAGAATTTATCCTTGTATTTAAATTTTGTTTTTCAAAATGAGTAAGATTACTGACTCAATCATTTTTGTCAGTATCTGACAATATTCTCTGGACATCTGTTCCTGAGAGTTGAGGCAATATTGTAAGTTTCTTTTGTTGTTGTTTTTTTGTTTGGTTGGGTTTTTTTAGCTTCTATATTCATGTCATAAATGAACTGGCACATAGCCAACCTTGGCTAAATACATTGAAGTATTTTGGTAGGCCATTCTTCTCAAGGCTAGATCCCACTGGTAATTTAAATCCATTATAACTGCATCCTACTCATGATGAACATGTTATTGTGTTCTAGGTTTTGTCCTTGAGTTTCATGCTTCTATAGTATATGAATTGCATCTGAAGAAATAAATTGGAACTCTACAGAATATATACAAAATTAATAATAATCAAACAATCTAACAAGTTATACTGTCAGGTAGGACATAAAAATATGAGTTTCCCAGCTGGCTGTTCAGGATTTTCTTAAACTTGCAAATTGTTTTAAACACTGATTCTGAGAGATGAGTGGCGAAACTCTCGGATGAAGATGTTGCCTTTGCCATAGAGTTGCTGGGTTTCTGTTTCACCACACAGTTAGGAAGATTTATTGATACAGGCATATCCAAGTCATGGTTCTAGATGGCATAAACTAGAATCCCTGTTAGGAACTGCAGTCATCCTACAAAAGTGAAAAAGACAAAATACTTGTGGTTTAGTGTTGTTCTGTAGTAAGAAATTTCCTCCTTTCCAAGGTACAAAGGAAGAAAAACAGAACCTAGATTCAGTAATATTTTTTTTATTTTGTGTGTACTTATTAATAGTACTTTTTGTTAGCCCTCTGTAACTTCAGAGGTTATATGAAGAGCTCTCTTCAGCTCCATAAATTGGGCATCTTAACACTCTGTCAATTTTTAAAATACATGCAAATAAATTAATGCTTCCTTCTCAAATGAAGCAAATTACGTGAGCAAAAGATAACTGAGGAGGAATACCTGTCCTGCTGCTGTCATCTGTAATGTTCCACCTGCTTTCTCACAAGTTTACATTGCAGTCTTTGTGCTAAATTATGTCAAAACTATTAATTTTAGGAGTGAAGGTTACTTTAGTCCTTTATTATAAAAAAAAAAAAGTGGGTGAATCTTTAGTTGGTATGAAAAATATGGTATGGTTTGGGGAGTTCTTAGATGGACTTCCTGAGCACATGTGACGTCATTTAAATATGTAAATGGAGCTGTTCATTTTTGCATCTTCACCTGTGGCCAGAGGGGTATTTAAGATCATGCCATGGAAATGAGCACTAGTTCTTTGTTCCTGTGAGGATTTTTTTGTTAATGGCTTTCTTGTTAAAAAGTATAACATTGGTTTAGTCTGAAGTTATATGTGTTGCTTTTGCCCTTTAACAAAACTAATCAATTCTTGTATCTTCACAGCTTTTCCATGGTTTGGCATGGACATTGGGGGAACTTTGGTGAAACTTGCATACTTTGAACCTATTGATATCACTGCAGAGGAGGAGCAGGAGGAAGTTGAAAGCTTGAAGAGCATCCGCAAATACCTGACTTCCAATGTAGCCTATGGATCCACTGGCATTCGAGATGTCCACCTTGAGCTGAAAGACTTAACAATTTTTGCTCGAAGAGGAAACTTGCACTTTATTCGGTTCCCAACTCATGATTTGCCTACTTTTATCCAAATGGGAAGAAATAAAAACTTCTCAACACTACATACGGTGCTCTGTGCCACTGGTGGTGGCGCTTACAAGTTTGAAGAAGACTTTCGCACAGTAGGTAGCCTGTCTTTCCTTGTACTGAAGCCAATGCTAAAAGCATTGCTGATGATGACTTAAAATAAGCAGTATTTTGAAAAACAGGGGCATGCTCAAAAATTATTAATTGATCATTGGTTTTTCGGTCTTAAGTATGATAATGTAAAAATATACTTTCTGACATCACTTTTTTTGTGAAAGCCCAGAGTTAAATTGGATTAACTGTGGTGTGAAATTACAGCCTTCCTGCAATCCACAGCACCTGTTAAACTGTGTTTCTGCTATATGAGAGAATGGCAGGCTTAAATGTCTTGTGCAAAGCTGACAGCCCGAAGTCCTGTAGAATTTCTGACCTGTAGCTTTCTTACGATCTTTAGAGCATTAATAAAATTGCAAGGAGAGTTAGTATGATACCATTGAGGTTTTTATCTTAGGCTTTTATCTGCTGACATACTTTTGGACTTCTGAGGTGGGGAAGGAAACCCACAAACCTTGAAAAGATGTGCAGATATGTAAGTTTCACCAAGATGATGCTCAGTGGGGCCTCTCAGGTATTTGGTGGCCTTTTTTTTTTTTTTTTTTTTTTTTTTTTTTTTTACTTAGGTTGATGAAAAATGTTGCTAATTTTCAATGAATTCATGTATGAGTATCTCGGAAGTTATCTTTGAATTTATCACAGCAGATACTTATACCACCTGCCTTTTCTTGATTCAAGTCTGAGATCTAGATTTATAGTCAGAGTAATTTGCTAGTTCTTGTATTCAGAATTTAATCCTGAATTATTTGTTGGCTTTATAGTGGGCTTGAAGTTCCTGATCTAGTCCCCTGAGATAGCTTCTTCAAGTTAGGCAGTAGAGTATAGTTGTAAATTTGTAGCATATTTAAGCAATGTTAGAACATGTTGACACACTCTTTCTTTTTTAACACAGATTGGAAACCTCCAGCTGCACAAACTGGATGAGCTTGACTGCCTTGTCAAAGGCTTATTGTATATAGACTCTGTCAGCTTCAATGGCCAGGCAGAGTGCTATTATTTTGAAAATGCCTCAGATCCTGAGAGATGCCAAAAGATGCCTTTTAACCTGGATGATCCATACCCGTTGCTGGTTGTTAACATTGGTTCAGGAGTCAGTATTTTATCAGTCCATTCCAAAGACAACTATAAAAGAGTAACTGGAACAAGGTAACTTAAAAACCCATGTTGGGGTTGTTAGTCTATGGAACAATGAGCCTTCTGTTTTCAAAGGGGTTCCTCTCCCTGACTCCCCCCACCTATCCCTTCCTTCACTCTATAGTATGGAAGAATATTTTACTTTTTTACAACTGCATTCATTGAAGTCCATTCCTGTAGTTCTGTTAATGAGGGTATTTAACTAGTATCTTATTTATCAACTGATGAGTGCTAGAAGTGCTCTGTAGTGAGAGTTTTATGGGTTGTATCTGAAGTTTTGATAATGTGTCTAGCAAACATGTGTTTCTCTTGCTTCATAAGAATAAACGTGTCCATACATTTTGAAGTAAATGATCAAGGATCAGAGTCAGTAGCATGATGTGGGTGTTCAGGGAGTTTCTTTCCGATTAAGTTTTCCAGCTTACATTGTGAGAGTGTATAACTATTTGTTAGCTCTTCCTGTAAGTGACTTATATACATGTTAAGTTGATTGACAGCTGTCTGTGTAGTGAAACTTGAGCAAGAAGGCAGACAGCCTGGTAGCTAAGCTGGAGGGCTTTATTTGTTTTATTTTGTTAATCAGATGTAAGAATCTTTGATGTGAGGAAAACTATTTAAAAGCAACTAGTTTTCTTTCTTCATAGTCTAGGTGGAGGGACCTTTCTTGGTTTATGCAGTTTGTTGACGGGCTGTGAAAGTTTTGAAGAAGCTCTGGAAATGGCATCCAAAGGAGACAGCACACATGCTGACAAACTGGTTCGAGATATTTATGGAGGAGACTATGAAAGATTTGGCTTGCCAGGATGGGCTGTAGCATCCAGGTAAGCAAGAGATTTTTTTAATTGGTTCTTTTGCTGGTTTGGGAGGCTTCAAAAACAAGACTTGAACTATTAATGCAGATAAAACTGCTTTTTGCAAACTATTGTAGTCAAGTTTTTATCCTAAAAGTATATGTACTCTGTTACCCTTAAGATTCAAAGCCACATGCAGCTGCAGCTGCCTGCTTGGTAGATACGGAAGAAACCTTGTGTGTTATGTCATGTACAGCTTTACATGGGTCACAGAGAGTGTGAGGTCATCATAGGAGTGGCAAGGACAAAGTGCAGAGGTGTTGTGGTTTAACCTGGCAGTAACTAAACACCACACAGCTGCTCGCTCATTCCCTTACCTGTTTAATAGGACAGAAGTGGAAGGGGGAAATATAATAACAATAAAAAAAATTAGAATATACAAAACAAGCGATGCACAACACAGTTGCTTACCACCTGCCAACCGATGTCCAGCCAGTTCCCAAGCAGTGGCTGCCTTTCCCTGTAGTTCATACGCTGAGCATGATGTCATATGGCCTGGGATATCCCTTGGGTCAGTTGGGGTCAGCTGTCCCAGCTGTGTCACCTCCTGGCCTCTTGTGCCCTGCAGCCTCCTCACTGGTGGGGTGGGGTGAGGAGATGAAAACTCCTTGACTTAGTGTAAACACTGCTTAGCAACACCTAAAAACATCAGTGTGTTTTCAACATTGTTCTCATCCTAAATCCAAAACGCAGCACTGTACCAGTTACTAGGAAGAACACTGACCCTGTCCCAACTGATCCAGGACAAGAGAAAAGACAAAGCAGATTACTTTTTGACTTCCTAGAATATCTTTAGTAGGGCTGTTGTCCAGGGGGAAGGTGAATAGAAAATGGAAGATGACATTTGTGTTGATTTTATGTAGTATCTCTTCATTTTTTGGAAAGATTGTCTTTTTTGGTACATAGTTGTCAGTACACACACCTGGAATAATGTTTTATCTACTTTTCTCACTTATGAAGGCTGTCAAACGCAAACAGTTTGTACCATGAGAATGAATGTAATTTTCTGCCAATGACAGAGGGTTTTTGTCATAGCTGCAAGTTTTATTTCCATTGGGGAAAATTATTGGTGATGTTACAGCTTCTTAGCCTTAAGAAATGTAAGAATAAACTCTGGGAGTGAAACTAATATGTGCGTAAGAGAGTTCATTAAATCTTTATTCTTATTCAGTAGTAAGAGGTCTTAATTCACAGTAACTTAATTCTTCTCCCTCTCCAGTGAGCTGAGTTCAAGCCTCTTGAGAGAGCATATGAGGTTTTAATATGTGCCTACTGTACACTTTCAGTCAATACGTCATAACTTGCTCTGTATACGGGTACTTTTTATTCTCATTTACTTTTTAAGACTGTTAGGATCTTTAATGACTATTTGAGTTTTAGAATAATCAGGATTCTGGCTCTCTGAACTGACTTAAATATGGCAGAGAGTCCTTAGTGGTGAAATATCATGCATAGCTATGGATTCTTGTCTTGCTTTTTCTTCTGTAATTTGTAAGAAATGATCTACTGTGAATGGTAATGAAAATGTCCTTCTCATGTAGAACTCTTCATTTATATAACCTACACTGCAGGCTGTCAGCTTTTTATTTTCTGAGGATTGTGTTCCATCCTAAAAAAACCGTTCAGCTCATCTATGGTTTACTTCTGCTTTGAGAATTGAGGATTGGATAGATATTATGAGTGAGGAAGGAAGCATGATGAGTTGGAGGATTCACCAGTCAGACTTATGCATCGATTTAATTTACAGTGACTAGATTTGCAGTATAGCCTTGCAGAAGAGTAAGACTACTTCTTGTTGTAGATGGTTTTTCATGGAAATCAATCTAAACAAAAATATCTGGTTGGGGGCCATTATTGTAACAAGATTAACTGCTTCCTGTGAAAGAATAAATAGACACGTTGCAGTGTTAGTAGTCAAATTGCTGTATTTAATACAGATCTAAAAAAGGAGCTCCTTAAGAACAAACATGAGACTTAAGTTCTGTTATAGCATAAAAATTACGTTCTGAAATTACTTCAAATGCATATGAATCACTTTGTACTTAATGGAAGTTTTTCTTGTTCTAGTTTTGGGAATATGATCTACAAAGAGAAGAGAGAGTCTGTTAGCAAAGAAGATCTTGCAAGAGCCATATTGGTCACCATCACCAATAACATTGGATCTATTGCCCGGATGTGTGCAGTAAATGAGGTAAAAACTTCTGCTCTATCTATAGGTCTATTATTTGGTTTCAGATTAAATGACTGCTAAAATGCTGTATCATTTTAAACCTTTTAGTACATTCCCAAATTAAATGAAGAAATTGGTTCAGAATATTTTGATTGCCTTTGGAAAAGCAGGACAAGGAAGGATATCTTTGCCAATGGGGAGGGTAACCTAGTGAGAAGAGCCTCAAACTAGCTTTGTTAGGGAATGGAGCCTAAAGCCTGCAGGCAAGTGAGGGAGAGGGGAGTGCAGGATCTTGAGATGTAAAGACTTGAAGTCCCCTTGCAAGAACAGGATGATTGTGGGCTTGACTTAAGTCTCTACACAAACACATGCAGCATGGGATACAAGAGGACTTGTAAGTCCTGGGTCTCATGAGGAACTATCCTGACCTCCATTGGAAGGGTAATGTGGCAGGCACAAGCAATTCATACTGCTCGGTGTGCTGGGGACAATTTTCTGACACACGTGCTAGGCAAACTGACCAGGCAAGCATGGTGCTGGACCTGCAGTTCATGAGTGAAGAACTGGTCAGGGATTTCACTGACAGCCTTGAAACAGTAGAGTTTGAGATCCTGAGGAAAGTGAAGGCAAGTAGCAGAATGGAGACTTTAGATAGGCTTGAGTAGAACAGAACTCTGGTTTGGGGGGAATTTAGGAAGCAGGATCTTGTGGAAGGCTGTCCCAATGGCATAAGGAGTCCAGAATACCTTGTTGATCTTCCAGGATAGCATCCTGACAGCAAAAGCAAAAGGTGGGGTACGGACTGGCTAGGGAGCAGCATTGTAGAGGAGAGGAGGATGCGTGCAGTTGAGCTGAATGTGAGCCAGCAGTGTACACGTGCCGTCGAGAAGGCTGGCCTTGTGCTGAGATGCACTAGCAAGAACGTGGCCAGCTTGGGCTTGACCTTTCCCCCTCTTTCCCAGCCACCACTATCACCAAAAGAGAAGCACTAGCAAACTAGAACAAGTCTAACAGACAGATTACCAAGGCAGGGCACTGCCCTGGAGTACCTAATGCATGAGCAGACAGTGAGGGATCCAGGTTAATCCTGAGGAAGAAGCTGTAGCCTGGAATGGTTGTCACTTACCTAGAGGGAAGACACTGCCTGCTACAGCCGTGCACAGCAGAAGGGTGGGAAGCCATGGATGTAACTTGTAACAAAGAGAATTCTGATTGGTGTAAGGGGAAAAAGACGCTCACAATGAGAGCGGTTAAGCCCTGATGTTTCAAAACATGTGAATTGAACAACTTCAACATTTAAGTTGCTGAAAGATGTGCTTTGCGCAGTACATAGCACCTGATGGCCTCCGATAGTTTCTTCAAGCTGAAATTATTCTCTGATTAAAGCTTGTAGAAAGCCTTGCTTATTAGTTAAACATTTTTAATTTTTACCAGCTCTTGAGACTTCAGATTGTTTTGATACCTGTCATCTTACTGGTTGATACAGAGATGGTTTCCTACCATCCTCTGTTTTTCAAAGATTTGCTAAACAGAACCAGTATGCGTTCAGTTTTGATATGATTAGCATGGACAGTCAAGAACCTATGGAAGAATACTGGATTTAGGTGTAGAAGATACGGGTGTTTGAGCAGCAAGGATTTCCTCGTTCATTATCAAAAAACTTTGGATAAGGTGAGGTTTAGTAATAGCTTTCTTGGAGAAGATTAAGGGTAACTATTTAGAGCTGGGCTTAAAATCTATGAATGTGATAGTCTCAGAAATACCAATGACCTTGTGAGCTGCAGTAACCCTCCTTTTGCTTAGGAGCCAGACTAATATATTTTTCTGAATTCAATATTGCAAATTCTCCCCCGGTTTCCTTTTCTTTCTCTCATGTTTGTCTTGAAGGAGAAAGTTATTTTTTTGTGGATATGAAGTTAATTTTGGCTATTGCTTTATGGCAAAGCTTGGTAACAAAAGAGTTAAATTGAGGGTGAAATGGAAAGTACATGTTAATAGTCTGAGCCAAATATATGCAATTTGTATTTAAGGGTGGAGTAAATTAGTACAAATTGGAACTCATAAACTGTGCAAGTTAGCTTTATTCCAAGGTTTTTTGGTCTGATTCCAACTATGTCACAGAACTACAAATCATAAGAAATGGTTAATAGGGATACACAAACTAATATCTAACTGATGTATAAAGACAAAATGGAATTAATTATTTTGGCTTTCTGCTGTAGAGCAGAGTTATGTTTGGATGCCTTAACAGTGTGTTTACTTGTCTTCACTGTGAACTAATCAAGATGGTGAAAAACAGTTGCATGTTAGTCATTTGACTACAGGTTGAATTGTCATACTAGCTTTTTTTAACAACTTGATATTAATATTCATCTAACATAATTAAGCACTAACACAATTAAATATTCTTTGGTTCTTGCTCTCATTATCATTAAACTAGTATTTACTGTTGCTTAATGTTGGTTTTATTTCAGTGAATAGGGAAAATTACACAATTTTCACTTTTTTTACACGTGACGATTAAAATTCACAGCTCACTTCTAGTATTTAAGTCTTAGTCTAATGTTACACTGAGGTGTGTTGAGGTCTGAAGATGAAAAGAACATCTGCTATGTCTTACTGTCTTCGGCTTCTTTACAGTGCTGCCTTGTTGCATATGGATCAAGCAGCATTGTACAGGGCTATGAAGGCATTGAGTCTTCTCTACCAAATATAAGTATTTTTCGTTTAATTTAATTTTTAGCTGGGCTGTTTCTTTGGCTTAATTACTGAAAATGCTCACTTAATTTGAAACACAAATGCTACTTCTCTGTAAATTAAGTCCCTTAAATAAAAAAAGTTGTTGAGGGTTGCATGTTTTTTCCTTTTCCCCAAGCATGCTGTGTTTTAAATTTTGGAACTATGTTTTAATTGTGGGTTGTTTGTTGGTTTTTTTTCTTGCTCAAGACAGTCTTTTCTTTCATAGCTTAATTTTTCAAAGCTGTGTTAAACAGTGAAAAGACTTAATCCTTTGCTGTTTTTCCTCTTCTTTTTAGAAAATAAACAGAGTTGTGTTTGTTGGCAATTTTTTACGTGTGAATACGTTGTCAATGAAGCTTCTTGCATATGCACTGGATTATTGGTCAAAAGGCCAGCTGAAGGCCTTGTTCCTAGAACATGAGGTATGCTATGGTTATTTTATCGCATGTATTGTTTTACCACAAATCAGAACCACATGTATTGAGTAACTCTTGCATGTGTGATACTGTGAGACACAGAGTATTCCGTAACATTGAAAGTGAGAGGTTTGTTTTAGTGTATTGGTTCTCTGGTGCCAGGTTTCTCTGCCAGGGAAGTACTTAGGTTGCTTTGGGGGTATCTCAGGTCATGCTATAGGTATTTGGAGAGGGACAAGAAAATCTTAAGCTCTGTGCTAAGGTTCAACAGTCTTTCCTTGGGTTTGGGTGGAAACAATAGTAAGTATTGTATTTCAAAAGATTACAGAGCAATCTAAAGCATGGGCCTTTGAAATACTTACATTGTTCTCAACTGAGTTTGAGCAACATCCTAAACGTGGGGACTGCTTTTAACAAGGACTGCTTTCATACCACCACAGATACACCTTGAAGTTGTTGTACTGATTTTATGCTCTGAGACTAACCTGCTTTTGGGCAGCTGCTGCAATCTAGATCAGTATGTTACACTGAGAGAGTTGACCTGCTCTGGTTAAAATACAGGGAATTGGTATTAATTACAGGTTGCAGCAGCTGGGAAGCTTGTAGCTTCTTGGCAGTAAGCTGGCAATTTTTGTCCTGGGTTTGTTGGTTTGTAAATACTATGGATTACAATGTTACATCTATTCCCTTTCAGTTGATTCTCACAACTTTTTTCCTTGTTTGTTTATCCTGAGACTGACAGTAGCCTGCCTTGGTGCTAGTTCCTGCAGTAATAGCAGAATGGTTCCTTGTTAGTTCTCCTCCCTTGCAATTTTTCTTGGATGAATTTTAATATCTTGCATTTGGTCAAGTGTAGAGTCCAAATGCTTCTCTGTTTCATAGTTATAGGGAGGGGGGGACATCTCTCTTCCCCAGAAGGGAAAAATAATCCAAAAGGAGAGCATGGTTCTTTGTATACAGGTTAGTATACAGTCCAGAAAATGGTGTTGAAGCTTGAACATAATTCTTTGAAAATGTGAGGGGCAGTCAGCGTAAGAGGTTTTTTTACTTACACCTTAGGAATAGTGTTGCTATGGATATTGAAGATTCTTTGGCAACCAAAATATGCAGTTCATCTAGGGAAAACAAATCGAGCCAAACCTGATTTCAGTGCTTTAAGGAGCCACTGATACATGTCTTAAAAGTCCTGCAGTGTATGGGGAGGCTTGGGGTGAAATATCCTAAAGTTAAGCTGGATAAGAAGGATAAAATGTTTGTTTCACAAAGCTTAAAAAATTACTGTGAAAGATTGTGTTAAGTGTATGGTGTTCTTCCTGTAGCATTGCTCCACCAGGTGCTTTGTCATCACTGAAATGTGATTAGTGCAGAATGCAATACCCTACTTGAACCTGAAATACTCTTTTTGTTTGTTTTGAACAGGGATACTTTGGAGCTGTTGGTGCTCTTCTTGGGCTGCCAAATTTCAGTTGAGGTACCAGATGTCACTGTGCTGAACTATTTTCCACCTGAATGACGCTTGTTTACAGCAATGGGAACTAAATCTAGGTCGAGGAGATGAAAATAGCACGTTTTCTGTAGCTGTTTTTAAGAAGTGATTACCTACTGAATATTGCCATTATAAGGGAGGGGTTTTCACTCTGGGCATTGGAAAGTGAACTGCTTGGGATACTGTTTATGTTCTTTGGTACATGTGGCCAGTATTGAACTTTGAATATGCAATACAACCTCTGAAAACAAGCTTCCAGAAGAAGGAATGCCGAACCTTCTAAGTTCTCAGCATGAAAACATTGCAAGTTTACTCCTGAGGTTTTAAGCCTATCAGTTTTGTATATAATTGGTGAATATATAATTGGTGAATGAAAAATTATGTTTGTTAGTTATACTATATTATGAGCACAATTTCCCATGTGTACTTACAGAAAACAACTTCAAAAACAGGAAGGTACCGTCTACAAGATGAAGAAACTGTAGATGTTTGCTTCCCACAATGAGAATAATGGTTTCATTTTTATGTGTAATGGAAATAATATTAATGCTTTAATTTTCAGTGGGAAGATTTGAAACACAAAAGATCAGCCAAAGCAGCAGATAAAGCAGGCGATGTTTTGAAGGTTTTGTGAAGATACTCACCTGCCCTCTTCATGTGTTTGAAGATGCAGCTGGTATTTTGGGAAGATCACCTCCATCTTTGGATTTGGAAAAGAACTTAGTGATTAATGAAGGTGGATTTTGGGGTTGATTTGTGGTTTGTTTTTGTTTTTTTTTGTTTGAGGACATGACTTCCAAAATGCCTTCTGTTTGGGGGGGGTGGGGGGTGGGGGGAGGTGTTTGTCTCTTAAATTCTGACATCATAAGTCATTATTTGTAGAGGTACCATAAAGCCTGAGAGAACTGAAGAAGCCCTTATCAAATAGACTAAATATGGGACCTCATAATTCTGATGCTTTGGCTCATTTCTGTAGAGGTTTGGAAAATTTCTGCCCCATCATATGAATTTGAAAATGTGATTTCTCCTTAATTTTATAAGAGTTGATCAGAGCCTAATTAGATGTTGAAAATGGAAAATGTTAGCGTGCTTTTGGGATTGGAATTTTGTTTTTGAAAGTTGAGGACAGCATCAGAGTTTTCATTGCAGCACTAAATGAGTGCACTTGCAATATGGAACCATTCCAAATTGTGGCCTTGGGATAACATCCATACTCTGGAACTGATCTTTGGGTTTTTCTGTATACTTTAAAAATTTACAGTTGTGATTACTATAGGAAGTTTAGTCCTGAAACCAGGGCATGAGATCTTAAACCTGTAAAAATATTATACAGTCATTAGCTGTATGACTGTGGACTAAAGAGTTACCCAATTTTATGATATCATTTTAATGTTAAATGTTTCCTATAAGTGCATGAGGAGCAGCTAGACTAGAACACATTCATATCTTGGGGTTTAAGGCATTTTTAAAACTGGTTGCTCAAGGACTCCACAGCATGGCTGTGTTGTATTCCCCGACACATCCACCCAGTGTGTTAGAAACCTCTCCGTGCTATTTTCAGTCTTCTCTTTGTTTTCTTAAAATTCAATGCCCCGTATTAATGTGCTTTTTTTAATATTCTGTGATCTTTTAAGAGTACAGTAACTTAAGAGTAGCCAGTTCATTAAGCCCAATGCCAATCACAAATGCGGTTCCCTTTATTGTTGCTTTTCCTGGTACTCGTACTATGTTTCCATTGTGCTTGCTTTAATGTTTCATTTTAGACATAAAGAACCAAACAGGAGTAACACTCACAGTTCAACTGATCTAATGCTAAGTCAGAGCACTTCAGAAAATAAGTGAATATGGCTTTTATAGAATGACTTTATAAATGCTGTATACTGTTCCTTTTAAGTTACTATAGAAATTAACCTTTATTTGGTTATAAAACTTTGTAAAAACTTTCTGAATGGTCTGACAGCCTCCTGAAAATTTTGCAAACCAACTACCTATTTTTCTTGCAAAATTAGGTACTTTAAGACAATGTACTACAGTTTGATTAGAAACAGTTCCTTTAGACTGTATTTATTGCTACTTCACTTCTCTCTTTGTGATATGGAAAGTGAGCTGCTTTTGAAGCAGTAGTTAGAAGTTACTTGATATTTAACCAGAAGTGCATGTAGAAGATGATTACCTTATGACCATGGTTCATTTAAACCATTTGAAGTTGATATGACCTAGGATGTGTTTTAAGTAAATTGTACAGAGTTACAGAAGAAATTAATGGAGTAATTCTTGAACAGCTGTACTGTATAGAAACTACTGTGAGAATCAAAAAGTGTGCCCTACCTCTTCCCTTGAGATTCTAAAACAATTGGCTTCTTTTTGCTAGTTTTATCAGCATAATTGTTACTTCATTACAAGAGCAACCAGAGAAGTTGTCAAGCCCTACTTAAATCCCAGGGGTCCTGTATTTAAGCCACATCTTTGGGTTTCATCTCACTTTCTCTCAACGTAGAACTTGTTACTAGAGTCTAAAGATTGACTCTACCACAAATAGACATGCTAGGCATCATAAGCAGTTACAAGATAAGCCTTAAAGTCTTTTCATCTAAATTCTATTCTAAATAGGTTGAAAAGGCTTGTTTCTTTTATACAGATCACTTAAGTAACTTGTGTTTTCCTGATTTTCTCTTTTAACGTTCATCCTTGCCGTTTTTTTTCCTCAAAGCTAACTGGTTGAAGCAGCTTTAGAGTGAATTGATTCAATGTGATATACTACAGTAGGGAAAATCTGAGGCTTTCTCAGGGCTACTGTTGTCTTCTCAAGTGGAACCACTTCTCTAGAGGCAAGTTGTATTGTGTTCTTCTAAAGTAAAATGTAAAGTTAATTTTGAACGTGTAATTGTTTTCAGCTCAATCAGCCATGTGAGTGCCTTTTAATTTTTTCATATAATGCCAGTTTTGCTGGTACTGGGACCTCATCCATGAGGTTTCCTAACCAGTGTTGCTTACCAGAGAAATTTGCCGTGGAGATGATCCCTTCAATCCAGTGTAGCTAGAGCCACCATGAAAACAGCATCAGGTTTCTGGCTTCCTATGCCTGTAGCCCTTATCCAGGGGTAATGCTTTTGCATTTCTTGGTCTCATCCCTCCAGCTTGGTTTCTTTGTAAGTAATACGCACAGTTTTATTGTAGAAGTATCTCCTGGAAGATCACACGGGTTTTTAGTCAGATAAGTACAGATTATTTCCGGCTGAAGAAGTCCCGTTTTTACGGGAAGCTATTCCAAGTTGGTATGGCTATTAACCGCTTTCACCTTTCTAGTCCTACTTAGGGTAACTGCAATTTGAATGAGAAGGGAACTTCTACAATACATTTTGAATATTTAGCAAGGTGGAATTAACATGTTTTCAGCATTCTTTACTGAAGCTAGCAGATGTTCAAGTAGAAACACCTTTTCATTCTTTTTACTAAACCCTCAGTAAATTTAACAGTTCTGAAGGAAGCAGCACTGATACACTTTCTTTGTCTTCTTGTAGTACCGTCAGGATTTTCAAAGGGTGTTCAGTTATCTGACCTGCCTCTTGAAGATCTTTCCCCCTCTGTAGTGTTTGTTCTACAAGCCAGCACCTGTGATTCTACCAACACCTCTGTTCATAATTTGAGTTATGACTTGAAAACAATACAGGACCATGCTATCCCACTTACTCTCAGCCTGTGTATTAAGAACAGAAGTTCCATTCTGACTTATAATGGATTAAATATTCCTTCAGTAGTACTGTGAGATTCCTACTCTCATTTGAGTTGTTGGTAGTATACATGTAAGGTAATTATATTGCCTTTAAGGGTTGTAATACTAAGCCTTTGTCTCTATCCAGTATAGGTCTTCAGGAAATACCTACTTCCAGATAAGTTGCAATAACTTCTCGTTCCTAAATGTTTCAGCATAACAGTGGGATTTTAACATTTGGAACTAATTGAAGTGTCTTATTTAGAGCAAATCTGTGCTTCTTGAAGACTAGATGGTGTCTTGTGCATTCAGTCATTAATTTACGTTAATACCTGAATTTGCATTCAATCTATTTTCAACATTACTTTCACTATTCACAGTCTTGGATACTAGATGGCTGTAGTCCTGAGGAAACAGTTTGTTCAGAACAGAGATGAAGGTCAGTGCAATTCTGTTGAGCTAGTTGTGGTCAGCTTTTTCTGAGTCCATTTGCGCACCTAACAAGACTAGTTCTTTCTCTTATCAGTGTTTTCCTAGCGACAGGGCTTTCGACACCCTTGTTTTGGATTATGTAGGCTTAAAGAATGCAATACAGAGCAGAGCTTTCTTGAAAAGTGAACAAAAAAATCTGTGGGTCAGATTAAAAGTATTCGACCAAGGTCTGTAGGTCACAGTGCAGAGCTAGGAACACACTTGACGTATACAGTTATTGTTTTGTTTGTACTGATTTTTCCATTTCCCTTTAACGCACAGTGAGACGGGGTAGACTTAACAGACATTGTGGATAAAGTGGGTGAATTAAATCCTCAGGCGTGACCATGGGAGATAAATCTTTTTTCTTTTTTCTTTTTTTTCTTTATCACAGTATAGAGGGATAACTCACTGCTTACGTTCTTTAAGTTTTACTGATACATTCTAAAGTACGTTACCAGTATTGTCATCTGTGATAAAATTCTATAAGTTCAAAGAAGCCTATTTCTATTCATTTTGTTTACTTCACACATGTAAACCGTATTAAGTATTCTTAAAAACAAACATCTCAAAAGATGCTTTAATATATTTGTAATTGTTAATGTGCTAATGGAATATGCTTGAGCAGTCTAGGTTTGCATAACTGAATGCCAAATCCTGCCCTCTTTAGTGACTTCAGTGGGTGATTCTCTTAAATGGGGGACTGTTTTAAACTAATGAGCAAGATTTGGCTTCAAGATCTTCTGCTTGGGGAACACAGTAGTGCTACTTTGCATATTCCTGCTAGTGCTAAATTGATTGTTAAAAATAGATTCTAAATAGAAATTCTAAATACAATATATATGGCCTGGTCCTTTTCACAGACTTAAAATCTAACATTTGCAAATATTTTATGGCCTTATTTCAAGCATCCCTTTTGGTTTTTTGAGTGTGTGGACTTTGTTTGTTCATGTGGCAAGTTGTTGGCAGGTTTGGCTTCCTGTGCTGCTTTCCGTAAGGCCCATAACATTCCTGTTGTGCATTATGATATGGATGACTTTTCCTTTCTGGATTTCAGGGTTATCCTTCATCTTGTTTAGTTATTGTGGCTGTTTAAACAAATAATATCAATTAAAACACAATTGGCATTTGTCCTCTGCTAAAACTTAAGGAAAATCAGCCATTACTGTAAGTATTTGGGGAAGTTGTTGAAAATGCAAAAATACCCATTTAAAAGAATTTTAAAAGCTAAATTGTGTTAGTCTTGCCTATAAAATAAACTGGACTATGGTGTGCTGGTTGCTAATCTTTGCTATAAATCGCTAGCATTTCACAATTCTTCTAGCATCAATTTAAGAACATTGTAAATACAAGCTTTGGAGAAGGTACCTTAGTTTCAGATGGCGCATTACAAAAGACTTTAATTATAAGACTAGTGAATTAGTATTTTGAGACATTAAATTGACATCTAGAACATGAAAATTAGTGTGTTGATGTTATAGGATATAGAGGGCTTTTGATAATCTGCACTTTTTTACATTCCTGAGTTTTGGCATTAACAAACGAGTATTTAATTTTCCATCTGCTGTCTCGTCATATGCAGGCCTTGTAATCACCAGTTGCTGTCTTCAAGTATTTGTTCTACTTATTTAGCAAAATGGATGGGCAAATTTATAAGTTGTAAACCTTGTGGGATGGAAGTTCTCTGAAGAGCCATTTGGTTAAGTTGCCTTACTCTATTACATTGCACTCATGATATGTCTCCACTTTCTTGTTTACTGTCAGACACTGAAGATGTGATGTAAAAATGTGTGCTACAAATTTTTATTCGTAAATTACTGATTAATACCTTTGTCACCTGTTACTACAGCTCTTGTAAATGATACCTTTATGCCATCTGTAATACAGCTCTTGTAAATTGTTTAAATTATTTTTCTTTTTCTAGATTCTCGCTACTGAATGTACAGATTAGATCCCTTTAATATGTCACAGAGTAATTTGGTTGGGGCCCAAAGATGGCCAATGCTGTAATTCATCCCATCAAAACTGTAAATAATTCTTCACTGCTTGTTTGCATGAATGAAGTTTGGATTTCATTTACTTTGTCATAACCCAACTTCTCTGTGATGGGCCTACTTTCTACAGTTTGTTTTCCCGGTTTTATTACCATTTGTTCTGTATGAATGTTGAAATAGTACTTCGTCTTTCCTAATAAATAATTTGAGATTGTTTGCCTACGTTTCTGGCTTTGGGGTAGGGATTTCTGGGTGTGGTGTTCTGCAGTATGGTAAATTGCTGTGATACTTGATACTGGGTGGGTTGTTGCGTAACATTTTATACTAGGAAAACATGACGGGTGTGGTTTTCATGCTCTTTTCTTCCTCTCCTTTAACAAAAGCCTACACTTCACAGTTCTTAGATTCAGGTCCTGTTTTAAAAAACATTTGATACCCTAAGGAGGGTTAGTTTTGTAGTCTTGAAGAAGAAAGCATGCAGTGAAGCTACTGTAAGCTTTTGCCTTCCAGGTTAACTTCGGAACACATGCCGATTCATGCACACAGGTGACTGAGTGATATTTTCCTGTTGAATAAAATACTTCCATGTATAAATGGCATGTTACACATAAACTGCAATTATTCCTCTGTTGGAATTGATCTTTGCTTATGTTTTGGAAAAAACAAATTACATTGACCTGAAGTTGTCCCACCTGGATGGATGCCTAATGGGCAAGAGGTTTGACAGGAATGAGGTCTGTGCCATAACAGTGTGCTGGTGGTGCATCTTGTGACAAGCTTGCTGTGTCAGAGGCTGTTCTTCAGGGTTCACTGTACAAATTTTTTAGCCATCCAAACTACAAATCTTTGCTTTAAACTGTCAAAAATGAAACCCTGAAAACTCTATTCTGTGTTGTATCTGTCAAATCTGGCAAAGAGGAGCTCTGCCCCACAGTGGTTCTCTTTACCTAGGGGAAATGAGCTCATAGCAAACACAAGTTCCTTTGCAAGTTTATGGAGTGTTATTTGTTTGTCACTTTTTTTTAATGCGGAAATTCCTTCTTTCTTTGAGTGAAGTGTTGGAGCCTTTTGTGGAAGCTGGTTTGCATTTCAGCTGGGTCCTTCGCTGCTTCCTGGTGTAACCTGTGTGCAAGCTCTGGGGACAGGGTAAGCTGTGTTGAGTGTCATTTAGTTGTATCTTATCTGTGGAACGTTTTTTCTTTAAAAAGTTTGTATGAAGCAGTTGACATCCTTTTACTGTAAGACTATACAGCCAGCTGTATTTGAATTTTTATTGGACTCAGAAATGCAGATCTCTAGTAATTCTTGTAGCCTGCCTCTTCTTAGAACTGCAAGTTAAAAATGAAATTTTCCTTTTGTTCCAGAGTGAAACCTTGTACTCTAAAGGCATTTTGGTTCCATCAACTGGTGTTCAGTAAGTGTATCCACTTTCTGCCTTTTCAGCTGCAGCATGAAAAAGTAGTAGCAGTCACCTCGTTCACAGCAAGCAGGAGGTACCAGCGTGGCTGGTCGGGTTCTCCTCTTCCCAGTCGGAGGGAGCAGACAGAGCACGGCTCCCTGGGGGCTCAGCACCGCGTCTGCTGCACCACGAGCATCTGTGCTGCGGGGAGGTGCATCGCTGGGGCTGCAGGGCCACTGGTGCAGGCAGCAGGGGGAGACAGTTTTTATACGACCTGTAAGTATGTAGTTGAGTCAATTTGGCAACAGTGGCTGCTTCGTAACCTTACGGGGTGGTGGGGCAGATTGTCTGCGGGAGGCTGCAGTAGCTCCTGGACTGGCCCAGACTCCTAGCGTGGGCCCTGGGAACTGGATGCAGAAAGGGCAATAACTGAGGGTAGCTCTGTTATGGCAGGGTCATAAGCAGTTCTGGGAAAAGCTTTATCAGCTTTCTGTAGGTGAAAGTTTCTCTTCCAAGGTCACAACAAAGCTCTTCTGTTCCTGAAGGTGCCTTTCTTGGGAACAACGTAAAGCTATGCCGTGCAGAAAGGAAACATGCACTGAGCGTGTTTGAGGTCTCAGAAACCTGCCTGAGTTGATGAGCAACTTGGCAAATTTGTAACATGGGGACAGATACCTCTGTGGTGTACAAAAACTTGATCCTCTCAACCCTTTAGATTCTGGCTGAGCAGTGTTGATTGAGAGAAGCTTTTGGCCATGGTCTATTGCAGTGTTCTGCATTGTTTTTCTTTATGTAGTTATAAAGGAGATTTACTCCACACACACACACCCCACCCCCACCCCCCCGCCCCAAATCACTTAACACAGTGAATAATGAATAGGGGAAATGTTCTAGCAGATTTTTGTATGATGAGACCCAAATAGAGCAGACATCCAAAATGACAATGTATTTCAAGCAGATGATGAAATACATTCCATCAACTGAGGGGGAGGAAATACAGAGGAAAGATTCATAGCCAGACTGTAGACTCCACAAGTCCTGAAAGGTAAAAGGCCTGCAACCTGTGTGATATTAAGGCAGAGCAAGCCTTAAAACAAAGAAATTGCTTGTAAATTAAATTTTGAGTTATTTCTGTGCTGCTTGCGTTAGCCTTTTGAGTATGGTTCATGGGTTTATAGCCAATTTTCCATCAACCCGATTGTCCACCTACTATTCTATTTCATCAATTTGGCTCTTAAGTTAACTGTGGGAGATGATGCCAAAGGCCTTGTGAAACTCTGGATGAACAATACCCAATGCTCATCCGTTAGCTACAGAGCCAGTTATCACCGAAAGCCATCAGGTCAGTCGGGCAGAATTTGCCATGCTGTTCCTAGTCACTGCTTGTGCTTTGTGTGCCAGGATGTGTCTTCCAGTAAGACTCGCTCCAGAGCCTGTCTGGGCACTGGGGTGAAGCTGACTAGCCTGTTGTACCCCATGTACACCTTCCTGAGGGTGAGCATGACATCTGCCTTTCTTCTGTCATCAGGATCCATCCTTGGTAGCCATGACCTGCCAGTGGTCAGCTTCACTCTTGCCTTTGGCTGGCCTGTTGGGTTCCATGGCATCATGTGTGCCAGCCAGCTCCAGGGCTCCTTGACTGTTCTCCTCTCCAGTGGGGAATGCCTCGCTCCCACTGCTTCTCCTGAGGGCAACCCTTAGAAGTGAGAACCTGAGGCAAAGAAGGTACCAACTTCTGTAGCCTTTTCCATGTCTCTTGTTACTGGGGTTCACGAGCCTGAACCAACAAAACGGGGGGGTTCTGTTGAAGGAGACCATTGTATCAGGGTGAGAGGTGTCAAGGTGAATGACCCTGAGTTTTGGCCAGAGGCTGGTGGCAGGGGAATGCAAGGAGAGGGGCTTTGCCCAGTAGATGCAAAGAGCTAATGCCCAGATCAGTGGCATTAGAGAGGTAGGAGAGAGGTGTCACGGGAGGAACTGGATGCCACAAATTCAGTTTGCTGCTTTATAAAGTACTCTGAGTGTCATTGACCTGGAAGCAGCGCTAGCTATTAACTCCAGAACTGATGTCATCTGCAGTATTTGACTTTGGCTTGAGTTTATAACCCCTTATCGCTTTTCTGTTGTGATCAATTTATTACAGCTATTCACCAGAATTCAGTGGCAAGGTCCTGCCAGAGGCCATGTGTTCCTAACAGTCAGCTCAGGACAACAGGAGCCAGAGCATTCTGCATTTTCTCATTTTGGGTAGATATACCTCTTTCCAGGACAATGCCTAGCAGTCCTATCACCTGCCTGTCTGTCTCTTTCCTTACTAGAAAGAACTTTTCGTTTCAGCATCTCAGGCTGGTGGGTACACTGGAGAAGTGTAACCTCTTCTAGGGGAAGTTGAGAGGCTTTGCTCAGTTCTGTGTTTAATTTCTGTGGAATTCTATTTCACTTGAGGAACACTCTGCAATGGGTGAATCTGATTTAAAACCTTATTGAAGATCTGTGGCTGCTTGTTAGCTTGGAGGTCAGCCTGCGATCTGAGCGTAACGTGGTGTTCTTGCTTTTCGGCAGGGGCTGTATTAAGTGTAGGAAGGGTTGTGAGTCTTTTGTAACCCAGATGTGTCCAGATATGCAAATTATCGAGTTGCCTCAGATGTAATCTGTGCGGGTACTCTTTATATCACAGTTTTTTGTCTGGCTTTCTATCTGTGGAGAGTTATTGATGCAATTTGATAGCAGGCGGTACCATTTCCTGGGGGACGTGTTGGAGGTACAAAGGTTTAAATCAGTAATTTAAAACTATGAGGACTTCTCAGGTCACCGTTGGAGAGCTGCACCCAGGTATGGGGAATACTGAACTGCTGTTCTGAAGCTGTAGGACTTCTGACATAGCTGGGGCTGGACAGCCCAATGGATGTTCATGGATGCTGCTTTTCCTTCTTTCCATCGAGTATGTTGCTGTTACTTATTTGCCCCCTGGCAAAGGATTTACCTTTCACGTAGGGCACGTTGCTGAGCTAATGATGTGCACAAATACCCCAAGAGTAGAGCCCACCTGGACTCACTGGAGAGAGGGTAAGGGAAGAAAAAGCCACAACCCAAACAAAACGAGCTCCATGGTCAGCCAGACTCTGTACTTTGTCAGTTGGTACCAGGGGAGTTGCAGTTGTTCAACATGTAATAACTCGATTGCTTTTCTGGCCATTAAATTTATTTATTTTAAAATCGCAATTCATTCATCTTTCAGTATCATGGAGTGTTTAGTGGCAGCCAGTTTTTGGGACAGCCACCATTCGTTCACCATCCCCTGGGAAGCAGTCTGCTCCCCCTTCCCCACCTGCCCTTCCCCAGTGCGTCCCCTCCACGTGTCGGGGGGGCACCAGAGGCTTGGCAGCAGCTTCTGATCTGCTGGGAAAGGTGATGGATTTCAACAGCATGAGACATCTTGTATATAAACTTGTACATGGGGTTAGTACAGAAGCTTTCCACGCTCTCTAGCCGTCATTTGCACGAGACTGGCAGCTACATTTGTAGAGCTAGCAGCTGGAGGCCGTAGCTGTTTTGGCTTTTCTCAGTTAATCCATGACTACCTGGGAGTTAAACCCCCAGCTGTCTCTGGCATCTTACAGGTGTGTGTTTATCAGCTCAAACTGAGACCTGTATGAGACAGGAAAACACTTCAATTTCAAAGTCCTGCAATTCCCATGTCCTTTGAGGATTACGGTTTGTTTCTGCTACCACAGGAAAACTGATGACATGGAGAAGGATGGAGTAAAAAAAAAAAAAAAACAAAAAAAACCAGACAGATACTAAGTTCTGCTATGAGACAGTTTTAAAAAAAATCAGTTCCAGCTTCTGCCATGAGTGTATTGCAACAGTTAAAAGCGTCTTTCACACCAAATGCTGCTGCTCTCTGCTGTGATGGGTGAGAACGGGATCTCGGGGGATCTCATAAAAGGTGTGTGAGCTCAGCTGCTCTTCTTCCTTGGACTGGGATCTTCCCCAGGGAAGGAGGGAGGAGAGTTGCCAGTGCAAACAGCTCTGCCGCCAGACTGAGCGAGGAGCTTTAGGCAAACATTGCAGCATGCGGGAGGCTCCGCTCGAGCACCCATAGGGTTACAAAGCACTCCGCAGCATGTCTCAGCCTGGGAAATTAGTGTAGGAGTCATCTTAAGCCGTTTGGTGACAGTTCCTGAGCTGTGATTGCGTTGTGGCTCTGTGTCCGTTTCTTCTGCATCAGCTAACAAGCCCCAAATTAACCCTGACACACAAACAGGGGCTCGTTTCCCACCTATGGCTCTGTGGGCGCTGCCTTGGTGTGGTGATCCCCCCTCCTAAAACTGGGTATGGTTGGTCAGGGTGGGTGGGAGTCCCCTCCTGCCTGCAGCCCATGGCAGTGATGCTAGACGCTCACCCCATGTGGTTTTATATCAGGTAAAATTGGCACTTAGTGGTGGTCTTGGCAGCGTTAGGTTAACAGTTGGACTTGATGATCTTAAAGGTCTTTTCCAGCCTAAATGATTCTATGTTTTCCTTTAAGTTCTTCAGCTCTTGTGAAATCTGGAAGTGAAGTCTCTTCTGTTGAGTTTCCCCTGTGTTCTCAGTGTGTACCTCCTACTTTTCCAGAGTTGGCAGCACTTTAGATGGCAAGAGAAGACTTTCTGAACCTTCATCAAAAATAAAATATTTTTTTTAACCTTTTCCTGTTGGAGATGGATCTTAACTGAGGCTCTGATGTGCTGCTTCTGTGGAAATGGATGCAATGCAGCATGTGCTTGCGTACATAAATGCGATCTCCTGGCTTGCTTTGATACCAACAGGGCAGTGATTTTGGGCTTAGACTGCTGCAATAAGTATTGGAGCTGAGCCTTTATGGTCTTTCAAGTGCATATCGTATAGACATATTATGCATATATATATGTATGTGTGCATGTGTGTTTTTAAAGCAAATATTGAAGCCCAAGCTTGGCCCTGGCACAGGATGCTTTGTGGTGAGCGCTCTTTCAGCTGAAATAGCACAGACGGTCTCAGCGCTCAGCTGGGGTGGTGTGAGCAGAGCTTGCACACCTGAGAGAGGCCAAGGCAGGGCAAGTAGTCACTACCCTGGCATCTTGAGCAGTCGCATGTGGCTCCGAATAGCTCCAAGAGGTTCTAAGAAAAATGTATTAAAAAAAGCCACATGGCTTCAGTGGCTTAGCTGCCTGCTGCAAAACATACGTGGCTGCCTCTGCTTTCAGCACAAACCCTGGTCTGTGGCACGCTGGCTTCTGGCAGCTGCAGCAGGTGCTACTGCAGGCCCAGCGCTGATGGTTGTTCCGAGCTGGATCCTGGGCATACAGACTTGGCACAAGAGCCGTGGCCTCTGCTGGGAAGCCCATGGTGCCAGTCTGCTTTCAGCGTGGCACAGACCTTGGCAGGCTCCTGGCGCCAGGCCCGGCGGGTACCACGGAGGGGTGCCAGTGCCGGGGCGCGTGTTTGGTGGCTGCCAGCATCACGTGCCTGAGCTAATCCCACTGCCTCTTCCCAGGTTTTCATCATCTTTGCAGGTGATGACTAATACTGGTACCTGGGACTGAAAATGTGAGATTAAATGTCTTGTACAGAAACAATACTTACATTTAAGTTTCTTGATGAGCAAGAGTCTGTTTGATTGATGGTTTTACTCCAAGCCATGCGTTTGCAATAGAAGCCACCCCTATAACCCCAGTGCTAGAGCTTCTCCCTCCAAATGTGCATGTCCTTCACCTACATACACTTGCAGAGGGTGAGCTTGCTCTTCTGAAGCAAGGAAGTCCAAGCCTGCTTTGGTCACTGTTAGTGATCATCTGTTAGTCTGTGCTCGCTTCTGCAGCTCTTTCTCCTAGAAGTGGTGGTTGGTTCCTGGGTGGCTGAAGCCACTAAAGAACCTATCTCACCTTAGTTCCAAGGTAATTTTCAAATAGATTTGCTAAGTTTTGTTAAATTATGTTTTATCCAACTGAGACAGTACTTTGGGACACCTGTTCAATCTGGGAACGTTTCCACGGGTCCTGGCTTTGGGGCTTGGCTGTGCCCCCAGCCCACTGCCAGCACAGGGCAAGCGAGCAGCAGCAGTCGACAGCAGCACGTGCTCGTTAACGATCCCGCTCAGGAGCGTGTGATCAAAAACCTGAAGTGACTTAAAGAAATGTGTTTATTTTCTCTTCAGAGAAGGCTCACGCAGCTGCGGCAGGACGTGCAGGTCAGCGCGGTGTGCGGTGCTGTTCGTGTTCCTGCTGTCAGCAAGTTCTGCGTGGTGTGAGTATCAAGCCGGGGGCAGCGCTGGAGGAGAGGTTAAGCCTTCGCTTCTTGAAAGGGGAAGCAGTGGCGCCGAGGTTACCTTTCATGAGCAGATGCAACGTTGAAGGTTAAATTTGGGTTTCACACTTTGTGGGCTCTCATGTCTAGGTCTTGCTGTTTCACATAAAAACCCACGTGACAATGCGATTTGATGGCACAGTGAGGCTTTCGGCTGCTCCTGGCAATGTTTGATTAACACATCACTGGTCTCTAGTCACTTTAGTTACTGGATTGTAGGATTTGTAACAGATTTTTCTGAGTCAGAGGGTGTCAACAAAATACTAAAAGAAATATAGCTCTTAAAAGCCTCCTGCCCAGTCGCTGCAGCTTGCACTGGTGGGAAGTTGTTGGAGCAAAAGCATCCCAGCACTTTGAGAGAGGCTTCTTAACAGCTCTTTCAACAGATACGAAACTAAGACGTTTTGAAATAACACTTTCCACTTGCATATTTATTTGAACTACGATTACAGTATCATTCATGATTTCATTGGAATGTGTTCTCTGAAGAAACACGAGACTGCTGTCCTGCCGTCTCCTACTCGCACGCATAGAGCAGCATTTTTCTCGAAGAGAGTATTTTTTTCAGGTGCTAATAACTTCTCGGCTTTTTGTTCTCTGTCTTCAGAGACATGGTGATCCTCTTAAGCTGTCAATTTTCATCCTGATATAGGCTTATAAATGGGTTATTCTTAGACTATGAAAACTAAAGCTGGGTTTTTTGGCCCTATGTTATCCTTTCAGAGAATCTCCTGGGAAACTAAGAGCACCTTATTTTAAAAATAATCATTCCTTCAGCGCTGGGCTTTGTTTCCCCTGCTACTTGGCTATGGATAATCTTTGGTAAACTGCTAGAAAACATGCCTTCATCGTTTAAACATTATTTTCCAATCTCTATTTTTTGAAAAAGGTGGTGTTTGTTGGTTTGTCTTGTGGGTTTTTTTTATCAAGCAACTCCCTCGCACCCCCACGGAGTGGCTCTGCAGGACACAGCCTCTCCCCAGCATGTCACTAGTCATTCCTCAGCGTGCAGAATTGCTGGTGCGGGTCTGGTGAGCATCACGTATGTTCCACTTTCTTATCTCTATCTGTAGACACTCCTTGAAAGCCTGAGCGCCTGCAGCGCTGCCTTTTTCAGCGTGGCCCTGACTGTGCACACAACCTGGTGCTTCTCCGGCCCATACACATTTTATTGGATTCTGGCCCAGCTGGAGCTTGGAGCTTCTCACGGCACCTGCAGCGGTGCCTGCGGAGCCAGGCTGCGGCTGAGCCTGGGGGTGGGCTGACACGGGCTAAGCATGGTTTGCAGGTGGGTGAGCTGGTCCACCTTTGATGTCCCATGTGCTTGGTGTGGCTGTTTCTATCACGTACAAATGAATTACTCATCCAGTGGTGTCAGTAAAAGCACTTGTGAGCCTGATGTGATGCACGTAAAAAGGCTGAAAGAGCAGCGAGAGGTGTCGCGGACATCTGATGGGCTCTTCTGTACTTACCTCTCCTCCCCACAAACCCTGCCCCTGGCAGGGTGATGACGTGAAACTGCTCAAACAACTTTTCTTTAATGATTTAGGCTTAACAAAATCTTCCTTAAGCCTCTACATTGTTTCCGCAAAACTTGCCGTTGGTCCTTTGAAGTCATCTGTTGTCACCTTCAGCCCTGGCGCTGTTTTTAAAATGGATCTGTGTTCCTTCCCCGTAACGGCACCCGGGCTGCAGCTAATACCTTTCCTTCTAGGGCAGCTGCTCCTGGTCTCGCCTTCGCACGCATCCAGCGGTTCTGGTTAACACCCAGTTAATGCCTCGCGGCAGCAGCTAAAGAAAATGCCTCCAGCTGGTGCTTACATTTAAATGTTTGCACCAGTGTGTTCCCACGAGGCTCGCTGAATAGCAAAATACTGAGTTCAGTGCACTCTCGCTACTTCATGTTTTTATCATTTAAGGCTTGAGACAACTTGTAAATGCTTAAAATAGCGTGAAAATCCCTGTGCTGGCACAGACTCCCAGCCTTACTGGAAGGCTGGCTGCTGTTCTCCTGGTGTAGAAGTTTCATGTGTTCCACAGGACAATTATGGTAAAGCAAAAGTTTAAATAACCAAACCTTTGTGACAGTTATCACTTTAAAGGAAATCCATAACTTCAGGGTGTCAGAATAACAAGCTGATTGGAAAAAAAAAAAAAAATTTATAATCACTACCTGTCCATCAGGTGAGTACCCTGTCTTCAGTGGGCTCCACTGTAGAAGCTCCATTGCCACAATTTTTCCACAAAGGTATTAAAACTTTGTTCATAGAAACTGCGAATATCTATGCTATTTCCAGGTTCTGTATGTTGGGAATGTAACATGTAACATAAACTTTTCTGAGCGGAGGAAGTGGGGTGAGGGGTTATGGGCAGCAGCTGAGCTCAGCTGCAGAGGCAGCAGCTCATCCTGGGGCAGGGAGACAAACCTTTGCAAGCTCCCGGTGCTGGCAGGTCTTTTCACATGGATGGGCTGAGCCTGCTCCTCATTTTAGCAGCTCTGGCCTCAGGCCTTCTCAGGACTCCATTTTTCCAGCCGTCAGTGCTCCAGGCTGTGTGCTCCCTGGAGTAAAGCTAATGCAGGTCTGCCCTTGCCCTGCTGTGAAACACCTGGTCCCTGCAGAGGTACCACCACTGCTGTGGGTACCACCACCATGTGATGGAAGGGCTGTGATGGCTGCGGTCGGTAGCTTGGTTCTGGCTTGTTGCTCCCTGAAGGTCTCTTGCCTTTCCCAGCAAGAGTTTGCTTGGGAAGAAATGGGAAAGATAGCCTGTGTGTGACTGTTTGCCTCTGTGACTCTGCTGTTAGGTCCTGCAGCTCTCCGCAGGCTCGCTGCTGATGCCTGCCACCCCCCCACCCCCCACTTTGGGATACAGCTGACAGCATGTGCTTGCTTGTATTTTTTGGAAGCAATGAATCTGAAATGGGAGGTACTGACTTGAGCAATCAGATGGGTGTAGAACGCCAGCCCCTGCCACCGCACCGCGTCTGTCCAGAGGGTGGCAAGCACCAGTGCCCAGAGGTGGCCGGCGGCTGGCTGGCTGGGGTTGCAGCCACAGCACAGGAGGACACATTTCGGTGTAATAGGCTTACAACAGGTGACCAAAGCCTTCCTATGGATGTTTCAGGCTGGTTTAAAATGTAACTGCTACTTTAATTTCTCTGTAAAGGGAGCCCTGGGGAGGGACAGCTGACCTGCCCAAGAAAACGCAACTGCCAATATATCTGTCCCCATTCTGTAACACAGTGCTGTTTGCTCCTGCCTTAGATATTTAAGCCTAAAATCTTGGTTAAACACTTTTCTTGGGGAGGAAAGAAGCCACCTCCGGGCGGGTAAGAGATACGGGCTGCTTTTACCATCATGGTATTTGTATATAATGTTGCGGACAACAGAGCAGGTTTGCTCCTTGCCCTGAGCGTGAGCGGTAACGGGATTTCTGATCTGGTGGTAGCCTGCCCCTGCTAGTGGAACCTCGCCCTTGGCACGTCTCTTCTGGGAAATGACAGCTGTAGCTGTTAAGTTGGAGATGGGAGGGAAAGCCTTTACATTGCTATCTAGCAGTTGAAACGGCCAGATTTTGCATGGAAAGAAAAATCAGACCTTCTTCCTCGAGGCTGTTGGCACATCTTGGTGCTGATGCCGATGCCCAGCGCTGCCGCTCGGTGCCTGCCCGCTGCAGGCAGGTGCAGGACGTTTCTTGGCTCGCTCTGACGGCGTGTCTCGAATGCTGCAAGAGGCCTTTGGCTAAGTGATAAGCCACTTATCTTCAAACTGTATATTTTTTATTTGACTACGAATAAATACTCCTCTGTGCTGGCTCATGAAGCTGTCTCTTTGGGCAAAAGAATGACTCAAGTTTAACCTTAGCTGTTAAATCATAATTTGTCTTTTATACCAATATGCGTGTGCTCGCACATCCATTTATGTGTTTCTGAGGGAGAGTGGCAGTACAAACACATGGTTACCAGCTGCAGCCAGCTGAGGCTAAAACATCACACCTGTGGTCTCATTCGGGTGCAGATGAAATCCAGACGCCTAATGCTCAATTTCTTCACAAAGGAGATGCTAAATGGTATATAAAAACAGTTGTATCTTGGCCTTCAATACTATGGACCTGTTCAGATTATTTTTGCTGAGGCTTTAATGCCTAGTCATTGGTTTTATTTGTTCAAATATGTTGTTTTACCATTCTGGGCAATTTAAAAATGCCAACATTACCTAAATGCATCTGCTGCTTGAGGATGTTTGCTTCATCTTGAAATGGCCTGATGTTCTGGCCCTTGCAGGAGTCCCAAGGCAGAGATGTGAATGTGGGAAGCTTCTAATAATGTGGAGCAATTTTTCGGCTTTTTCCTAGCCACAGCTTTATTTTTAGCATGCCTCATTTTAAGGGTCATATCTGGGAGACAACGAGAGGTACTTGAGTTCCTTTATGTGAACAGCCTGAGTGTTCATTCTTGATTTTTTTTTTTTTTTTTTTGGCTTAACGACATAGATGTTCTTTTTTACAGCTGCAATATCTCCGTGAAGTTGTAGGTGGCTGCCAGACACTTGTTAGGCGTCAAGTTAAAAATGAAACTAAGCAAAACCAGCTTGTGCAGTGTGCCAGGAACACGCCAGCGCTGCTGTGGCTGGGACTGCGCTCTGGGGAGCACCACGTGCTGTCTCCACCCAGGGAGATGGCAGGTGCCCACGGGAGCACCCAAGGGTGCGCAGCCCTGGGCGCAGGCAGCAGCCACGGCCGGCACTGCCCGCAGCAGAGGGGCTGCCCAGAGCTGCCACCGGCCGCTCGTGCCACCTTACGGGTCCGGAGTAAAGCTGCCGCGGGGACCAGGCACGTCGGCGATGATCAGTATTCTTCTGATGGCTTGTTCCTGCTCTTCTCAAACTCACGTGAGCTTTTCTCATCAGCAGAGGGAGAACTATGCTTCCCTGGATCTGGCTTGAAGCAGAGCTCGGCAGGTGGCACAAAATGCATTTAACAGCCTTTTAATATTAAGAAGTCCTGGGTTTGGTCAGCAGCATCGCCAGCATAACTACAGGGAGAGGTGATGTTAAATGTATCAAGCAAACCAAAATGGACATAATTTGGTTACTTTGCTGTCTCTGTCCCAACTGCTCGTGATGCTTTTTCCTTCCTCTGAGCAGCGGTGTGTCCTAGGGCTGTGTGATGCCCAGGGGCCGTGGGCCTCATGGCGAGGAGCTCAGTTTCACCCTTGGAGGACTCACGGTCTCTGTGTCCCCCCATGCAGCTCACCAGGCACTCAGATGGAAACCAGCCTCTTGCACAAGTTGTACTACGCGTGTCTGCCATCGTTCTACAGGTAGGGCTGCTTACATCAGTTTAAACCTAAATGCCTTCAGTAGGTTAAGGCTCATCTTCAAGGAAAAGTCATTGACTCTTCCCGAATGTGGCCAGGGAGGTGTCTGCAAACCATCCTGTGCAGGATGAGCTCGCTGCTCCGGGTGTTTCCCTGGCAGGGGGGACTGGGGAACAGCTACTCATGTGGCCCAAATACTCCTGCAACCATACCCAGGGATTGCACTTGGCCAAAACCAAAACACTTCTAGAAGGGGAAGCCGACTCACTACTTTCTCTTCATCGCAATACTAACTTCAAGCGTCTTAGAGGCCAAAAACATCGGCTATGTGTATAGGTTTGTTGCGTGAAATGCATTACTGTGGCTCTGCAGGTCTGAATCATGCAGCGGCTCTGACGGGGGGTTGTTTGATGCTGCAGCTCACTGCCTCGGAGCAGCCGCTGTGCCTGTCGTCAGCTGCGTCTCCACTCCTTGGATTTCCTTCCACTGGGGGACGTTAATTAAGTTGTCTTAATCAGGATGCAGGCTTGTAGCATCAGTCTACAACATAAGGAATCAGCTTTAAAGAGTCCCTGGGTGCTCCCAAACCTCCCCAGGATGCAGCTGTGTGCTCGGTGAGGAGCATCCATCTGTGGGGTTGGGTGATGTATCAGCTGAGGTACCGGCGAGTGCATGCGTCGGTGATGTCTGTGCTGGAGCAGCCCAGAAGGTGTTGCTCTGTACTGAGAAAACTTCTACAAATACCATCAAAGCTTGTTCCTGTCAGATGTCAGACCCAAACCTGCTGCCAGCAATAGAAATGGTGAGTGTGTGAAGCCCGTATGTAATGCCATAAGCCGGCAGTTGTCCGTAATAAACATCCATTCAGGTTATCTCTCCATTAATTTATTTTCTTTTCCAGGACTGATTTTCCCAAGGAGCGTCATCAGGGCCGACCTGTGTGTTGGGTATTTGCTTTTTGCACGTATGCAGTGGCTTCCACGGTTTCATTCTCATGGGGAGGAAGCCCCTACTTCTTCCAGCATACGCTGGTAAGAGCATACTTATGGGGACAGTTTCCAGGCGTGTGGCTGAATGGGGGCATGGCAGAGGATTTTCATGTGTCCCTGTCACTGCTTGGAGAGTGGTTAGCATGGAAGAGAAGCACCTTTGAAGCAGGGTTTCTCTGGAGATAGTCCTCAGGTGATTGATTAACCTGAGTCTTGGAGACCTTTTCTATTTGAGTGGTCTCTGCACAAAACCTTCCTGCAGGTTAATCCCATAACACAGGAGAAACACCCCATTCCGCTCCTAGATCAGGATGCTCTGTTAAAAATAAATTAAAATAAAACATTCAAACCCAACAAAGACCATCCCATATGACAAACAACTGCATCCTAGTAAAGGAGATGGCAGGCACACGATCTGCCACGCAGAAACTGCAAACTGGCAGGCGGGGAGAGGAGGAGGGAGCCGTCACACGGGCGGGCGGTGCAGCGCGGTTGGCGATGCCAAGGTGCAGCGCTCGCAGGGATGTGTAGCCTCAGTAGTTATTACCCTGCCAAGTGCCGGAGCTGGGCCGTGCTCCGTGGCGGGGACCCGGCGGGGGCTGCTGCCCCGGGCTCTGCTCCCTGCGCTTTGCCAGAGGGATGCTCACAAACTCCCCGCAGACTTCTCCTGTGCAGAAACTTTTTCAGTACAGCTTCAGAGGCGAAAAAAAAAAAGCTGGGAGGATGGATTTGCTTTGGTCCTAACGTGCTGCCTTTTCTCTCTGAGGTGCTTGATCCAGAGGGGCGAGGATGGAGGCGCCAGGGAAGCCCCACTTGAGATGCTGCCTCAGCGAGCACCCCGGGGGCTCCACCAGCAAGGCCTGCAAGGGAGAAACGCCTCACAGGTCAGTCCAAAGGTGTATTTAATCCCATACTGGTGTGAAAATCAAAGATCAGGGCTATGGCCTTGATGAAGGACTGGAAATGCCTCTACTTTTTTGGCAGTGTGCTCCTTTTGGTGCCGCGCGTTGTGCTGCCGTGGCACAGCAGTGTGCCGGCCTTTGCCCGTGCCGCTTGGTTCACTCAGCGGACCAAGTGGGTGTTCTGAACTGACCATTTGTATACGGGGCTGCAAACATTCAGATTGATCTAGAATTTGATTTCTAGCTCTCCATTTTTACGCTTTTTCTTTGGTTGGAGTTTTGTAGACATTTTAAACCAGGAAAGTGTCAGTCAGCTGCGCAGTGCCCAGCAGCTTCTCAAGGCACACGAGTAGCTTTTAAAGCCGTATGACCCCAAGCAGTTGCAAGGACAAGGCCAGAAATAAGCCAGAGGGAGTAAACAAAGGAATACACCCTTGGATGCCAGCTTTGGGGTAATGATACATAAAGAACTCAGGACAATATAGAAAAAAAATCCTGTTCTGAGAAACTAGTTGTTAGTGCATGGAATAACAGGCTGCTGGCCTGTCCCTGGGGAGGGACGTGTGAGTGTTGCATGGCAGGATGAAATTGGTGCTTACGAAATGCACAGTAAATAAAACCTCCTTCCAGAACCGCAGTGTTGCTGGAAGGACCTTTGGGGACCTTAAGCCTGGTATATTGTGGTAAAACTATATATGCTCGTAGGACCAGCGCTGATTACTAGTTAGGTGAGTACCAGGAGTTTCTTAGAGATCTTTGGTTTCAGATCTGGCAGATTTTCAGAGTGAAGTCAATATTGAAACTCTGGATAAGCCCAGGTATGATGGAGCTAAACCTTTCCAGAGCATCTCTGAGTGCGCAAAGTACTGTGTGTCCTGTGAACCAAGTGTTGCAGGCAGCCCAGCACTGGGAGGCAGTGCTGAGGTTATTTTGAAGTTGAACTCCAAAGTTTTTAGTGGACAGGGGTTAAATAAAATAAAATAAAATCCACGACTCGGCTTTTTGCCTTCACTGACTGCAGTAGGAGCCAATTTGATGTAAGGTCAAACAGGGAACTGCTATTCCAGTTTGTATTTTCTTCCTGCCGGTGTTTGTTGCCATTATGTTCTTGAGTGTTGCTGATGTTCACGAGGACTCTAGTGAACAACTTGGGCAATAATACAAGTCTGTAGTGGGGAGTAGCTTGACTAAAACAAGTGAAACATGACATCTCTGATCCTTTCAGTCTGGAAAGCCGTGCTGTCAGCGCAATACTGGGTTGAGGGCGGATGCCTGCAGGAGGGAGGGTGTAAAGGAGCAGGCGATCCTGAGGGCTGGTGTGGAAGCAGGGCACAGCTCTGGCCAGGCTCGTTCTGCTGGTGCTCCACAACGAACGTTAGTGACTTTGGTTTGGCCTCACAGCTGTAACAAAGCCTGGGTCAAGCCAACTTCTAGCATGTGGGGAAGGTCAGCTTTCGACTTCAGATCTGAGCTTCCCAGCTGTTCTGTACAGTTGCGCAAAATCGGAGGCTGCTCCAATCTTACCAGGAAGAGTTTAGATCAAGAGCTAAATGCCAGGGTCCCTGCATTTTGCACCGTTTAATGTCTGCCGGAGCTGGCCGGGTGCCCTGCAAAGGCAGACTGGTCTGCTGCATGCCCAGTGGGAGCGGCGCTGCTGGGGGTGGCAGGGCTGCAGCGCGGCTCCGTCAGCGCTGCCAGGAGCTAAGAAAGTCCTGGGAGGAGCAGGCAGGCGGGTTTGGTGCCAAGTATCACCTGGGAACACACGTGGTTTACACCCCCCATGAGGCTTGTCTCGTGCCTGTGCTTTGCAGGAAGGTTCCTGGTACACTGCATAGTGAAATCATATGGAAACAACCGATTGTGACTGTGGGACAAAATATATAAGTGAAGTTTTCTTTGGCTGGAACTGAGAACTTCTTGATCTTTGCCATGCATTTGCATCTGTCAAAACCCATAGAAATAGTTTGCTTCCTGGCTAAATCTACATTCTTATCTTTGTGATTGTCTTGTCTTTAAAAACAAACAAATAAATAAAACCAGAAGATTGCTCTTATTAGCCTTAACATTTACTTATTTTTAGAAAATTTTAAAAATCAAAATAACACTAGATTGGCCCAAGATGGTGTCTGAATCCAGAATCTGGATTCAGATTCTGAATCTGATTCAAGATTCTTGAATCCAAGAATCTGTCCCCACCTTCAGGGGGGGTCCAAGAATCTGTCCCCACCTTCAGGGTGCTGAACTTCCAATTTTCTCATTTCATTTCTTAATGTCAGCATCGCTAGTATTGCCTCGGTGTTTCTTGAAGCGTAATCAGTACCTACAACCCAAAGCATAACTGGAAAGCTCTTCAGCACAACTGCCACAAAGCCCATTTCCTAAAGGTTTATTTTCTTTTTTTCTTCTACCTGACTTTGTCGGTAAATCTGGGGCTGGTGTGGTTGGTGCAACGTGGGATTTTGGAGTGGTCACTGTTTGGCTGGCAAAGCCACGGGTCAGTTCTGGGCTCCTCTTCATTTTTGGTGTTTACAGAAAAGTATGAACTCAAATCTGCATGTTTTTTTAGGACGTCAAAAATAATCCCCCAATCTGTCCAGCTACCTGTCCACAAGTCTTACCCTCCCAGTTCCTTGGGCGGTGGGCTACCAGTGTAGGGGGGGGCGTGGGCAGACCCTCCTGGGCAGTGGGTTGGCCGGTGGGGGGGGGCGCAGGCAGACCCTCAGGCAGCCACCAGCGTGGCAGGGCCCCTGCGCTGCCCAGCGCAGAGGGGAGCGTGGGGCTGGCTGAGCAGTGTGCCGGTGGTGTTCCTCCTCTCCAACGTGTGGTTCCCATCCCCAGCAGGGAGCCAGCAGCATCCCAGACAGGGCAAGAGTGATAAATGTTCTAGTTACTGAAAATGGCTTTCTCGATATGGTGTTATTTTCTTTAAGAAGCTCAGTGGGCTGCACATAGCTATTTCCACCTGTGGCTTACATTCATCTTGCAGAGACAGGACATTTTGCAGCATTAGTTCTAGCCAGCAACCTGCCAATCCCTTGCCAGCAGGGCATCCCTCTCTCCAGCCCCGAGATGGTGTTCAAAATGAGTTGAAGCTGCAACCACCAAACTGAGATATTTCTTGTTTTCCCTGAGCCTACAGGTACTTCACTCTATATAAGAAGACCTTTCAGAGGTGCCAAGGGGCTTGACTGTTATTGAAAACGTCCCCATTCCTCTTTCAAAATAAGAAGCAAGTTATTCTTTGGGCTGAGGTTATGTTTCAGTTTGGAAGTTTATTGATGCTGCAAGTGAGGCACGATGCACACCTACCAAGATGGAGCAAAGAGGTCGTCAGATTCATTGGGGACTTTCAGTGGAGCAGTAGAGCACTGGGAATTGTATCTGTGTGTAAGAGCTATGATTTGGGGTTCTCCAAGGTCCTCAAACCACTTTGAAAATCCTAGCTTTAATTCATGTGGGCTGGTCGTGACTCCATGACTCCGCATTGGAGCACCAAGGCACTTGAGCTGGATGCTTGAGTTGTGGAGCCCATCGCGCCAGACGCCTTACTACCTGTTGGAAACGGTAAGGTTCTATCATTTGTACATACAAGATGTGTTGGTCCATAGGAGTATCGAGCATGAATGTTTTCCACTGAGGAGCAGAAGTAACACAAATTCTGCCAGGTGGATGGATGGTCTCTTTCTTCTGTAAAACAATAGCCACAATTTAAATTACAGCCTTTCAGGATGGTACGAGTAAGGCTTAGCACAACCAGGAAAGCCTTTCAGGGAGCTCATTGCTCAGGCATTTGCTGTCCCTCAGGAAGGTTTGCATAATCCCTCTGTCCTCCAGTGTTGGAAAAGCACCGACTCCCACTTCTGGTGCAGGGCATACCACAAAGATCAGAAATCAGGACCACAGTTTATTGCAATTCTGGGTTTCTCAGAAAGAAGTTGTAAAATAGTAGTGCTGATATTAGTTGGAAAACATATGCACATGCATGCACAGACCTTGAGAGAAATGGCATATCAAAATACTTTTTACTTTAGGAAACAACGCTTCAACAAATAGAAACTCTTTCAATAGTTTCCTATGAAAAAGTGCATACTTATGATTGAACTCAGCCTATCCCTTACTAGGGTGACACAGTTTAGGTGGTACTTAAAAACCCACAGAGATCATCTCTTATTCCAAAGCTAATGGGCTTTTGGCAATCTGGACCTCTGCTCTTTAAGGTATTTTAATTCTATTGAGCCTTTTATGACAGCAGTTCTAGCACTTCATCTGGCCAAAGCTCTTCCCTCCTGCCATTTTGTGTGCCCCAGAAGCACAGACCTTCGTCCAGGGGCTGTGCTGGCATGCTGTTGTTGGTGGCCATGTGGCTTAGAGCTGAGGTTTCTGCGGACATTAACTATCACCTGTTATTTGACAGAGGAGAAAAGTTATTTTTAATATAGTATGTTTGATAGACTTACAGAAAGCTGGGGGAAATTAGGCATGACAAGCTGCTTCTTGTATAAGTAGTCATGACAAGTAATTCTTCAGAGTCTAATTGTATTGTTTTCTGTACAATAACAAAGGCATTGTAAGTTATTGTGACTGAGTTCAATCATTCCTGAGATACTATTAGTTTTTCCACTTAATAGTGTTAAAACCAAAGCTAACACCAAGAAAGCAACCCTATTCAGCAGAGCAGAAGGTAAGTTTTCTTCTGCGTAATATTATTGCATCTCTTCTCTTCTAAAAACAGTGTTGTGATAAGGCTTTCCAAAGAAGAAATTAGGAAACTCTTCAGATATCTTGTATTTCTGAGTCAATGCAGAGGAGGAGAAGAAAATAAAGCCCCAAGGATGGTATCAGGCTTGTTTTTGTCTGGGTGTTGGGATGCAGAGGTGTGCCAGTCCTTCCCAGTGGCTGCATCCCCTGGCACCAGCAGGCTTTGGGGGCGTGGGGTGTTGTAGCAAGCACAGCCATGGGGATCCTTCAGAAAGATGTGTGAGCCCAGCAGGATGCCCCAAATGACACGTCGTTCAGAGCAGTGTTTGGTCCTGGTGCCCCTCCATTGCACCTTGAGGTCTGGGCTGCATTTGGAAAGGGAAGAAATCCCTTCAGCGAGCTGCATTTTCAACCATTTGTTTCTGTTTTGGGACATAATATAAATCATTTTTATATTTAAGAGAAATTTTGAGGGGGAGACAAGCCAGAGCCTTTTGAAATAAATAACTTTGTGCCAGTCCAGCTGCTGCATGGTAGGAAAGGCTGAGAAGTAAAGATGTGGCAGCCTCTTCGGGGCTGGCTACTTTCCCTCTCCCTGGATGGCAGGCAGGTTGTGCTCCATGCCAGGGGTCCCCAGGGGTCACAGAGAGACTAAGACACCTCTGCTGTGCTAAGGAGGAGTGGGGGACAGGTGCACCCCTTGGCTCTCCTCCCCTGGTCTCTCAGGTTTTCCAGAACACCAGTTGTCTCGACAACTATTTTGCAGTGCTGTCATGTGCACCAGGGAGATGGAAGTCCCTGCCCTTCTGCCAGAGGACTGGTGAAGCCGTATGTAATCCCCAAAACCCGAAGCGTGCAGTGGTGTGTGCTGCATCCCTGCCCACCGCTGCAGTGCCAGTCGGTGGCTGGGGGGGCAGGGAGGGCAGGGGTCCCTCCCGTCTGTGCGGTGCTGCTGCCCTCTCCTCCGCGGTACCCAGCCCAGCCCCATCCCTGGGCTAGCGCAGCCCACCTAGGCCAGGCAGGGATGCTCACCCCCTGCGCAGCTCGCCGGCAGCGCTGTATGCACAAGGTCCTCTCCGGGGGTGTGACAGACCCTAGGTGTGGGGAGTTGCCCCCCAGGCATCATCTTTTCCTGCCTTGTCTGTACAAAGCAGGGGGTAGGAGCAGTGGGGTTGGCTGCAGCAGCTCTGTAGGAGCAGGGCCCGTTGTGGAGCCCTGAACGTGCCCGGTGGGAGCGGCAGGGAGGTGAGGGCTGGCCTGGGCGGGAGAGCTCAGCTGTACCCAGGAGTGGGACAAGGCTGTCCCCCTGCCCAGCCCGGTCACTCCTCCTCTGCCAGCAGCGACCATCTCGCTGAAGGAGCTCCTGGGGCTCTTGCTGAGCAGGGAAGAGCTCTGCTATGGGTGGCTGAGCAAGTGGGGGGAGATGCTCCCCTGGGCTGAGCCCCTGCTGCTCCTGCTCATCTCTGTGCAGCACCGAGCACTTCTGACCTGCCCGGCTATTTCAGAGCCAGGCCCTCCAGACATCACCTTTAGGGAACGTAGGGTGATTTGGCGCTCTCTGGGTTGAGATTTCCCCACCTTTCTAGTCTTGCAGTCACCACCAGAGACAGGTCTTGGCTCAAGCCTCCTTCCAAGACCCCTTTTCCCCGCCTGTACCTATGGGCTGCCTGTAGCCTGGCCTCTGCTGAGCTTGTCTGAGCGCACAGCTCTGCTGAGCCCTGCTCTGAGATGAAACATCTTGTGTTGACTCGCTTTGACCTGGGCAACCTTCCAGAATGGACAGTTGCGTGCAAGTTACGCTGGGCTCTCAGAAAGCAGCATGGACAGATTTTTCCTAGATATAAGGGACAGAGCCATGGGTAGCGTTTGCTACCCTGCACCAGATGCAAGAGCTCCAATACAGCTGCTTCTCAGCTTGCCCGGGACTCTGTGAAGAAAAACACACAATGGCTAACTGGGCTGGGCCGCCTCCAGCTGCGGAGTGCAGCAGGCCTGGTGTGTAGCTGGCTGGAAGCCGGGAGACACCCTTGGTTCGCTCTAAGGAGAGGTTCAGCGTCGGAGGCCAGGGGAGCAGGGAAGTATGGTGAAGACCAGCTGGTGCTCAGCCACGTGCAGCCCCTTGTCTTGCAACACGGCGGGAGTTACGGGGCTGAAGCGGCACTTGGTGAAGGATCGGTAATGTTGTCCGTACCAAAACCTGCGAACTGGAACAAAACCTCACCAACCTGTAAGTGCTGGAAGAAGGGCAAGTGGTATTCACTGGTGCTACAGCATGAGCTTCAGGGCATTCATACTGCACTCCAACCAGGAGGCACCTGCCTGGGGTCCTCACCCAGCCCTAGCCAGACACAGAGGTGTGGGGGCTCCGAGGCTACAGAAGCATAGCTGTATGCAAACAACACACGTGACGCTACTGCTTCAATTAAAAAGTACTTAAGGTGTGAGGATAAGGGCATCAGTGACCCTAGGAAGATCTTCAAAGAAAGAGGAAGACAATACCCAGCTAGGCACGTGATCTGATGGCCAAAACACTAACATGACCTGTGCGTGCAAACACTAGGTGACTTCAAGGAGGAGCTGAAGAAGGTTGGTTGCTTTTCTGACATCAGTTGCCATTGCTCCTGGGCTCCTGTGTTTAGCCCAAGCATCACAGTTTGAGAAAGAAATTGATAAGGTGAATAATGCTCTCACTGGAGACCATGTAAACGATCCAGCTGCTGGATCCCTGCCGTTCCTTCTGGCCTGATGGTCTCCAGCAATGGCAGAGGGGAGCAGCAGGAGCCTGTGGTGCTCCCACGCTGCTGCTCCTGCAGAGCTGAGTTGCTGGTGGGGGGAGGCTACAACTCTTGGGACTTGGAGTACCCTCAGAAGAAGAAAAATTTATTAAAGGAAAGGCAAAATGGTCATGTTCTCCTGGTGCTCCTTGTTCTCTTCTCTGATGCCATCATCTGCTCTGGCAAGCCACCTCCACATTGCCCAGATGGCTGCCAACTGACCCATGGACTACACAGCTTGCGCTTGCTCACTGCAAGCAGCGCAGAAACGTCCTGCTCTGCCTTTGTAAACAGGCTAAAAATACCATGGTGCTGTTCCTCTGCGGGCCCGGGAGTTCAGAGAGGCTGGGAAGGAGGCTGGGGTCAGGCCGCCTCCGGGGAGCAGGCGTCACACGTGGGCATGGAGCCACGGGACAGTCCCCTCCAGCTCGGCAGAAATGGGGGCTGGCTAGAAGAGTCCCAACATGCCATACACAGTGCTGGTGTCCTGCTGCCCCGGCCCTGGCGAGTCAGCGGTGCCAGCTCTCCTTGTGCTAGCGCTAATTGTGCGAGAGTGCAGGAGATGTGACTCGGAAAGCCCAGAGCTGGGTGAGCAGCGCGGTGCAGGACAGCCTGGGGTGGTGGGACAAAGCTTGCCTTTGGTTTTGCTCCTCTTCTGAAGAGGTTCTCTCTTCTGTATCACGGCATGCACTGGGGTCAGTGGTGCAGGTACCAGTGTCCTGCGGAACGCTGCCTTCTCCAGGTGCTGCCTCCCCCACTCAGACAGAGGCAGCGCCGTGCTTTGGGCCCCATTTCCTCTGATTTCTGGAGTTAGAAAAGACTATTCTTTTGGACATCCTATATTCAAAAGCTAGTTTCTGTTCTCATACCAGTGTACAGCATCCCGGTCAGGGTAACCAGGACCCGAGTCCGGATGTCTCCCTCCACAAGCGGTGCAGAAGCGTGTTGCAGCTAGAACCCTCGTCGGGAGTTATTTCAGTGTGCTGTGTATGTCTGGCAGCCACGAGGGCCTGCAACATTTTTGGATTTTCCTTCATTAGTGCTTAACCTCGTTACCAGGTGTGACACCATGTGGCACAGGGTTAATGAGCACTGGTGTCCCATCAAGTGCAGAAGAATGAAGCTGGGTTAATTAGCATTGATAACATACAGCTGTGGGCTGGCTTCAGGGGCGGTGTGTTGGTCGATTTAGATAAGGTGCAGCTGTGGCTGGTTCTGTTAAGGGGTTGAGAGCCAGTGAAGAGGTTGAGCAGCCAAGGAAGGGAGAGGAAAAAGAAGAAAAAGAAGGAGGAGTTGTGCAGAGGAAGAAGCAAGAGGAGAGAGAGCATGCCCTGAGTGAGGAGGAGAGATGAGGAGAAGGCAGCAGAGGGACTTGCATGAAGAGTGTGCCAGTATGAGATGGTAAGAGACCTTGCTGCAGCTTGATAGTTTGGAAAGTGCTGTGACAATCAGGTGTCTGCCACGTGCTGTGAGCAGCTGAAAGCAGAGAGCAGGGATCAGCTCTGGTACCCCAGCAATAATAGCTACCTAGTTTCTCCATCTCTCCCCTGTACTTGTAAATTTAAATTTCTCCCATGTGAGGCGGTGGTGGTGGGAGCCAGGGACTGGCAGCTCTGCCTGGGTCGATGGGAAGAACTGCCTGGCACTGCACTGTTCAGTCTCAAACGAAGAGGAGATAGATCCAAAACTGAATAAATGCACGTGATGGGTGATAAACGCATTAAAGCACAAATATGCTACTAGCATCCTCTAATCTCTACTCACCTGAAAACCTAAGGGACCCCCAAAGCTCCCAGCACTCAGGTGGGCACTGCCTGCCTCTCACCCCCTTGCCTTTGCCTTCCTGCAGCCCCTTGGGCGTGAGCCCCCTGCCCCTGCACAGCAGCATCTGGCCATGCTCCCCCCATGTGCTGCTCGCGGCGAAATAAATTCAACCTGTGATCAGCTGCCTCTTCTCCAGCTGGGATGAATCTGATAGATTGTTTTGAAGACAATAACCTTCACTGTGTAAAAAGAGTTTCAGTGTTTTGTTCTAGTTTCACTAGATTTGGCTGGCTTTTCCCATAGCCTCCGGCAAAACCAGAGCATCAGGGGTGGTGTGGGCACCGCAGCGCTCCGCACCCAGCTCCTTCGGCTGGGCCACGCTCCGGTTTATCACGGATTTCTTGCTTCTGTAACTTTAGTGCTTCGAGTACATCTGTGCACTTCGTTCATCTTCGCCCTGCAGCTGGTTCAAACTCCGCGTATCCCGCACTGATGCCCGGGCAGGATTTCTGGCCGGGGCCCGTGGCAGCCACCCCTCCGGCACTGCCCAACTCCACCGCCGCCGCTCTGGGCGGTGGGTGCTGCTGGGTGCGGGGGGAGAGGGCGGGAGGGAGCGGCGTGTCAGAGCCCCGGCGGCTGCGGGGGGCTGCGGCCGAGCTGCTCCTTCCCGGGGAGGATTCCCCACCCCGCCTGGGTGGGATCTCGGCCGTGCGGCTTAAAGCCCAGCCGGCCGGTTGGATCAGCCGCCCTGTGCAGGGACTTGCTGGCTCCCAGGGACACGGGAGGAACTTCTGCGCAGACCAGAGGCACCTGCAGTTCGCTTTCCCCATGGAAGGTTGGAGGAGGTTTATTTTCTTTCCTTGATGATTCTATTTCTTTAACGCGATTACCAGAAAACCGGGCGTGAGCCGTTTCGGGGGATGGAACGGGAAAGCTGTGGGTCCGGCTGTTCCCTCCGGGGATGTGCTGCTTCTGCTGGGGCTCGTTTAGACGGAAAACAAAGTTTTACAGCGGTAAACGTAGCTTGAGAGTAGTTCTCGCAAAATCTGCAGTCTAATGCTGTAGCACCTGAGGGTGCGGGACAGGCACGTGCGGCTGCCCACTGCCCAGTCCCTGCTGCGGGGTCCGGGCGCGGCTGGCGCTGGGCACCGGGCACCGGCGGCTCCTCTAGAGGGGAGCAGCTGCGCGCGCTGCCGCCGCGGGTCCCGCACGGGGCTGCCGGCCCGACACCCCCCCATC
>JAVJGJ010000061.1:48550380-48562521 GCA_035590215.1 Microhierax caerulescens
AGCCGGGGGACACCCCTGGGGCGGCTGCCCGGGGCCCGCACCCGCCGTCAGCGGGGCCTGGCCGGGGCAGCGGGTGCTGCGCGCCCCCCCGGAGAGCGGAGGGGTTCGGGGCGCCGCCGGCCCAAGGCCAGGCCGGGGAAGCTGCGGGCCCGGCTCGGCCCCGCGGGGCTCTCGCACAGCGACCCGGTACGTCGGGCAGGGCTGGGGCCCGGGGCGGCCTCAGCTCCCGCCTTCGCCGCAGGCTCGTCACGCTCGCAGAATCCTGCAGCAGCTCCGAGGGGGCGGGGGGCGTGTGAAGTGGCGGCATGTCGGGCGCCGGCTTTCATTTTATTGCTCCGCGTAAAACATTTGGTGTTCTCTGGGCAGGAGATGGAAGCGTTACCGGGAATGTTTTCCAAAAATGAATTGGTGCCATGTCGCCCCTTCCCAGGGGTGCTCCCCGGCAGACGGCCGCTGGCGCTGGGGCTGCCCAGCCTCGCATGGGCTTTGGGGACGGTTCGCCAGGACCACAACTGGAAATAACACTGCATTTCTTGTCCTTTGCCTCTCTATAAAATAAATCAAGTTGAGTTTTCAGCCCTCTGTTTGCTGATGCTCCCTGGCCAAGTTTTGAGTCAATTTATTTCTCATTGCTTTGCGTCACCCTGGCAATGTGCCGAGCACAAGACCTGAGAAGAAACACAATTAGTTTGCTAGTTTGCTGCATTTGAGGCCAGGGCTGAGCAGCCATACGTTGGTACGTGCAGGTCTTTCAGGTGTTGGAAAAGGTGTATTTTCAAAGGTAGAAAACTCCTTGTCTCTTTGAAATGAATAAATTGTTGACACAAGCTAAATGTCCTAAGACGAGGATGGGTTACGTTGCCAGATACTCGCCGTAAGACTGTTATGCACTTGAGTGCTGACACAAGAGTGGTGGGAAGCGACCCAGAGGGATGCTGCCGGAGGGCAGCGGGGGCTGAGCCGCTGGCCATGCCGTGCCTGGTGGCAGGGAAGGACCTACCTTGCCCCATGGCTGCTGTGTCACAGGGGTGCTGGGCAAGGAGAAGCCACCATCTGTCTGCTCTCCTGGGCAATGCATTCAGTGGTGAGAGCTGCCTAGAAAGCTGATAGAAGTGCCTGGCACAAAGCACAAGCCTGAGGCCCGCAGTAGGATGGCCCAGGTCCTAGCAGTGCCCGTTTGGGGGATGGTAGTGGTGGGGCAACCTGCCGGTGTGCTGCAAAGGACCCTGAGTGAGGGGCTGCTAAGGTCGGCAGTCCCGGCCATAAGCAGAGGTGCCCCCTGCTCCCCAGCACTCGTCCTGTGGTCAGAGAGCTATTAAGAGATGAGGAGGTGGTTCTGGCAGTGTTTTCATATGGATTGCTTTTCTTTTTTTGTATAAATTTGCCATTCCAGCTTCTGGAGTCCACTATCCAGAAACACTTCCATGGTCAGTGTTATCTGGCACCTGCCAACAACCTGGTCCTCTGGGTCTGGCAAGACTGGTGAAATGGGCTGAGCACACATGCTGCCTGCTGCACCCATCCCTCCTCTGCCGCTTCCCATTATCCTTGATGCTCCTGGGAAAAGGCAGGACCTGGAGCTGTTGGAAGGCATGTGTGTGTGGGAAGGGATCTTGGCTTCTCTGGTGAATAATACAAACTAAGTAGCTGGTTTATGCATTAAACCAAAGCTTTGTGAAAGGCAAAACACAAAGGAAAAGCCCTGCTGACAGCTCGGTAAGTTTTTACTGTGGTGCCTGGTGTCTTCTGGCTGCTGGAGCCTGGGGACTACTTGTGGATCTCGGCTTGGTTCAGTAACCTTAAGTATCTGAAGCAGGAACGGTGCCGGGCACCCTGGTTTCAGCTTTCTGGGGCTGTGTCCCTGTAGACCTCACTGCTGATTCCATCATTTTCCCGAAACGGGGCAGGAGCAGAGCATTTGCAGCGGGTGCAGAGGGCAGTGATGCAAAGAGGCTAGTGCTCATGTGCTGCACAGCAGCTTCCCGCTTTCCTTCCCAGCTCCAAACTCTCACACAAGAACAAGGATCCTCTTGAAATTTGATCTTTTTTTCAGAAAAAAAACCTCGTTTTACTCCTTGTATTTGGTAATTTTTCCTCCTTTCTTTCACAAAGCACAAATTCAGATGACATCCCTGACTCATGCTGCTCGGCCTTGCATGATGGGGCCTTTCTATTTGTTAGGCAAAGCCTATTGATTTAATTTCTGTATCATTATTCAAGCTAATATGGAATATGTCACTGATGATGGGGCATGAAATCGAACAGAGTCTGAAGAAAAGGGTGAAGTATTAAATAAACCTCGCCAAAGGACGGAAAGGTGGAGCTGAATGTGCAATAAGGCTACATGGTGCTGCAGCTGCTGCTGCACCTCTCCGGCTGCACGCAGGCTGTTCGTGCCTTTGCCTTCTGGGAAGTGTTGGCAGGGCCACCTGCGCTGGTCAAGCACCAGCACTGGTTGCTGCTGGGGGACACAGATTGGAACTCACATCAAACAGTGAATGGCCAAGCTTGTATCCAGCCCGAGCTAGCTCCTGTGCTCTGTGCAGCTGTGGCTCGGGAGGTGATGCTGAGCAGTTCACCTAATGGCTACCTGGGCCAGGAGGAGGATGGGACCTTTCCCTCCTAGTGCTAGGAAGATGAAAGCTGTCTGCCAAGGTGGATGGATATACTGTCCCTTTCACCAGCACGTCTTGGCCTAAGCAGAAACAGCTGTCGTACTTGCCACTATGCATAAATATATAATTATGCATAAAGATGTGTCTGAAGGGTGTGCAATAAAGCAGGCACATCTGTACCTGGCTGTCCAGGGACTGTGAGAAAGACCTGTCAAACACAGCTTTTCTGGGCTCTCGGGATAACTTGCCACTAGATGTCACAGCGTGCTTGGCTTTGCGGCAGGGACCATGCGTGCCACTGGTGCTGGGGACACCCACCCAGCCCACCTGGAGCAGCTCGAAGCTGCTCCCTGCAGTCCCTCTCTTGGGACATAAACAGCATCTTTACGTCTGTTCTTTTCTTTGAGAGTGTTTCGGAAACATTGTTAGATTTTTGTATGTTGTACAACGAAGTCAGAGACTAAAGAGGTGACTAAAGAGGATCACCCGCTGCCAGCCCACAGGGGTGACCCTGACGGCACCCTCCCCAGCCGGTGTATCCAGTGGCCCTTCTCCCACTGCAGCAAATGGCAAACTCTCATTAGCTTCAGTTAATTTAGCAGGAGCACACTGTATGTGTTTCAAATCTTGCTCTAAGGGGAACACGTTTTGCCATCAGTCCCGTTCCTGTCAGCATGAGGCAAGTGGAGGGCAGGGCTCATGCAGCTGTCTGGTACTGACCTCTGCTAAACCATGTCGGACTGCTATTTATAGGTGCACAGGAACCCGTGCTGGACTCTGCTGCCTCTCATCTGAGCTGAATCTTTAATCAGCTCGGCAGCGCAGGGAACATTACCTTTGTGTGCTTTTTTTTGTTGAACATTGTGCTGAGCAGTGGTAGAATGCGTACGTGGTCAGGGTTGGGCGGGCTGGTGATGGGACAGGCAAGTCATCTTTTGTTACAGTTCTGTAAAAAAATGGGTGCGTGGTTAAAAGACTAGAAGTCGATTAGTGTGATGCTTTTGCTGAATGACAAGTGATAGCATTTAAAACCTCCTGGTGGAAGTGATTTATGTGCAGCCCCAGGCTGGCGAGGCCACACCACCGCCCGTACCCGAGCAGCTCTTGCTGAAGCGTAGCTCTTGAAGCCACACTGGCAGCACTCTTCTGCATCGGTTTGCTGTCAGAAATGAGCATGGTTTTGACAATCTGAACAAATGACACATGCAGGTGTTACCTGGGATGGACAGTGGTATTCTTTCCTTGTGTTTAGTAGCATCTCTGATGTTGAGACCAGGATCTGCCCAGCCTGAGCAGGGATCTCGTGCTCTGAACGCTGGTCTTTGCCCTGGAGAGCAGCTCCCTGGACAGGACAGTGCTCTCTCCCTGCTCCTTCCATACGTACAGGAACGTTGTGTGGATGTGGGCATGCTGAGAGGGGAGGCAGGGCTTGTGCCCCACGGGTGCGGGGAAGTAAGCCACGGCTGTCAGGACAGATCTGGGGACCTTCACAAACAGTGGAGAGTTTACTAATCTGGGTGCCCCAGAGTCTGTGGGGAGCTACCTAAGGCGGTATGGGCATATGAGTAGTAGACTATTTCCGAACAGCCCGCTCCCAGAGTGGCCATTCCCTCTGAGTGAATGAGCAGTTCCCTGTCAGACACCACTACTGAAGAGGGAAAAGGCAAAGCAATAACTTCCTTTATAAATCATGCTTTTTTAAAAGTCTATGTATGGATCCCATCCTTCTCATGCCCAGAAAACAGAGCTGTTCCCATGCTGGCTCCACCTGCTGTGTCAGCAGATGAAGGTGCTCTCATAGGGTGCAAAGGTTTTTCAAAAGGGTCCATAATTTAATAAAAACATTCCTAAAAAGCCTGCAGTTTTCAAAAGTTATCTAGAAGGAAAACTCATTTTGAACCTCACTGCCCTTCAATCTGTGGCAGATTCGCTCTTGGCTGTGGACACAGTATGCTTATCAGACCAGCCTAGCAGAAGGCTCTATATGTTCAATGCTTTAACTGATTAGGCTACTAATTACAGAAGCTAGAGAGTTGTTTAAAGCAGCTGGAAGGAGAAATCACGGGGATTTTCCTTGAAGTGCTTTCAGACCGCTAGGACATTAAACAAAGAAGAACTTAGAGAAATTTAAATTACAGCTTGTGACCTGAATGTCAGACATCGTGCTGCACGTACAACAAGGAGTGTGTTCTCTCTGCAGCAGACAAGATGGATGGGGTATAGCTGCAAACCACTCGCTACTATTAATTTTCATCACGTGAATCTTTCTGTCCAATAACACATTATCATTTTGCTTTGTCTGGGATTGCCTTTTTCTTTTTTTCCTTACCGCCCATGGCAGCAGTCAACATGTACAAATCTTACATAGTCACACTTGGTGACTGTGCCTTAGTATTAGGAGTCCCAAAATACTTAATGTGCTGCTGTCTCCTTAGAGAATGAGACTTGAACCACTCTATCGTTCCTTCCACCTACAGCAACTATCACAGCACAGGTGCTTTGTGCAGGGCAGGTTGTTCCTCTGGAGAAGAAGGGTTTTTTGGCTAAGGGCCACCCATCCGTGCCAGGAGGTCAGGGTCCAGGTTCAGCTCTGGGGAAGTGACGTGGCCTCACCCATCTCAGAAAAGCATCGTTTCCCTGTTTCGGTGGGGTGGGAGGATGGATGCTCAGGGTACGTGTAAAGAGGTGAGATGCATATAAACACCAAGAAAACCAGCAAAAGCTTCTCTGGGCTCACGGAGGAGGCAGTGGTGCATTTTCTGTGGCCTGCTGGCAGTGCCCAGGGGCTGGCCTGGGCTCTGTTCCCCTGCCCAGGAGGAAACACCCCAGCCTGGTGGCCACAGCATCCCTGCAGCGAGCGGGAGCTGCCCAGCACCAGCCCCACATCCCTGCCCGAGCCTCGGTTACTGCCGGCGGGGGAGCAAGGAAGCCTGCGTGGGAGGGTGGCGTGGTCAACCAGGGTGGCTTCTGTACCGTGGTGCTGGGACCTAACAGCAACTCCTTAGAAGAAAACCCCCAATGCTTAAAAGAATAACAGAAATCTAATTTTCTGCAGTTATTACCAAACTCATTAATTCTGCAGCATGACCAAACTGCTGCAAGCCCTCACACCTGTACATTTGATATATACTAGTGTATATATTAAATATGATTTCTGGACACATTAGGGCTTCTCAAGGACAGTGCAGCTAAGGCGCAGGCTGGGAGGCAGCTGGCCCAGGTGTTCTGTAGGAGGAATGTGTGGGCACAGAAACACGCAGAGCCCCAAGTTTCCTTCCACTTTTTTTTTCCCACTTGTTTTTTAGCTGTTATTTATCTATCTATTTATTTATTTATTCCACTCTTGTGCTGTTCTTTCATCCTCAGATGTGTCAGCATTTGATTTGCACCAGTGAAAAAGCTGAGTCTGAAGCCTGGCAATTAAACCTCCCCCAGGCAAGCCTGGGGTCCCTCGAAGAGTGATTGTTAAAAAAAATAAGGTATGATATGTTAAAAAAAAAGGGGGGAATTGTAGAGTAATGAAGCTGGGTTAGTTAGCATTGATAACATACAGCTGTGGGCTGGCCTCAGGGGTGGCGTTGGCCCATGTAGATAAGGTGCAGCTGTGGCTGGTTGAGTGGTTGAGAGCCAGCGAAGAGAGAGCAGCCAAGGAAGAAGCAAGAGAAGAGAGAGCATGCCCTGGATGAGGTGAGACAGGAGAAGGCAGCAGAGGGACTGGTATGAAGAGTGTGTTGGTATGAGGTGGTGAAAGACCACCTTGTGCAGCCGGCTAGTTTGGAGAGTGCTGTGGCAGAGGAGCGGTGTGGCTAGCGTGGTGCCAGGCAGCTCTGGGAGGGTGGTGAGGGGCAGCGCTGGCACTGGGGGCTGCGAGGCAGGTAGCCCACTGTCCCAGCAGCTTGCCCTGAGCAGTCATCTGCACAGCTAGCTGGTTTGGCAGCGGCTTTAGCATTGCTGCGCTCCTTTCCTAAGGCTCTGTGAATACAGCTGGAAATGAAGCGCATTGGCTTCTCCTCCTCCTGAAGGCAGAACCTGACTTTTTCCCATGTATCCAGCTCCCAGTTGGCTGGATGCACACACTCGTGCTGGTTCTGTGGCTGAGCGCAGTGCCCCCGACGAGGCTGCTCTTGCCAGCTGTGAGGAGCTGCAGCTTCAGTTTGCTTCTGGGCTCTGCCTTCAGAGCTGCCCGACGTTTTAACGTTATAACGCAGTGTGCCAGGCAGTTTGCCACATCTAAGTCCTCTGGTGAGCAGTGTCTGTTGAGGGCACAGTGCCCTTTGGGGAAGGGGCCCGAGCCGGGCAGTGGGCAGTGCCCTGGGCCCCGCTGCCAGCACCCTGAGCACCCCTGTGGGTCCTGCAGCCCTCCTGGGGCTGTGCTTGGTGCCCGCTGCTTCTGCGCCACCCGTGCCCATCGTCCCAAGGCAAGGGGCTTCAAGCACAGATCAGGCCCCTGAGGTGTAGAGCTGGTTGAAGGAGAAATTCCTCCCTGGGGCCTTTCCCAGGAGCGGTTGGATGGTGGGGAGCACGATGGCTCTGCTTCAGAGGCCATCCCTTTGCAGATGAGGAGGCAGGGATGATGCCCCCCGGTTTCCAGGTGGAAACAACCCCCAAAACTGTTCTGTGCCTGGTGACAGTGCCCAGGAGAGGAGCTGCCCAGTATCTACCTGAATTAAGTATCTGGCTCAGCTTCAGGCCTGCTGACTCAATGGGCATTTTTCCTTTGGTTTCGGAGCCGTGGGGTGGCTCTTCCACGGGCTGCCAACCAGATTCCAGGATCCATCTTCACAGTCAGGCACAGCAGTGAGCAGGGGGGCATGCGTGGGAAGGCAGGGGTGTCAGTAGGAAGGACTTGGACTGAAACCCTAAGGCTACTGAACATTTCCAGACACGCTGTTTAGCACACACCAGCAGAACCCGCATGCGGTCCCAAGGTATGGGGTCCACCCCTCGGCTTGTCCTGGAGTTGCCACAGCAGTTGGCACTGGAGTGATCTTCTGTTGCCAGAAGAGAGCACACGATGTTCAGGGAGGAGAGGTCAGGTCTCTTCCTGTTTAGATGTTTTTAAAAAAATTCTTGATCATTTTAGTGGAAAAATGACTGAGAGAACGATCCAAACAAGGAAATGGGAAATACTGCACCAGCATAAATATAATTTTGACAGCTGAAATGGGAGGCAAGTGGTTGTCAGGTAGGGCTGGTTAAGCTCGCTGCTGGGCCAGCAGCTCATGCTGAATGAAGCTCAGCAGCCACGGGGCATGTTCTCACTGCCGCACACCGGGACGTACCTGCTCAGCACTCGCTGCTGCTGTTGTGCCAGCTTGGATGTGGGAGCCAGGTCACTGAGTGTCTATCATCTCTGGTTCTCCCAGCAGAGTGCCGACGGTCAGTAAGATGTGCCCTTCAGCTGGGGGGCCATTAGTATTTCCAGCAGTGGATGCTGAAAACTATGACACTAAAATCAGAAGTTTTATGGAGGATAAATTATTGGCAGACTTTCCAGTGCCAGGTTACCTGTGTGATGAAATTAGCTGGTCAAATCTAATGTCAGTCCTGCTCTTGACTCTTTTTCCCCTTCAGCAAATCACTGAACCTCCCCAAGCCCCTTTCTAGCCATATGTTAAGTTGATGTAATGCTGCTTTTAAGTCTGTGCAATTACTCAATTACTCCTGCATCTGATTGTAAGTAATATGCCCTTAGGGCTATGATTCAGTTTTGCCCATTGATTTGCTGTGTGACCTTGAGCACCACATTAAAGATACTTTTAATATTCAAAGGAGATGTGCTCATTTATGCTTATGATCGTGCTATCCAAACTCCTACTCTATTCCCAACTTTCCAAGCAGAGTCTGCTTGTTATTTATTATGAAATTTAAAGACAGAAGCTGAAGTTAACCTCTTCTAAAATACAAAAGAGATTTGGGAGCCTAAATTCCATCCAAATTCACCTCAAGTGAGTTTCAATGGAGCTTGAAGAGTCTAAGAAATGTAGATACTTCTGAAAATGTCACCCTAGCTGTACCTCCAGGGTCTGACATTACGCAGACACCTTTATTACTAAGGCAAGTTCCCTTTGCTGATCCAACCTGATTGCTGCAGAGCTCGCAAGGCATTAAGTATGCACATATTTAATGTCTGCTAACGCTGGAGGGGGAGGATGCCTCAAAATGAAAACTATTGTGCATTTCAATGTGTTCTTCAAAACTCGGATAGCTCATCTCAACCCCAATAATAATAACAGCTTTCCCTAGCTCCGGGGAGAGGTTTTGGAGGGGCTGTGCGGTGCTGCTGGCTTCCTTGTTTTAGTCGCCTGTGTGTTCTGTGTGCTGGAGGGATGAGCTGTTGAGTCAGGGAGTGGGGTCTGTTTGAAGACAGCTTTTCTGGAACAAGGAGCAGCCAAGGGAGAAATGCGGACAGAGCTTGTCCCGTCCCTAGGACTGGCCCCTGGCTGTGATGACACAAGGTTTTCGCGAGTGTTTTCTCTTGTGCATGTTTGTTTAAGGAGCAACTGTGTTTTTTTCTTTAACTTTGTTGGAAGATTGCTGTGAAATAACATGGTCAAGAAACAAGCCTGTTTTCTGCATATTTTAAGAACTTGTACCTCCGTTTTCTGTGTATATTAATTGAGAGTAAAGGAGGCTTGGAAAAGCAGCCGGTTTGCGTTTGTCCCTGGGACCATTCTGGCAGTAAGCAAAGACAAATAACCCGTTAAAGTGTTCTCTGCAACCCTTCAGGAGCAATCTTCTCTGCAACCATGTAAGTCTGGACGGTGCTGGCAGTCCAGGGCTGAAATTCAGCTCTTGTTCATACTGAGAAGTTACTCCTATGGTACAAATAGCTCCTTGGAGCCAGGAGGTGAATTGCTGAGAAACCGTGTACCGCATAGAGTGAGTGAGGATTGCAGAGCCTGGCTGCTTGTCACCCCAGCCCAATTAAAAAACATGAGCTGGGGGACAAGAGGCTGGAGAGGGACCTCAGTGGCAGCAGGATTTTGTCCCAGCTCAGCATTCCCCTCTGTAGCTGTGGTGCAAAAGATTTAACTTGTGCAAAATCTCGGCACTGCTCTCAATGCATTAGCGTTGTGAGCAGGTAGTGCTGGCACGCCTGTACATAGCTCTGCCGTGCAGGTTAGTTCTTTGAATCTGTAAAGTGCTTTGTGCTCCTTGGCTGTGAAACAACTTTGAAATAAGTGTGATGTGTAATTGCTACAGATACTCCAGTTTCTACATAGCAAGCGATCAAACCACTGAAATAGTTACCTGGCGTCAGTGAAGACAAGGGCGGAGATAGACTTGAACGGTTTAAATAAGTACAGCTACCAGACCTCAGCTATGTTCTGATTATTTTCTTTGAATTTGCTTCCTTTTCATTGCTTTTTTTTATACTGAGACATAAATAATGTTAAATTCCAGATCACCCATGGGTCTAAAATTTAGCTGTAACAGGGACTTCTGCCAACTTTTACAAAAGGATTTTGCTAACATGAAAGAAAAATAGCTCATACATAATAAACACTCTTCCTGACCCACGTTATCCTTTTGCGTTTAAGGTCAAACATCTCTGAAAGGAGAAAAAAAAAAAAAAAAAGATAAAGGAGATGCAGAGTCAGCTGCAACAACAAACCAAACCTCTGCATGAAGGTCCTCCCATCAGGGTTTTGATTTTTAAATTGTTCACAGCTGCCACTACATTTTTTCCTTGGTCCAAATAACATACTGGGCTGGGTTGTGCTTTCCTTTACACTGGTGTAAATCTAGGTTGGAGCTCAAACCTTGACTTGACCCTACACACGCTTTATCCCTGGGATCTCAGCAGGACAGCATGTGGTATAAAATTAATTGTAGGTGTAAATCTATGCAGGACTTCTGCCAGTTCTGAAATGTTTTACTTCAGATGCCCTCAGAGCAGTTCCTCTGGACATTAGCTGGTGCAATGCAGGCTGAATCAGTGCAATTTGCTGTATCCACCATGGAGGTTCCAGCCAAGAGCAGCTATTTGGTAATAAACTGATAATTTAGAAATCCTTCCACTTTTATTTAGTAGTATACCAGAGAATATGTCATCATATACCAGAGAATATCTCTGGCAGAATATTTCTGCCAGAGAAAATACCTACAGGTTTCATAATCGGCTTATTCTGCTGCTGAACTGGTTACGCATTTGGAATGGCTACAGTAGATGTTCTTTTTGCACATAATGAGTAGAATACTTATCTCCTCCTTATATTAACTTCTTTCTCCAAGCCCATGCCCTTATGCTTCAAGGATGACTAGTGAATATTTAAGATGTAGTGGGAGCATGCTAGAGACGGGTTGTGATTGGTGGTAAATTTCAAATTATACTGGTGATTAAGTGAAGATGCTAAAAATGCACTTGAAAGAGGACTGGCTGGTTTAGAAGACTGGCAGCAGGAAAGAGCTTTTGGGCAGCTGGGGGCTGCTCTGGGGTCCACGTGCTGGGTCAAAGCATTGCCAGGCTGAGGAGGTCAGGCTGCCTTCTCCCTGCCACCCCGAGAGGTGCCTGGCATGCCAAGGCCAGGATGCAGCATGCTAACCATGGCACGAAGCTAGCTTGGGCTGGGGGGAGCCCAGGGGCTGGTGTTCTGGCAGCCCTCCGGGCTTTCCCCTAGGTGCAGTCAGAAGAAACATCAGTTTTCAGACATTTTTCCAATCCACCACACTCTCCTTTGACCATTTTCTAGAGTTTGGGCAAGCCTGGCTGCTTTTAAAGTCTTCTTTTCAATTAGTTTTGATACAGAAAAGTATAAAAATATAAAAACTACATAGAAAACCAAAAAGTGACCAAGCCCTGTAGTACAGCCCCACTCATTCGTGTCTGCTGGCTTCATCTGCGCCTAGAATATCCACGTTAGCAACAGTGACTGCACGAGCCTGCAGCGACTTAGGGGGAGGCTGCACTCAGGTGAACATACAGCAATCTTCACGGGCTGTGGCCCTCCCTAGTGCTGGTCCACATGCAGAGACGTCTTTCTTTGCATTTGCTACGTGTATGGTGCTTACTGTATTGATGTTTTTAGGTTCTGCTGCTGCGTGGCTGAGCTTTGAGCGGCAGCAAGGACCCCTGGGGAGCACGCAGTGCGTGGGCCAGGAACCACCAGCCACGGTCTGAGGACCAGTGACAGCACTGACAAAAGTCAGCCCCATGCTCAACTTCTGAGAGCCAGGCTGAGAACTCGTTATTTTTCTTCGTGCCAGGTCAGCTGACACAATCCCGTGTCCTCCTGAGTAGGCAAAGAGCTGGGAAGCTGAAATGCTTGGGTTCCCCGCCAGTGCTCACCCCCACCGAAGGGGTGCTGTACCCTCGGGTCCCCTGCGGGTCCTTGCCCCACCGAAAGGGTGCTGTACCCTCGATAACCCTTAAGCCAGCTGCCCTGTGCTTCCCCCCCGCCTGCTGCTAAGGGGGTCTGCTCCTTCAGAGGAGCATGCCAGCCTTTGATGTTCACTGCTGTGTTGAAAAAGGGGCCAATTTCCTCTGATTTCTTGAAATAAACTTGCAAAGCCCTTGACCTTC
>JAVJGJ010000061.1:48562621-48573340 GCA_035590215.1 Microhierax caerulescens
AATTTTTATATGCCACCAATGTTATCTATGTTTTCAGTATCTGGGTATCTGAGCAAGTCGTGTTTGTTTTTTGTTTTTTTTTGTTTACAGATGGTTTAATTCCATTTGTCTTCCTGAGCATGTGAAGGAGCCAGCAGTGCGGTTAAGGGAAGGGGAGCCGGGCAGCTGTGCGCCCAGCCCATTTCAGTATCAGACACCGATGAATCCCACCCACCTTCAGTGTGCAGCCATTCCCATTGAATTTTGGAGAGGCAAGGAACGGAATTATTTAATGGAATCCCCTGCAACTTCCCTTTACGTAAAGCTCATGACACAGTAGCATGCGAGAAAAATACCATCTTTTGTATTGCGTTATCTATACTTGCAGCGTCTTCTAGGACACCAGTGCTTGCAGTATTCTAGAAAAGCATCAGGTGGTAATTCTGCAGCAGCTCTTTTCTAGTGTTACACTATCTGAACACATCTTCTTTGCACTTCGATTCCTATCTGAAGTCAGGGTATCCGGAAGAAACAAAGCTTATCAGAAGAGAAAAGAGGCAAACCAGAAGGAAGGGGCGTTGCTGCTATACCTAAATTAAAGTGTATGGCTTTATTTAAAGGCCTTAGCAGCTGAATAAGCTCTGTAAGAGAGAAACCATCTTTGCTCTGAGGCTGTAGCGCTAGGAGGTCTCATGGGTGTCATCACCAGGTACTTGTAATAATGTCACTGTTTCCAGGACTCTTAGCATGAGCAGCGTGGCAGGAGAGGAATTGCTAAGGGCAGCTGACTGAGGATAATGGATAGCAGGATGAAATTGAGAGGAAAAACTTAACTGGAATTAACTAGCTGAGAAAAGCCTCTTGATCTGTCAGACAGTGAAATTGCCTCCCAAGAGCAATGGTATGGTCCCAACCACGTGGGCATTTAAAGCCAGTCTAACGTCTATGATTCCCTGTGTTAAGTGGAGTATCTCAATAATTGGAACTGACACAAAGATTTATCTTCTTTGATTGACTAGCTTTCATAGAGGCTCATCTCTTTGTGGTACTGCACAGCGCTTTCAGGGCAGCTGTTTGCACTTAAACTGCCAGAAGCTGACAATATGTATCCATTTCAGCTCTTCAAATGTGTTCTTTGAAAAAACACTTAAATCACTAGAATAGACAGTACTAATCAGTCTGCAGGAAAATGGAGCATCCTTACCTGGGGCTCACTGCTGTAAATCTTTCTGTGCCAATGCTCGGTTATCATACAGCAGTAGAGAGCCATTTAGGTACATTACTGCCAAATGGCCAATCAACCTGAAAGATTGGTCTGATTTTGGCCAAAACAATAAAAGGAAAAGGTATCTTGCCAAATGTATAAAAACAAATGGTTGGAATTTCAACAGAAGCTTCAATTTATGACAGAGTAGGATTAACCACACTGAGATGATGGAAATGGTATCCCATGCTGATTTCAGAACAGACAGTGTGCAGCAACAAGGTGGCCCTAAAGGGTGAGGTTTGTAAGGAGGTTTTGTGTTCGGCATTGCCCGTTCACCTGCGGTGTGACCTTGTGCAGTGGCAGTGTATCTCCTCTCTCGCTCTGCCTTCTCCGATTCAGCAAAGCTCTTCACAGCAGCACCTTCTCCCTGTGTTTTGGTCCTGTCTGGAATGCGCAGATTGGCCCTGGGGAACTGAAAAGCCCCTTTTGCTATGGTGAAGCACAGTACTTTGGAAATCAGAATTTACTGAAATATTTGCACCCAAGCTGTATAGTGTGCGAGGTTTATGAGACAGGCCTAAATCGATCAGGTTGGAAGCAGAGGAATAAGCTATTTCTACCACATCTTGGCGGGCCTGCGAATTGCAGCACCTGGACAGGCTTCTGGTAATGCCTTGTGGCTGTTACTTCATGCTTGCAAGGTTGTAGGAGGACTGACTCACAAGCTGACTTCTCAGCTTGGAGACACAGCCTCTCAAAAACACACCAGCCTGCGGGCATGCATGGCTATGGAGAAAAGTTCCGCAGCCTCAGCCTCCAGGGAGAGAAGCAGAGCAGTGCTGCTGCCTCCCTGGCAGGGTGCCTTTGGGCAGGTCACTTCATCTCTGGCTGTTTCCTCAGACCTGTCCCTTTGCCAGTCCAAAGGGACGGCTTCACTGTCCTTCCAGTGTCTGCCCCAGCTGGAAAAAGGGAGCTTTATGCTTCGAGGATTTCTCTAATGCTTCAAGCCGGCTGAAGTCTTGCTCTCCCATGATACCTGTAAGGTCACTTAACGGGTAGATGTACGTGTCCTTGCTCCTCAGCAAGCTCCTGACTGGCCACAGCCACTGCTCACCCACAGGGTGACACGGAAGGTGTGGGGGTGCAAAGCATTGCCTCTGCACCAGGATGAGCGTGCATTTCCTTGCTTGCTCTTCCTGCTGCTTCTTGGCTTTGCATGGTGAGAAAAAGGAAGCAAGAGAGCAAAAGCAGATGGGAAAATAGGAGGATTCCTCCCTGGGGGACACAGCCACAGCCCTTGGTGGGAGCCTGTGGCCAGAAGGGAAATGGATACTAAGGGGGGGGACGTCTCAGATTCGGGATGTGGGGCTGCTCTTACCCAGCAGTCTGTGAGATGCTGGCTTGCCAGTGTGCGTGCCAAAGCCACGTGGAAACCACTCGTTGTATCAGGCACATCCCAGTCACCAGTGCCTGTGGTTCCTGGAAGGTGCTGAGCTCCTCTCTATTTTGAAGCATTTCTTTTTCCAAGGTTTCCAGGTCTTCAAGTGTGCAGAGCCAGTTTGCCTTTCTGTATGATCAGTTGTACTGTCATACCTCCGCTGTTCTGCCTAAGTGAGACCTAGTTAGGGAAATGAATGGAAATGAAATATGGTGAAGTTTTACCTGGAATGTTGTCAGGTATAACACTATGAGGATAATATTCTGATTTATTTTTCAAGAGTAAATGGTCATAAAGGAGTTTGCATCTCATTGGAGCATACTTTTTCAAACTACTCTTTTCTTCTGCTATTAGATGGTTGTGTTAAATATATCTTTACAGCCCCACAGAGAAAAAGTTGAAAAGTTAAAGTGAAAATTAAGGAGAGAGTTGATAGAAAATGATTATTTAAAGATTTTTTTAAAAAAGGGGGGAGGGGGAAGGAAAAGGTTCAAAATACACTTTGAGAAATTTTGGCTTTGGTTAATACCTGCAGAGCTAGAGCCAATTGGTGCCAGAAGGAATTTTACACAGATGTATATCCCTTGTTACACTCTCCTATTAAGTTTCTTCATTCCTTCTATTGTTTGTAAAGTTATTTCAGTAGATTCTATGTTCTGCTGAGCCCATCTCTTCATGTGGGCTCTTCGGTTATCAAGTAGATCTGTTCTCAGAAGTAAAAAAACCCTTCAGTCCAGAATGGACATGGGCTGGGCAGGGTGTAATGAAGAGCCCTTTAGCCGGTGGACATGGATCAAATCCAGCCAGTGATGCCCCCCAAAGCATCCCAGGGAAAGAACCCGCTGTAGGAAGGCCCTGCTGCCAGGTCAAACACTGCAGCGGGAGCAGCGAGCATCCTCTCTGTTTGCTCTCCACTTGGCTGGGGAGGGTTTTGCTTCTGCCCTACTGTTCCCAGGCTGGTTTCCCACACCTGTTCTCCTTCAAAAAGTCCTTGAAGAGTGCTGGCCTGAAACTGGCAGCTCCTGTTACAAGCCACAAAGCCTTCTACTTCCCATGTTGTGCAAGAGTACAAATAAATAAATATTGGTTGTAAAATGATTCAGTCTTTATGAAATCCAGCGAGACTGCTTGGCTTTTAATAGCATCAGCCCTGAATTACACGTCTGGACTAGACACAGTGCAGAGATGAATTTCCTTTAATTTGTTCCAGAGTAACTCACCATTTAATTTAGCTGAGCAGTTCCTTGTTCTCCTATTCTGGAATGATGGATTGTGAAATGCACTCCTTTAAATTAATCCAGACACTTGATTTCTGTCAGCAGAGTAATCTTTCTCAGTGGTATGCTAAGTATGCCTTTAAAAGGTATGGTGAATATGAATGATATGCACTTGGTTGATGATTTAAGTGTTTACACTTTCCAAACATTGCAGAAAAAACAAATATGGCTTAGCTGCATTTTTTATAACCTTTCAGAAGAGATCATTCAAATAACATCAGAAGGACTTAAATGGATTTCTAAATTTGATGGCACAAGTGAGGGCAACTCCCCTCTCATCAGAGAACCATCAATTTGAAATGGGGCTGAGCAAAGCTTATAATAGTTCTGATTGCAGAGCTTCCATAGATCATCCAGAAGAATTTCTATTGGAGCCATTAATGGTAAAATATTTCATGTGGGTGCTGTCACTGCTTATGCTGGCCTGATGTTGCAAGGGATTGGTGCTTTTTTTTTTTTTTTTTTTTTTTTTTCTTTTCTTTTGCTCTTTTTACTTCTTAAAGATGAAGCCAGACATTTCTGGAGAGGAGAAAAGACAGAGGGTATGAATACTTTATATTTCTATACTGTCTCCTTTCCAAGAACTGAAAAGAGTTATGGTGAAGTCAAGTAAGTGATATTGACGTAAACCAACCCATCGGGTCCTGTCAGCCCAGACGCTCCCTCACTTTGTGCTATCAGAAGTAAGGACTAGCTGAATGCCACAGCTAGGAACTGCACAGCGTTTCCTGGGTCCAGCTGGAACCTGACAGCAATAGTTATTCTTAAATGTGGGAGAACAAGACAAATCCTCCTGTCACTGAAATATGTGGCCGTGCTTTTTAGGCAAAGATAAATGTCCCTAAACTTTTAGCAACACATGAACTGCAGTGCACGCTTGCCGAACCATTTATTCTTGGCAGGTTTATACCTGCAGAAAATGGCACATCTCAAAACTGACCTTGGCTGAAATCTGGATTCCTAGTTTGTATGTTGGGGCAGTGTGTGGGAAAGCGCGTTTGGAATCAGGTGGCCTGAAACCTTTTACTACATCGCCAGTGCCAGACATGGAGATGGTATCTTCTCTGCAAAACAGATCTAGATCTTACTGAGAAATATGTAAAAGGCTTGTATTATCCAAAATATTAGGCCAAGATGTCTTGCAGAAAGCAAGAAACTGAGCTCTTCTGTAGGGCACAACTTAGAAGGTGACTGCATGTGCTGACATCCTATTATTGACAGAATAATGTACTTTTTTCATGATCCTTTTAAATCCTTTTGCATGTGGAATGCATATTTGACTTGTTAGCTTGCCTAAGTAGCTAACGTGTACCTTCTACTTTCCAAATCTAACTGCACCAGCCTGTGACATTCGGCTCAGGTAATTTTGTGGGTATACAGCAAGCAGAGGAAAATGGCATATATATTTTCTACTATTCTGACTCAACCACATTTATCTGCCTCATTGCTTAAAAAAGAAGGTGAAGAATTGAAGTCTGCTTCATGCTTCTTGTCAGCCCTCTCTCAGGACAACACAGATTGTTGTGACCTGTCAACTCCATGTCCTCCGTGTCATCTACACGGCCTAAAGAAAAATGGTTTGGCTCAGTAAGGTAGGAGTTGTGTTATGCCTGGATAGAAACAAGAATGTACACAACCTCAGTCTTAGGGAAGGGCTGGGTCCTGCTGCAATCTGAAGTGAGCTGAAGCAAACGAAGGTCTTTTGATCTGAAGTGCTTTTATTAATAGGCTTTAGTGGTTTGGGTGGTTTAGTGTCAGAATTTCTTTTTTGAACATCTTAACAGCAATCTCATTCAGATTCAAAATGTGTGAAATACTTTCCTGCGTTTTGAAAGTCTGTTATAGCAAAGTAGTTCAATAACCAACCCAGAGGCTTGAGGGTTTTAAAACTAAGCTTTACCAGCCTTGGTGTATTTCCGAAACAGAAACTGGTTATAAAATTGGTTTACAGTAGAGCCTGGATAGCAGATGCCTTTTGCACCCATCACCTGGAATGGGAGACCTTCTGCTCAACTAGAGATGTTACGGAAGATACAGCCCTGTCTTTTAATTGTATATTAAATTAAATTAGAATTGCAATCCAATTGGACTTTTGTCTTCTTTTAACACTGTTGTGAGATAGGACCATTGGCTCAGTTAGTCTTCAGTTCTTTCTTAGAGCTGGCAGAGGTTTGTTGGCCACTATGGGAGCTTTCAGCTGGGAGAGGCTGAAGGACCTGACCAAGATCACAGACCCAAAACTGGGTGTTGACGTCTTCAGTAGTAACACTGGGTTCTTTGCTATCCCCTAAAATGCAAATCACAACTAAACCGTGACAAGGCTTGCTGTCTCAGCCAGCAGCACCGTGAGGACCTGGCTTGGCTCACACCGGACTTCTTGCCGGGGGCGCGAAGCCTCAGAGACGCTTGCCAGGGGCTCTGCACAAGCTGTGCAGGTCTCAGGCCACTCAGCTGCTGCAGTGCTTGCTCGCTGTGGGCCAGCTGCCTCGGGTACTCTTGCCATTTCTGGATGTCTTCTAAATGTAATGCTGATAGAAATGTTGTTTAAATATTTGTGAGTTATTTAAAAATAGTGCGTCAAATAAGCAGCCTTGTGACGCCCGGCAGATATCTGGCTCAGCCGAGTGCTTCAGTGAAGAAGGAAGAGGTCAGCACGAGTTATGTACACAACTTAAACTCTGACGAGAGCCATGCTGGATCCATAAAACACAGCGTAGCTGGCTCCCCATTGAACAGCCCCCGCGGGTGTGGGGCCCTGCGGTGAGGGGGTCAGTGGCACTGAGCAGCCGCAGCTGGCCCCGAGCCTGGCTGGAAGGATGCTGGGCTGCCCTGCGGCACGTCCCCAGCTGGGCAGGAGGTGGCTGCCCAGGGCTGCGTGTGCCCAGGAGCTGGGGGAGCACGGCTGTGCAAGCAGGGGTGCCTTCTGGCACCCGGACGACAGGCAGGCTGTGCTGGGGCTGCCAGGCGTCCCTGCCCCACATTTGAGCTAGTTAGGCTCTCCTTAATGTTTCCCCTGCTTGGTGCCCTTCAGCGTTTTTAGAAAACTAAATTTTAGGAAGGTCAAGGGAATGAATTTGCAATCCAGCCATGATTAAGGCCTTTCAGCAGTTTCTTCTCAGTAGTATTAGATAGAGCATTTCAGGTCAGGATAGGTGGGCGCTGGACAGAGGGGAAATGGGATTCCTGTGAAAGATGTGAAAGCTTGACATTATTCATTAATTATATTAAATATTTATTTTATGAGCTTTAAATTATTCATAAAATGTTTTAAAAGATGCTTTCAAATGTGAAGTGTGTTCTCTCAGTAAACAATTATCATGTAGAGATTAAAATAAGCTATGAGGCATTGCTGAGATACGTTATAGAATATTAAGGAAGCTGAGCCTACTGTAACATTTGAATCTGGGTTTATGTTGCCTTTAAATTGATTTGACACCAATTCCAGACCTATTGTAAAAATGAGATACATGCTTAGAGCACCACTGTCATCTTTCCAAGGGTTTTTCCACTTTTTAGAATTGCTGCAAAGGAAATGATTTTTCAAGCATTCAGAATATTGCCCGTTTCTTGGCTCTTGTCACAATCCATATAATGGCTACAATGGGAGATCCTCTGCAGCTACCTGTCTAGACAGCACATTTTGTATATTTGGAAAATGGATTTACAAGTTACTACTGTAATTTTATACTCTGCCTTACAGATTCTGATCTGTAGTCTCTCCCCACCCACCCCCTCCACCCCCCTTCCATTGGTTACTTTATTCTTCTTCTCTTTTAAAGCGCCAAAGTGAAAAGCCAAAATGTGTCTTGGCATCTCTGAGGTGTAGATACAAGCTGTTCTGCTTTTCAGATGGAAATGGTACATCCACTTACGGAATTTATTGAGGCTATTTATTGAAATCTTTTGGCTATTATTACTTCCAAACAGCAACTGCATTTTCAGACGTTTACTATGGGTTTACTACAGATAAGCTAGGGATAGTCATTGATCTAGCATGGCACTTGCCTGTTGCTGCTTCCTGAGCTGTTAAGACATATGGTTAGAGGCAACTGTCTTTTCATGTGCAAAATCATTCTGCTAAAATTAGAACTGATTGTCAAAAAATTGACCTGTCCAGCTGCTTTGATTTGTGGCTGGAATGAGCACCCACTGGATCTTTGAAGAGTCCTCTGTCCAGCCATTCTGCCCAACAGCCAAGATACAAAGACAGGAAGAAAAATAAGTGCAAGGTACTATTCCGCTTTTCTGCTCAGGGAAGAAACAGCTGTTTCTCAGGAACGATGACCAAGAGAGCATGCCGAGTTTGGGTACAGAGCCTATTTAACTCAGTCTTGGTTCAGAGCAATATCACAGCAATGTCTGAACTCCAGAGGGAAAGCCTTAGCTGTCTGTCTGCATGTTACATCACCTGCTTGATGAGGGATGGTGGCACGCTGCAATTTCTTGGGCAGTTTTCTTCTGTGACCATTTCCCTATGTGCCAAGCCCAAAGCCCGGTGCAGTGGCGGTGCTGCCATCCGATGCATCCGCGCTGGCGGCATGCAGCTCCTGCTGCCTCTGCGCTGGGGAAGGAACCGTTTGGAACAGCGTTTTGAACAACTTACTCCTTCAGGCCTGCTCTGTGTGTCAGGGGGAAACAGCAGCATGGAAGAGGTTCTTGTTAGTTATTTCATATGCAAAGCTTTATTTCCCAAGTGTCAAAGTGTCACTTCTAGAATGGCTCATCCATTTGTGCTTAAGTCAGCCATTCTGGAGGCACGTTGGTAAGACATAGTGGGCAGTCTGGTTTTATTTATTTAAACAGCTGAATATGTCCTGGTGAATTTGTTCTTTTTATGTGCTGCTGTCCTGACAGTCACTCCAAGTTGAAAAAAAAGTGCTCTTGGCTGGGTGCCCCTGGGAAGAGCCGGTGGGTGGACAGGTTCCAGAATCACTTGCGAAGACATGGGACATCACTGACCATAGGCTGCATCTCAGATGTCAGGCACAGGTGAGCTGTTTCTTTCCTGAGCTGCTGCTTCTGTGTGAAATTTAAATGTTGAACAATGGCAGATGAGTCCTGTGCTGACCTCCATCTAGCTCACTAGAAGCTCTGATGTATTTTTATTATCTTCCCCCCCTCCCATTAAGTACCATTTATACTTGCGTGTCTCTGTTAGGTACTCAAAGTGAATTTGGCAACCTGGGCAGGAATGACCACTTGCTGATGGATTTCCTTCTCCTTTTTTTTTTTTTTTTTTTTTAAAAAAAAAGCTTGTGTCTGATGGGCTCAAATTCATAACCAGCACAATCAATTTTCACAGGCAGCGGGGGATTCTATCGAAGCAGCCCTGCCAGGGAAACACAGCACTACCCATCGGTGTTCAGAACCAGCATGCCCAGGTGCCTGGCAAATCACTCGTCACCACTTCCATGTCAGTATCCCTTCAGTCTTGTCTGCCAGGAGCAGATGCCGTATCCAAGGAGGTAGTTAGCAGTGGGCAGAGGGTCTGTGAAACAAGGCTTTGTGAATCAAATCTTCTGTGGGAAGAGTTGAAAGAAGATACTTTTCCATACAATCCCATGCCTATCAAATAGAGGAGCGTCGTATATTCCTTGAGATTCTGTCTGCTCTGTGAGATCGTTTGGATTTCCCGTTTTACGCGGTGCCTTCATCAGTGATCGCTGCTGTCCAAGGCAGGACACTATTCACTAGTGGCTGAGCAGGACCTGGCACACATCCCCAAGGCTATGCCAGAGCTTGCTTTTTTTGTATTTGTTTCTTATAAGAAACCCCTCTAGCGTTCCCTTCGAGGAAACATGTGGCTTCCACAATGTCCTCTGGCAGATCCCAGCCTGATTGCTTTGCTGGGAAAAGCATTTTGTCATTTGTGAAATAATACTACTTTGAATAAAAAACAAGCATTAATGACAGTGAATATGTAAGGGTCCATGTGAAAAGAGTTAAGTCATCTCTTCCCAAATATATATGGGTGTGGTGTAAAAGCTTCCCCAGGACTATTTCCACAGCTTGTCCATTCCACTATGCAGGGCCTCCTTTAGCTGCAGTGTGATAAACCAAGCACGTGTATTCTTACAATTCTAGGAATTAACTTTAATAGCAGACATTTCAGAGAGGATACTTCACTAGAAATAGGAAAAGTGAGACATTACAAGCAACAACCATACTGTTTTCTGTAACCTATGCAAAACAATATTTTTAAGCTTCAATAGTTAGACATTAGCATTCATTTGAATTTTTGCAGCATGCTTTCAATCCAGCTCTATTTATCCAAAACATTGACTGAATTTCAGTAGAAAGAACCAAAACAAAGCCTTTAAGGTTGCATTATCAATCGAGTGCTGTCCTTCCTCAGAAACTGCTGTTCGTGAAAACAGATTTTGTGGCGCTGTGTTCCTCAAGCATCCTGGCCAATGCTCTCTGGTGTCAATGCTTCCATGCTGAGACTGCAGAAGTGTTGGTGGTTCTGCCTTTAGTGTCATCTTGGCCTTTATGATTGGCTCCTGAAATAGGAGAAAAAGATAAGTCAATGAGAAAACCGAAGTGTTTACCTGTCGCAGCACTCTCCAAACTATCAAGCTGCAACAAGGTCTTTTCCCATCTCATACTGGCACACTCTTTGTCCCAGTCCCTCTGCTGCCTTCTCCTCATCGCTGCTCCTCCTCACTCAGGGCATGCTCACTCTCTCACGCTTCTTCCCCTCTCATCTCTTCTCCCTTGGCTGCCCAACCTCTTCACTGGCTCTCAACCCCTTAACTTAACCACCCGCAGCTGCACCTTATCTACATTGACCAACCCACCACCCCTGAAGCCACCCA
>JAVJGJ010000061.1:48573440-48596240 GCA_035590215.1 Microhierax caerulescens
CCCTTAACTTAACCACCCGCAGCTGCACCTTCTCTACATTGACCAACCCACCACCCCTGAAGCCACCCATGGTTGTATATTATCAATGCTAATTAACCCAGCTTCATTCTTCTACATTTACCCTGCTCGTTTTTCTCAGTTGGCTGGGGGCTAGGGCTGCGATTTTTCTCTGGGTACCCTGTTCTCTGGACTGAGCACTCCCACTCTTCCCTGCACTCTTCCCAGGCAGGGAGGGCTGACATGGATATATAATATACATCCCTGGGGGGAGACTCGTCAGGGAAGTCCATGCACCCACTACAGGGACATTTCTTCTGAGCTTTTTTAAGTTAAATGCTCTTGGTGAATTTGTGAAACAAGATGTTATGTTCTGTTGCTACATTCACTCACATTTTAGGAACTTCACTAGTTCTGGAAGAATTCTTCAGTTTATTTAGTCTAGCCATAAAAGTTCCTTGAGAAACCCCCTGGAATTCATTATGATACCATAGTGTTTTCCTCTTTAAAAACTGCTTGACTTTTAGCAACAGAAGAGAAAAGCTAAGTTCCAGCTTGAGATTTGACCTGCTCTGATGAGAAGCAGATTGCACAATTTTAATGGAAATGGGGGCATAGGGGTTTAAAGGAGTGAGGATCAAACCAAGTCATGTCACCTGCTGGACAAGGCAACACTCCATGCTATTTTCCAGGATCAGCAATTCCACAATATTTCCTTTCATAAAAACATAGAGTAGTTGTGATTATTGTAGCAGCAGGTAAACAGCAATATAAAAGGACCAATTTCTTCTAAGGGATGCAGGAATAATAAGGATGCTTCACCTTTCTCTTTTAAAAAAAGGTTTGTGTTTTAATTCTCTTGGTTCTGGTATCTGGTGTTAGAAGGGGAATTCTCCCTGGTTTTTATTTCACAGGGATTTCTAGGAGGGATAAGAGGTACATTTCCTACCATTGTGGGATCCTGTGACCTAATTGGCGAAGGCTGAGTTTGGAAAGGAAGGCATAAAAATAAGAATTAATGATTACCTGACTTTGTTGGGGACCAAAATTCATAACAAGACTATCTCTAGATTTTGGGTCTGTGTTTCCCTGTTGAGCTTGGAAATGTGAGAGCTTTATCTGCTGCAGGTTTCACTGGAAGGTCCCACTGAAAGCCCCAGGCAAAGTTCATTGGGAGCTGGAGAAAATGCTATGAAAACTATTTAAAAGTTTTAAATCTTATTTTAAGGTTTCAGTAGTGAAGACTAAAAATCAGGTCTGAGTGGTCATGAATAACTACAGCCCGGACCAACCATACGGGTATGTTTGCTGTAATCCAACAGCTTTTTGACTGCTTTGGAGCCACACCATTTTATCTTCATTTTCTAGGGAAAAATCTGCTATTAATTCCAGGGGGCCATTGAATAAGCTTATTTTCTCATACTTCTGTTCTCACACACATGCTTTCTGACACAAAGACCAGAATGATAACTAGATGCTACTTGTATAATATGATGGGTTAATGTTTTTTTGCCTTTGCCACAACATCACTTTAGTGTATCCAAGAATCTATTTTTAACACTATTATTTTCCTCTTCTTAAGCAAGGTTAAAGACTTTATTCAGCTCACTGTTGTCACAAGAGAAGAAAAATAGTCATGCAGCCCAGGTTTTCGCTCATATGTCTTGCTCCCTGAAATACACATACAAGCAGTTTGTCTAATCTGCCTTGCGTCATAGATGATAAAGTTTCAGTCTTTGTCCTTGGGGAAATACTTTTCAATCAATGAATTTCCTTGTCAGGCAGGTTTTGGGTTTGTTAACCTTTTTTTTTTTTTTTCTTAATTTTATTGGATTCTTTCCTATTTAAAATCCTTTTCTATTGAGCTTATTAATTTTTGTCTTTGTAACCGACAGTTTTTCCCCACTACCTTTAATATTCATCTCTTTGAACTCTGTCTTAATGTATTGCCTGTGTTTTGTTCTGCATATTTTCCTCCCAATTGGTCTAACTCCTTAATTAATCATGCAGCTTTTTGCTAAACAGCTTGTTTCCATAGGAATATCTTTCTGAAATGCCTACTAGTATATCTATAGCTGAAGTTAGATTTCTTGATCTCCTGTGTTAACTCAAGATCATCGGCAAGGCAAATGGAAAGCAATTACTTTGGGATCTTACTAAGAGAAAGTCAGAAATGAAATTCCATTCATCTTTGGTTCCTAAAAAGTGTTTGTTGTGGAGGCAGTGAAAGGGAGCAATGGGAAGAAAGGAGTGAGGTGATCTCTGGTGAATATTTCCTGGTGACATCAGAATTAAAATATGCAAGAAGCTTGGCTTTAATGAGATGTGACTCCATTTCTTGGCACAGTGCCTGTCTCAGGCACTTGGGTCTTTTGTACAGTTTTGGTTAAGCATGAGTGAGGGATTTAGAAGCGTCAGGGCTTCTAATTATAAAAATTATTAATTTTGTTCATGCAGTAGTTTTTGACGTTGTTTAAAATGACCTTCTCTGGGATTGTCTGTCACCATATTTGAGCAAGCTGGAATGTAACAGGTTTGGAGATGCTGTGTGCAGGACCCCTACATGTGCTGACCTACGGTAGGCTGATGGCTGCCTGGGCTTTTTGGTCAAGTTTAGTCAGCTAGTAATGCAACCTGTCAGAAAGGCTCTAGAGAATCTTCAACAAGGGTATGCGGTTTCAAAAAAGAGGAAATCAAGCACTAATGACTGTTTGGGGAAAAGATCCTGTTTTCCAGGCTTCGGTTCCAAAGAATGGCATATGCTTTGGAGCTTTAGTAATGTTATTGGTGGTCCCTGGTGAGCTGCAGGGCCGGGAATGGGAAAGCCCAGGTGAGCAGGAAATAGTCTCTTGTCATCTTTCTCTTTGGCATGGGAAGCTCCACCAGCATCCCCACAAGTCTGCAGCCAGGCAGCTGGGTGTGGAGGGTTTGACACACCGCAAAATTACCCAAATGCCTCTTCTGAAAGTGAGACATCATTATTCCAGACATCCTTGTGGAAACAGTAATTCCTACTTCAGATATAGCTGCTAAGGGCCAGCTTCTGTAGAGTGTCAGCTTACTGTGTGGGCTGAACCTCCTCCAGTCAGAGGCTGATGCAAGGATCCCCAGGTTCATTGTGCTGCAGGATGGGTAAAATAATCAAGGGAGGGGAACGTGCTTCCCTCCTGAAAATCTTTCGGAAATTCTTCACTTAAATGCTATGTCATACAGAGGTAGTTGCCCCATAGGACTTTCTGTAGGCCTTTTCTTGAGCAGTTACTTATACAACACTAGAAAGCTTGCCATCAGTTTATTGTTAAAGTAACCTAAAAGAGAGAGAATATGAGCATTTTAGGGCTGTGCATCATCATCTCATAGCAAATGCCCAAAGGAATGTGAGTGGGAAAGAGAAACTGCATGGTCTAGTTGGAGCATTTCTGTCATGTGGAAGCAGTCTACTGATGTTATCCCCAGATTTAAATTATCCATTCAGTCTCCCTAATCCAAGCACATAGCTGAGCATTTAATCAGTGCAGGGTGTGTACTTTTTGTGTTGCTTTAGGTGGCTCTGGCAAAAAGCATTTTCTTAGGCAGTCATAGCTCTACGCCATATCTCACACTACCTTAATTTCTTCTGTGTTGTGTAGCTCAATGCCAATATTAAATGTCTTTTTTGTTGTGCCATACAAATTGCCAGTTTAGGAACCAATTGCACAAAAAATAAATCACAAGTCTGTGCAAATTTTGTATTTGGTTGTTAAAAGAAAAAATATAATGATAGCAAACCACACCCATAAATTGCGAGTTTATTAGGGTATGGTGATCCTAAATGTGATTGGGGTAAATGAAATGAACAGAGAAATGCGTTACTTCACTTCTTAAATCTTAATTTAGAATCACTTCTTAAATCTTCATTTAGAAAAAAACCCAGCCACATGCAGAATTCTTGTTTTAAATAGAATTTTTTGCTTATCCACTGCATTCAGTCTCTTTATTTTCCTGCTGGTTTAAGCTCTAAACTTTAAGAGGCTAAACATGACAAGAAGCTGTCCTACAGAAATTTAGAGCCTGATCTGGTTATCTGGAGTGGTTCATAGATTTCAAATTATCTTTTGACCTCTGTAAATTAACATGGCATCCCACCCTTGTGTCTGCCCAGTAGAACTGTAATGCCTAAAAGTCCAGCAGATAGAAGATTATTAGTGATTTGAAGTTAACTTCCAGGGAAATAATGTTAAATGCATTAATGCTTTTAATATGTTTTTCTGAGACCAGCCTACGTGACACTCTGCACCTTGTTGAATAACCCTGCACAATGGTTGTTCAGGTTGTAAAGGCTGATCGTGTATTTTTATTACAAATCAACCATTTTGTATTACTCATCTTGGCTTAAAAATCAGCTCGATTTTTTTTTTTAATTTTAATAAACTTAATGTGACAAAATAGACCATTTAGAGCTTGGGGGGAGAGGGCTATATTAGCATAGGTAGGTGAAACAGCATCATTAAAAGCAGAAAACAAAATCACGGGGCAATGAACCGCTGCAAGCGTGAAGGAATGGAGTTGGTTGCAAAGGTCACAAAGCGCGCTGATGTTTTCAGCACACAGATTCATTGCTCAACTGCGTATGAATTTTTTCAGACCACAAACTATTTTTTGGTCTAGACTGAGTCCATATAAGCAAAATCAAAAGTAAAGGTTCCGTCTTGTCCATGAAAACTGTTGTGGCAGGGGCCCACGCTGCGCCACGACGGCCGCACGGCTGGGCCCGCAGGCAGCTGGGGTGGGACGCAGGCACAGCCCCCGCTCTCCTGGTGCAGCCCAGGGCGCAGCGGGTGCCCGTCGGCCTTTGTCCTGTGTGTGGGTCAGATACCACCTGTGCCAGGTGCTTGTCAGGGAGGAAGGAACCGGAACAGCAGCTAGTTCTGTAAAAATGTCGGTAATCCATCAAAATGGTATTGGCAAAATGGTAAACGTGGAGGAAAGTCAGCAAATTGGCCTCGCTTGGCCTTCCGCGACTGCCGGGCTGTGGAGCCGTGCCCGCTGGGGGGGGCAGGGGCAGGGGCGCGGGGACACTGCCTCAGAGACGGGGACACTGCCTCAGAGACAGGGACACATGGGGGTGAGGGCAGGGCCGGGCCGGGCTGGTCTCTGGGGAGGGGCAGGGTGGCGAGGTGAGGAGCGAGAGGGCTGTGAGGTGAGGAGGGGCAGGGCTGTGGGCAGGGGCAGGGCTGTGGGCAGGGGCAGGCAGGGCTGTGGGGAGGGGCAGGGCTGTGGGCAGGGGCAGGCTGGGCAGGGGCGGGCAGGGCTGTGGGGAGGGGCAGCTGTTCTGTGGGACCAGAGGGTCAGAGCAGTGCAGGCTGGGTCCCATCCCTGGGTGGAGAGGCCCGCAGCGGCGGGCTCAGCCAAGCGTCTGTAGCAGATGACATCCTTGGGTGAGAGCTCAGGTGGGTGCTGCAGAGACCCTCCCTTCCTCTTTGACACTGCTGCTTTGTTAGTATGATAGTCCCCGGGCTGTCTATGCTTCGGGTCATGCTCCTCTACTAGCTGTTGCTTTTGCTTCATAGTTGGATGCATTTAGGTGACGCTTAGTAGATTTTTCAGACTTTTGTGTGCCTTTGAGTATCAGCAAGCTTTGTCAGGGTTTGTAGAAGATAGTCTGTTGACCAGGGCTCAGCAGCTGTAATCGGGCTTGGCACAGCGTACCCACAGCCAGCCTGATAAACTAGCATTCTTTTAAATGCAATCACTGGCCAGCCTCTGTTGGGTCAGATAATTCCTAACATGCATCACACACAGGGGTGTTACTGGCGTTTTGCAGAACTGAGGGAAGCTTAGTGCTACACAGACAATGCATTTGTTTTGTGTTTTGTTGCTTCTGTGCTATAGGTTTATTGATACTGGCTGTGTTGGAAGCAAGCAGTGCCCTTTCTGTTACAGTGCCTGCTAGGAATTTTACATCAAATGTTTTTCAATCACATATAAGGGTCCTGTAAAACAAACAGCCATATGGAGCTTCTGTGTCAGAGAAATGTCGTATCTCTTCCTGCTCTACAGCCAGCAGGACTGAAGCACGGAGAAGCAATGTATCTGGGGTTAGATCGCATGGACATAAATCCCCTGTCTCTTGCCGCACTCAATGTGGATAACAATTTTCAGGTGTGGGTTTGGAAATTAGAAAGCTATGTTCACATTTCTCCTCAGGGCCATGGGAGTTAAATACCTAATTCCCCCGAGCCCTTTAAAAGCGCTGTAGAGCAGATACTACCCTCTCTAACTTTCGTAGGAACAATTAAAAGATCAGCCAATACTGTCAAGCTAGTTAATGCGGTCTGCAAAGAAAATGCCCTTAAACTTGTCTAGGTCCCAGTAACAGACATGGGAGGCTAATGACAAGGACCTGAGTAAAGATCCTAATGTCAGCTTGGGAGTCCTGGTAATTAGCTTGGGAAGCTAATGCCAAGGAGCTGGATGAAGATGCAATTAAGGTTGCCACAAAGTACTGGGATACATTACAGTTCCCAGCTGTGATAACTGAAGAATTGGCTGCGGTTCCAAAACACCAGCATGATAGTAAAGTAGGAACGAAAGGACAAATATCTTGGCCTTTTCATTTTCCAGACATTTATATTCACTATCTGCATGGAGCCTAAATTATCCTGGCAAAATTCCAAGCGTTAATCCTTCTTTTCCCCTCTTCCTCAAGCGGGTTGATAAAGTACAATTAGGCTTTGCTATTTTGCGTTGCACAAAGGACAACAGAATAAACATTTCCACTTATTTATGATCCATCTCAGCTTTTGGAGAGTTTGACAGTTTTACAGTTCCCCGAGTGCTTATCCTGGTCGGTGCAAACAGCCTGCTTTGAAAGCATTGCTTTCGAGCCTTCAACACTGAGTGGACAACACAGCCAGACTCTCTCTTTAAATAAGAGGCGATAAGAATAAACAGTTCTTGAGAATCCTGTCACAGGTATAATGCAGTTCTGAACATCCTCAGGAAATCATAGTTCTAGTGCAGCAAATGCATTTTTCACAGAGTGTGTATAAAATGAAATACCTTATTAGTAGCTGTAAGCAATACAAATTTTTATAGCCCTAGGAAGATGCACAGACCAGAAAGATGCAATGGGAAACATAATTTTGCCTTCGAATGGACCCTGAAGAAGCTTCATCACTTCCACCACTGCCAGCACAAACCAGTGGTCACAGGATCTAAGTCACTGCATAAAGGACCTGCTAGCTCGGAGCTGATGGCTTGTGAGCTGTGGGAAAAATGCATTGCAGAGTTTGACATGCAGCTGCCAAGCATCCTGGTGCTTGTTGACTGCAGTTCTGGAGGAGGCTGAGGGGGACAATAGTTCAGGGTTCTCAGTGATGAGAGGAGGCAGCAGCATCTTACTGTGCTGGAACAGCTGGCTGTGCTGTGCCAAATCAAGCAGGTTTCAAGGTGGGGGCTCCGTTGCTGTTGTAGGACTACTGCCATGTGGGGAAAAAGAGAAAAGTCTTCCTATATTATAACAGCAATTAGGAAAGAACAGAATTCTTTGCATTTATTTGTTTCCTTCTAGATTGGTGTAATATGTAGTCGAAGTCAAAAGTCAGTTCTGCCCTCTTTTCCATCTTTTCCGTTATCCTGTCTGTGCTCGCCATGGCATGGGCAGCAGAGGCTATGTGAGTGCCTTGTAGCTGGGCACGTTGAGAAAATCTGGTCCTGTACGCGAGCACCGCACTTGCGTATTACACAAGAGTGGACAAGTACAGTCCTGGAGTAACTGATGTAGCAGTATGGCAAACAACAAGAAAACCTCTCAAACTGCTCACTGGCATGGTTTTGGAAGATGTTCAGATTTAAAACACAAATCATTTTAATTAATTAAGACCTGATCACCATATGACTGTTACCTGTCAAAACTGGAAAACTATTTTGGATGAAGATAGAAGTAAAGTAATGGTTTTAAAACATGGTTTTAAAAAATATGCAAAAAAAAATACTTTGAAATAAGACAGCTGCATTGAGACACATTGTGAAAAACGATGCATGTAGGCTAAGGTTTCATAGTGGGCTGAGCTGCCCTAAGGGCTGCTGGCAGCTCTGTGTTTACATGCTTCTCCCTCCATGTGCCCATCACTGCCCTTGTCTCGTTACTGGTGCTCATCAGAACACATGGCAGCCAATTCAGAGAGCTAATGCATCACAAATCTGATCTTGCCAAAAAAAGTGAATCGTTTCTTGCCAGTCTGGTTGCCAGGCCTGCTCACACAGGCTCAGCCATGTCCGTGAGGATGGGGAGGAACATGTGATTAGAGGAAAGGAAAGAAACAGAACTCGGGCTTTGGCAGCAGATCTGTGCAGCTGAAAAGTCATGTTGCATCCTGAGAAGAAGGTTCGCTGTACTTGTGCTTTCAAACAGTAATTTGTATTCTCCCATTTTATTTAAAGCAAGTTTTTTTAAAAATTTGTGATACAATTTGACACTCTTTAGCTGAAGTTTGTGGTCATGTAGTGAGACTGACTGGCTTGTTTCACATACAGCTTCTCATCGCTGCCTCTCCCTTGTTAGGAAGGTGCTGCTGCTTGTAAGGAAATCATCTCGGAGAGAAAGCCTAAATCTCAGCACGGATGCTTTTTCCTCATTGCAGGCAGTCCTGTTAGCTGATACTCGTTCTGAGAGGGATTTAATACACATTGTAGTACCTGGTTTCAGAACACCAGATGAGCCTGGGTTTGCTCTCCAATCTGCAATCAGGCTAGTGCTCAGGTGTGGGAATGCACTTTTTCAGGGCCTAAGCCCAAGTGGACGAAGGAGAGGAGGTGTCAGCCAAGCTGGTGTAAGTACTGGGGCTCCGGAGGGAAGGGGGCAGTGGAGCACAGGGTGGCATCATGGCAGAGAAAAAGAGGCAGCAGCCATGAGGGCAAGGTGTGCCGAGGGCCCTTGGGATGGGCAGGCTGTGGCACAGCCATCATTCCCGATGCTGTTTTCAGTGGGACTAGACTGAATTGTCTTCAGAACAGACCTGTGCAACACAGTACAGCCAAAGGATGGCACAATTCATGTGCTTGTGTATTATTTCTCATAAACATCTGGTAGTAACCTATCACCCGTAGCCCATGGGGAAACAAGCTGGCATGGCGAGGAAATTTTGCTGGCAGCCTCTAACCTAAGACAGAGTATTAAGCTTTGCAAGAAATTATTTTTTTTACTCTTCCTAATTAAAATATGAAATCGGTTCACAAGAAGGAGGTGGGTAACATGTTTAAATTACTCTGCTATTTCAGTCGTGCAGGTAACGCCCAAAAGATCTATTAAAAAAATGCCATCCTTTCGTATGGCATCTAGCTCCCTAGCAGATGTGTTGCAATTGCATTAGTATTTGGGGGTGCTGCTCTGTGCTGGCTTTCTGAAGGCTCCCCCATTTCCAGTTTCTATTCAGGAAGAGCTAACTTTTCTCCAGCAAGCATTTGAGCAGTTATTCTAACATCAAAAAGAACTAAGCAATTGCTATCAGCTTGTGTTTATTAGTATATCTGTTTCAATAGTTGGTCAGTAAACCTGGAAGATTCCTTTGTAGTGACTGTGTGACTATAGAAATGGGAAAGCAAATTCTCACCCATTGGGGAGGCTGGCTGGGAAGGTGCATGAAGGCGAGGTGGAGTAGACAGGCTGCGAAGCCAAGCTAGAATCAGAAGCTAGGGATGGATCTTCTGCACAAGTGGCTCATCTATGCCATTTGTCTTGCCAAAAAAATAGTGTGAGGGTCATTTCACTAGCCCCAAAGCGTCTTCAACAATATTGTCTCTGCGTTCTCTGAAGGAATCATACATAGGAAACTACACTTTGGCCACTTTTAAATGCATGCCTTAAAGCATCGTGCAAGTTGTCAGGACCCTGATCGTTACTTAGCACTTCTGTTAGGGCAGGATTCATGAGTGTCTGCTGCACATTTATAACAGTTGCTGCCCAAGGTGGGTATGTTAGTATTAGTCGTTAATGCTACTCATGATTATTGCTCTTTTTTTACATGTTATTCAGAGCTCTAGAACTCTGCAGGGTCCCTGACAGAGCACTGCTGTGGTGCCTCATCTGTATTCTGCCATGACTATCCAATGCATTTTCACTTATCCTTCATGCTGCACAGGCCTTTTATAAAAGCAAAGCAGTCTTGCACGTCAGTACTGAGTGCAGCCCTACTGAGAGCACTTATTTCCTTTTGAGCAATTATTTCTTATTTCCTTTTTATTTCCTCCTCTCATATTGATCATTATCATACTAATACAGGCTGGTCAGGGAATTGCCTTTCATCAGGGTGAAATTCCTAGGCATCCTTTATCCGTTTATGATTTCAATTTCCAGTAGCATTGAGAGGAGGCAGCACAGACATCCCTGAAATATAGAGGTATCAGTAGGCCCCTTTAGGTAGTTACTTAAGCAACTAAATAATTGCAGCAAATCTAATGGCAAATAATTGTAGACATGCAGACCAAGAAGCTACCAGTACTTCACGTGTTGCCTCCTAACACAGCAGGGACATTGTGATATGTGACGGTGCAGAGGTATGTCAAAAGGCCTGAAGGTTTACATTAGCAAAGAAAATTGCTCCAACTCCCTGTGTCCTTGTCCTATGGAAGAGGGCACCTCTAAGTGAGAATGCCATTGTATTTTCAGTAATATTAATTGAAAATGTCATAACTAGCTGCAAAATATTTTCTAGCCTGTTCTTATTTGCATCGCTATTCGCGGCTTGGTTCACTCACAAAATAGAGGCGTACTTTTCACGTGTTGGGATGTGGGGAAGCTTCAGCCCCTACCCAGTCACTCTGCTGTCCGAGCTCAGGAAAGCTGTGCACAGGCTCGAGTTGACTACTTTAAAGTGAGGTCTGGAACGAGGGCAGGTATAGTTTCGCCCAGCTGAGCTGGTTGAGTGAGTCTGCTGGGGTTTTCTAAGTGAAAATCACTTCGTCTTTGTGAAGACCTTTAGTGTTAGACTGGTCAACCTCCTGGCTCTTTTCTGCAGATTTGTTTTCTTTCCTGTTTTGCTCTGTGAGTGCAATGCTTCCGTGTTATCAGTCCCCTGTCTTGGTATTAAGTAAATGCTGTGTTATGATAAAGATTATGATAAATTATGGCACAAAGTATAGTAATAAATGTAGGCATAGCATATATAGGCTATTGTGGAAGAAATCAGTTTCTGTTCTGCAGTTTGGAGGGGAGAAAAGAGAGGAGTCATGCATCTGTTTTATGTAGAAATATCCTTATTATCCTGTGGTATCGCTTTATTCTTAGATGGAAAAAGCCATGGAGTTTTGTGTAGGAAAGCTTTTGTTATGGATGGCATTGTCCAAATTAATCAAGTGATAACGGAATAATTTAAAGTTTAGAAGTAGGATAATAAAATCATGGCAGTTCTGTAAGGTCTGTTGTTTCTTCAGTCTGTTGCACTGATGATTTACAACTGAGAGGTTAGAGCAAAGCAAGCAGTGAATTTGAATAGGTATGTATGTGAAGTGCCTTGGAATCCTAATCTTTGAGTGTACGTGTAAATAAAATAGTTTTAAGAAGCAGGTCTGTTTCTCTAGCCTGGCATGTTACATTTTAAGGTGCTTTGAAAACATTTCTCTCTACTGAGCATGCTTGATTTTAAAGTAGTTTTAAAAAGCTTCTTTCAAAGGAGTCTGCCTTTTGGTTGTTGTCTGTTGTAATGTGTTCTGTACACACAGGCATTCAAAAGGTGTAGTATGGGAATCATCTCTTCAGTAGACCCAGTAATTTCTAGTATTTGCAGAGTTTAGAGCCTGCTGGCACGTACTCATGCTAAACATGTTTATGTTTTTGAGGAATCTGGTGAGTGTCCTGTGATTCTGTGTGGTTATATTCTGCTCCTGTGGGAATGTTACAGTGCTGGCCATAGGGCTTTATGGGCTGTCACAAAATGAGCAGTTAATTCTTGACATCTGCTGTGCTGAAGTGACTGCCAAGTTGCATTGTAGTTGGCAAGGAAATAAATATTGATAGACCCTAGCAACAGGTACTCCTGAGAACTCTTGTTCTGGGAATGCTTAGGCTGTGTCCAGTGTTACTAATGTTGTGATAGCATTTTAAGTTTATTTATAGGATCTGTTTGTGTCTTATCACCATCTCTCAGAACTGGAACCCATGAATGGGCTTTGCTGTGCGAGGGCATAGACATCTGTATCGTAGACTCTTCTCTGGTGACTCATTTCGACATATAACAGATGCTTCACTGTCCAGCTCTCAGGGGTAGTTGATGGACACCGAAGTATGACATCTCAAGTATGTGCTCCTATCTGGACTCTTGTATGTTTGCTATCTATCCTATGTTGGAATGACTACTTCAGAGCTATGCACATACAAGTGCCTCTGATACAAGAATGTCTGTCTTTTTAGTAATGTACTAACAAAATATTCATATACAGGATCCTCCGAGAATCCACCAGATAAAATCAGCTTGCTCGTATTGTGAAAGCAGTAGCTGTTGTGAACGCTGAAAGTGAACAATTTCATGTTCTCATTGCAGAAATTGAAGCCAGAGAAGCCTGCGACTGGCTGAGAGCTGCCGGTTTCCCCCAGTATGCTCAGCTATTTGAAGGTATGATCCCAGTGTCTTGTCAAGCAGCTGTGTTAGAGTAGAATTGTTTACATAAGTAATATTTCAGAACCTGATACTTTTGATAGAGGCACTTCCAAATTCTGTAATATCTTAATCCAAACCGGTAGAAATATAGTAACCTGTGTGTGTTCTTGCAGAACTAACATCTTAATTAGGTTAGCATGGACTCAGTAGAATTCTGTGAAGAACCAAATCTTTCCTGGTTATTGTTAGCCTGTAACTCAGCCAGATTTCTGCTTTTGTGATTTTTAGTTGCTTATGATTTTCTCAGGCTCTTTTCCTTGAGTGTTGGGGCTTTTTTCTGACTCACTGGTTGCAATCGAAATCTTTCTAAGGCTCTCCAGCCTGTGGTCTTGAGCGAGATTGTTTTATTGGTGTTTTGTAAAAGAATGTTGGAAAAAACATCTTGCAATTGTAAGTTTTTAAAACAGATGCTCAGAAGCAGCCAGCCAGTCAAACAATGCAATTTCAGCACATTTTCATGTTGTTAAAGCTGGAAGGAATGCTTTTGACTTGTGGGGGAGATACGGCTTTCTTGAAACCTGTGTAATTTTCAGATACGTGTGCTTGTACCTTAAAACTGTTCTTTAAAATATGTTCATTGTTACGGGTATTGAATGTAAAATAAAGCTAATCTATTTTTAATTATTTTTATTGAAGAAGTACAGTTAAAAGAACTAACAGTAACTTCTGCCTGTTCTCATTCCCACCGCCCCTGTTCATCCCAAAATTAAAAATTGCAAGTCAAGCAATAGAGCCAAATTTGAAAGCTGTCAACCATGAAACACGGTAGCTGATGGAAATGCTTCCTGTTTGACTACAGCAGATTTTGTTGTATGTACTGTCAGCCTTTATGGCTTGCTGGAAATGCGCATTGTCATGCTTCTGGAAAATGAATCTTCTGCATTACCTTGTTGTTTATGCAGTGTCCTGACTTGACTAGGAAAGTTACGCTTAAAAAGTAAGCCAAGGAAATAGTGATGGATTTCACTGGTTCCTTTATCTGCAAGGGTAAATCTCAGGAGCTGAAACATCGAACTCTTTGGCTGGTGTGTTGATCGGTGTCAAACAGCACGGTTTGTCCGGCTCACTACACCTCAAAGAGCATATGTCATGTGCTGCATTCTATTGTACCACCAGCAAAAGCTCATGTAAAATACTCATAATTTTATACTGTATTTGAAGGCAGAAGGTGCAGAGAACCTAACCAAAGCAAAAATTTAATTTGGTATTTCTTGGCTATAGTACTTAGTCACTGCAGGCTCCTGGAAATGCAGCAAATGCTTGTCTACCTGTAACTGGTAACAGCAAGTAGGTACCTACACGTGTTCTCCCACTTGCTCTAAGGAGGTGATCCTCGTATACTTCAATGATATTTGTGTGAATATATAGTTATAGAAATAGATTTATTTCACCTATGATAAAGATGTTGGAAAATTCAAAGTCTTTGCAATTATAACTCAGATTTCAGGTTCAGCTTCTTTGTTTACAGATATGCAGTTTCCTATTGATGTAAAAACTGTGAGGAAGGATCATGAATTTTTAGATGGAGATGCAATTGAGTCATTATTCAGGTAAACATTAATTATGAATCATCTTTAATATAGAGCCTCCAGTCTTTGTGGTTATTTGTCATTCACCTTTTCACGCCTTTGTAAGTCCCTGACAAAAACTAAGGCACCAATGCTGCGACGGAAGGAAATCACTTTAACAGTACTGAAGGATGTGCTTAAGTTGGTTGTTCAAAAGTAGAGTAAGCATGTCCCTGCCTGTCTTCGTCAGCCAAGGTCTCAGTGACATTGTACTAAGCATCAAATCTGTCTTTCCTGTAATGTGAAATGTCTGCAGGCTGAGAGAATAATCAGTTCCCTGCAAGCATATGGTAGCATGACAGTTTGCTCTTTGGAATCGCATATTACAGAGCACAGGGATTTCCTCTGACTAGTGAGCTTCCCCAGAGCTGTTCCAGGAGATGAACAGCAAAAATGATCTGCACAAAGGATGTGGTTTTTGTTTTCTTTCCCTGGTTATTGTTTTGAGAGAGAAGCAAAGGTATTGATTTGAAATTACTGTTTTGCCACAGCTGTTCATAACACACAAGTGAAATTACATCATCAGTGCAAAGTCAAACTCACTGCTCTTTGGGCTTTCCCTGTGTAAGAGTGCCAGGGTAGTGCGGAGGCATTCTACTTTACTACTTACTGCAGTTATTGAAGCTTTCTCATTATGAGATTGTTTAGCAGGTGAAGTGAACTCCAGGCTATCCATGCCACACCACTTGCCCAAACCATATGCAATAAGAATTTCTAACTCTTAAAGGATTGAAAATTTCCTCTTCTGGCAAAGTGGTTTCGTCTTTTTCTGTATTGTTATGTCACCTGAATTCAAATTCTGGTTATAACGGGAGCACCAACAGGAGCTGTTTGTGTATACATCTCTAATGCGCAGCAGATAGAGAGAACTTCGGATTTATTTTGTTTCTTGATATGACTTCTGTCCTGAGTGTTCCTGAAAGGCTGTCGGTGTGCCTCGCTGTTAATGCTGTATATTTGTTTGACAGTTGAGCAGTGACTGTCTAGTCTGGGGCCTTATTGGTTCCACAAGTTTTGATTAGAATGATAGATAATAAAGTCCTTCCAAGTATACAGATTAATGCCTTAATTTTAATTTTTTTTTAAGAAGTCCACTCAGAGTTTCTCATTTTCAAAATTAAGAGTTATATATACAAATTTTCACAGTCAGTAAGCTCATCATATGATTTTTAATTAACTGATTAATTATGGTCCTCTTCTCTAATTTTAAGATGGCAGAACTGGAACTGTGAACATCATGGGGTTGTTAGTTGGTGCTGGTTTTGGCAAAAGGTATGGAGAACCCCTAACAGAATATCATCTTTGACATCAGTAATGAAGGCTTCATGGTAGAAGTTTGCAACTACTTTGGTGCATGTTTATTTTCAAGAAATTTAAATAGTTTAAATTTAAAACATCTGTCTTTTTTCTTACACCCTAGACGGTTGAACACATTGAACAAGTGTGCATCAATGAAAATAGAAATAAGCCATCAGAGGAAACGGGTATGTTTGTGAAAATAATATTATTTTTTTCATTAAAAAATGTGTTTAGCTATTATTTCAAATATCTGTTTTTAATAGGTATATAAAGGATTAGCAATTTATTAACTTTTCTTTCTATTCTCTTCCACTTGCATTTTCCACTGAAAAACATAGGGGTGGAGATAGAAATTATGTAATGTTCATTTTGTAACTTTATAAGGTAGGTTACGGATGGGTTTTGAAACAGTTTTTAAAAATAATTTGACACACATTACTGTCCAATAGTGTGGCACCAAGGCCCCACCTCAGCATGTCTTTTATTGCTCTCCTAAGTAGTTTCACACCTTATTTAAGGCCTGAAAGTGAAATTTCATTCTTGGTGACTAAATGAAGGATAAGCAATTGAAATGGGCAATCCAAATAGTGTCAGCCAATGTCAAATGTCCAGCCAATAAAAGCTGGATAGGTTTTAGCTGTGCTGGCTTTGTCCTGTCCTGCAAAAACGTACCATAGCTAAAACAGTTGCTATAGCCACATCTTGGCTGGTTAGCACCAGGATTGTAAAGCCTCTTACCATAGGTACCATGGATTAACTGCAGGACTAGCAAGAAAATAAAGTCATCTTTTGGAAAAATGGCTAGGGTTTTTGGAAAGTTCCACTCTGCCGTCAGGGAAGAATGGGGCAAGAGAGGGTCCTCCGAGAAGAGACGGGTCATTCCCATCTCTCTAACAGTTCACTGGCCAGGCACTTACTTGGAATGGGGACAAATGGCCAGTGAGACCGAGGTCTCCCAAGAGGGTGCACCAGATATTGATGCTGCTATAGTCCCACAGTCAAATGCTATTTTACCTGAAAGTGGTTGAGTTTTGGTCACAGAAGCATGGAAGAGTATTTGATTTGTTTGGCCTTAGAAAAGGGCATGTAAATCCAGTCCAATTATCTTTCAAAACCTTTGGATTTGTTGCAAAACAGAATTTTTCATCCTCAAATCAAATCTGTCATCTTTAGCCATGGTAAACTTATCAGATTTTTCAGCATGCTTGGGAGTAATTTGTTAGTATGTTCTTCAACTAACAGAACAGAGCTCAGGGCAGACCTTCAGTGTTAGTTGTGGTTCTGTATGTTGGTCTTGGGGGTTTTGGATAGGCAGAAAATTGAAGTCTCCTTTTTTGTTACATGTTTTGGTAATTTAAAGTTTGCCAAACTTTGCCCTTGAACTGTACTTTTTTTTTTTTTTTTTCTCCTTCCAAGAGTGATGACTCTGAAGATGATGAACCTTGTGCAATAAGTAACAAATGGGCTTATGAGAGGTGCAGTCAGAGATGGTCTCGTATCGAGAGCCTAGAAGGTTTCCCAGGAGAGGAAGGTGCTAGTGCATCAGTCCCAGGCAGTCCAATATTGAAAAACATCAGCAAGGAGGAGGATACTATCTTTCTGGATTATGGAGAGAAACATGATGTGTCCTCAATTCACAGTACTAGCAGTGCTGATAGTGACATTGTTAGCTTCCCAAAACTTTTTGAAGATGTGGAAACCAGCATGAGTTCCTCAAGATGTTCCTCAATTAAGGTGGCTTCACTGGACTCTGCTTTTAGTTGTTCTTCTCCTCCCAGTGAATTTTTAAATATCACCAGTGAGGAGAAGCTTTTGGGTAAGTCACCATATAAAAAGAGGAAGAGCCTTCTAAAGAAAATGGAGAAATTGCACTTAAGGAGCTGCAACTTAAGGAGTGGTCACTCAAAGGCAAAACCCATAATAAGTGAACCTGTTCTTCTGGAAGGGCTTAATGAAGAAAAAATGAAGATGCTGAACTGCGTAAATATTTCCGACCTCTCTGGCATCCAAACAAAGAACAGTTCTTCCTTTTCTCTCCAGAACTGCAATAGCCACAATCAGTCTGAAAACAGCAGCACAGTGAGCACTCCGAGTCCTGTTACAAAACCACGAAGCCACTGTGAAGGAAGTGGGGTGTATGCAGAAGACTCTGATTCTGGCATGCTCTTGCTGTGGAGTGATCTATCTCAGCAAAACCTAAAAAATGATGTGAAGTTACAAATGAACCAGGTGTTCCAAATACCACAAGGCCATAAACCTGGCACTTTCCCCAAAGCACTTACAAATAGCTCCCTGTCACCAGTAGACAACTCTTCTGTCAACTGGAGAACTGGGAGTTTACATGGGTGCAGGAAGAGCCGGAGCAGAAGCAGTTCCAAGGATGCCAAAGCCCGCGGGAGTCCCCTTTCAAGCACAAATAGCCGGCTAAGTGTATATGACAACATGCCCAATATCGAACTTGGTAATTTGGAGGCAGCACAAGTTGGTGATGATGATGTTTTTTCAGAACTGAACAATGTTATAGAGGATGTCAATGGTCTCAAAAAGTTGGTTGATCAGTGGACAGCAAAGTTCTCAGATGGTGGGGATTTGGACTTTGCCAGTGACTTGACCTCTTTGTATCCATCCTTACCTAAAGAAATCTGTCTTGAAACAGAGGGCTCAGAAGATAAGACCGCAGACCTCCCAGCCGCTGAGGGAGAGAGCAGCTGTGAACTGGGCAAGGAGATCAGTTCTACAGGCCTGGCATACGTGACAGACTCTAAAAAGACCAACAGGTCAGCTGTCCTCGGGTTTCCCTATTAGACTGTCCCTTGGGAATCTTTCCCCATCGATTCTCTCCACTCAAAATGTAATTGCTTTTCTGGAATAAAGTATTAAGTAAATCTGTTCTGGGTAGCAGGGTCGGCACTGCTGGTACCAGGTACTGCTGGTCTGTAGACACTCGGTATCTGTGTCTGCTCTGACCTCTGTAGTAGAGGAGTACATAATCAGCAGGAGTACTCTAGACCTCTGGAATCAGACTTCATGGCTGGCTTGCTGTATTTCTTATTGAAACATTTTGTATTGCCAGAGCACCTCCTGGATGATAAGTACCTTGTTTAAATGCAACTAACCATATGGTGTTTGGGAACTGCCGGTCATTTAGGTGTTAGGTGCTTCACAGATGCAGGCAGAAAACTAACGAGGGCAGTGAGATAGTCGTAAGCCTAAACAGTATTCATCCCATAGGCACGGGAAGCAACACTGGTCTGTGGAAGAGAGTGTGAACTTGGAAAGCCTTCCCATCCAGACTGACAGCCAGTCAGCAGCCCAGCTAGCCCGGACACAAAAGCTGGCTTTGTTGAAACTCACTGCTCTGATGGACAGATACTCCCCTTCCAGTAAGCAGGGCTGGAACTGGTAAGTTGTCTAATATTAAAGCAGCCTGTGTTAGAAAGACAGGATTTGATATGTAGGCAGGTGAATTTCCTTGTCTGTCTAGATTACTCATGTTCAAGGGGAGGAATTTTCATCCTGTTAAATCGCTGGCAGTTCTGTGGTTGTTTCAATAGCTCCAGGATTTCCTCTGCCATGGACTGCACTTCTGCTCCTCGCTGGTGGTCATGTTGTTACCGATTCTAAAGCAAGTTATTGTTTCTCTTTAAATCTGCCCATTTGCAGGGCTTTGTCAGAGGTCTTCACAGAGATTGCAGGACCTGAGGTGAGAGCTGACTGGGCTGAGAATCCATCTTTTCAGCACCAGGTCCCTGTTTGAACTAAAACCATGACAAAGGCAGTCACCCAGAGGACTTAGACGTACCGGTTAGCGTCTTGGGATAGGGATCTAGTACTTGAATATAGAAAGAAGTGAAAAAAGCCTGCAGTGTCGTAAAGGGATGGATTGTATTTCACATGAGGATGCTTTATTAAAGCTGATTTCAGTTTTGAAGTGAGAAAGTCATTCCTGTAATTGCCCTCAAGATTTTCTCTCTATCTTATGATGCTATGTGTACAGGTATGTGGCAAAATTTGGGGTTGTGGCAAGTGTAACTACATCCTTTCCCATGCATTTAACTAAAACAGCAGGCAGAACTGTCCTGGAGAGCTAATAATTTGCATGCACTGGTTTTTGTTTTCAGGACTGTACCAAAGTTCATTAAAAAAATAAAAGCCTCTGACTACAAGGACAAAAATGTGTTTGGGGTTCCTTTACTTCTGAATGTCCAGCGAACAAGCCACCCGCTGCCTAACGGCATACTGCAAGCACTGGACTATTTAAGAAACCACTTTCTTGACCAGGTATGAACTTGCGGCAGCCCAGAGCAGCGCTGTTCCGTAAATGGATCTGCTCCAGGGAACAGTCTCTGCTTCCAGCTTTTGTGAGGGACTTTCTTACCTCCTAAGGCTCTGAATAGGCAGAAGGTGTAGTTTCTGAGCAGGTGGCCTGTGAGGAAATGCCAGCGCTCTTTCCTGCTGAGGGTACCTTTAGTCTTGTCTTGTATTTTTGTTCCTTGCATTGCTGAAATCATCCAGTTGGTTCTCTTGGTGCAGGCAGTCAAGCTGTCTTCTCCTGGTGAGTAGCAAGTCTCTGCTCCCTTAGAAAGTAAATCTAACACACAATGTCGTTATTCCCTTCATTCTGTGGTTGCTGATAGTGCCAGAGCTAATGTGATAATTAATCTTGTTTCAGCTGAAATGTACTAAGCAGAGAGAAAACATGAGAGCAGTGGCTTTGACATTTTTTTTCTGGATCCAAATCCTTATTTTTCTACTAAGTAGGGATGTGTACGTGGCAGTGAAAGTGTGTGTTGCATGTGGTGTTCCCATAGCGTATTTACAATTGCATAGGTGTGTGATATTATGCTGAAGCACAAAAATGTGTGCATCCTGTGAAGTTATAATGTAGTTCGGTGGCACATACTGGAGTGTGAGCAGTTGGCTTCTTATGAAGGCAGTCTATTTTGTTTTGAAGTCATGGTATCTCATCAGTTAATATAAATAAGCCGATGGATGTAAATACTGTCTCAGTGGCACACAGTGAAAATTTCAGCAGAAGCTCTGTTGAGGTAGAGTTTGTGAGAAACTTCTAAATCTAGGGTTTTATCTGAAACTTGATTGACATTCATATTAAAAATAGAATCACCATTTCCCTCAGAATGGCAGTTGCTCTTTGCCAACCAGTAGACATATTAGATGTTATCAGATTTATTAGATGTTAAACCTGAACCTTGTGGATCTCACAGTCTGAGTTTGTTTGCTTCAGGATGGGCATCAATGTACATTTGCTTTTTGATAAATGCACGTTGGTGCATAATCTTGCAGTTCTAATGTGTGAACATTTGCTCAGGCAAACTGACAGATGTTAATTGTAATGATTTTAAAAATAAAATGAGTCATTTTGCATTAAATAAAAAGCAAGCAAATAAATGTGAAAATCAGTATGTCTTTGACAGCTGGTTCTGTGGGCATCGGACCTGGTTGGCCTGGGAGGAATATCTGTGCTGCTTCTAATGATACAAAAAATGTTGGTGTTAGATCCCACTACAGTAGGGTCAAAGTTATCTGTCAGAAGGAAGGTGAAGGATTGGTTATTTGTCAGAAACTTGATTCCTGATGACTCCTCTCTTTAATATTTTCTTTTCCCTGCAGGTTGGCCTGTTCCGAAAATCCGGTGTTAAATCCAGGATTCTGTCTTTAAGAGAAATGAATGAAACCAACCCAAACAATGTATGTTATGAAGGGCAGTCAGCGTTTGATGTGGCAGATATGGTGAAGCAGTATTTCCGAGACCTTCCCGAGCCTATATTTACTAGCAGGCTCTGTGAATCCTTCCTCCACATCTACCAATGTAGGTAACAAAAGCTATAGTTTTCTGATTCCTTGAATGCCTTAATATTGAGCTGTACCAGGCGGTGGCCAGACTTAGGGCTAGTGCTCTGTCCTCTTATAGTCAGAGGACACAGGCAGGTTGTTTCTGAAAAGATGAGTTCATTGCAGCTCTGGACTTAAAAGTTTCACATCTGCATCCTATGGACCAGCTATTTTCTAATACTGTGTCTTTCATGTTCTTTGAAGGATGAGTGTAATAACAGTTGCTGCAGCAGCCCTTCCAAAGTGTGTTTTTTGAATCGTCATTTCCTTATGCAGAATTAAGAGAGAGTCTAGCTCCCTTGTTCATGGTATGAAGTAGCTCCTTGTGCAAGAAGTCATGTTGTATTGATGAAATTTCTTTATTAGGGTGCCAAATCACAGCTGCTGTGACACAGCATCTTTGCCTGGAAATGCCAGCAGCTTTTTGCCTGTGCTCTCACTGTTACTATCCTTGAAACTCAACCTAAAAAAGAAGGAAATGTGCAGTTGAAATCTACTATTGAATATGGTTTTAAACAGGTTCTGTTTCCAGTACTTGACCTCCAAGGAATTAACTCTCAAAAAGCAGCTGGGTTGGGGAAAGAACTTGCTGGAGGGGCTTGTGATGATGTTGCTATAGGCAAGTTTCCTCTTCTTTTGAGAAAAGGTTTTGAAAGTCGAAGTATGAGATTTCTGAGTGGACTGGATTTCAGCCTGTTTTATGTGACTGCTATTGACATGAACAAATGAGCTGCTGCTACTGCCCTGTGTATGCTCTAGGTCCCTGAAAGTTTGGTGGGTTTTATTATTTAACCTGTCAGAATTTTAGAATTTTGTCTGAAAACAGTTTATTTGTTTTAAGTAAGTTTTCTTTTTGCATCCACAAATCCTTTATTTAAGGAGATCCACAATTCCTGTGTTCAATGGGTGTGGAACCATTTTCTTCCATTTATTGTAACCTGGCCACTGTCTGCCTCCTGTTTTGGGGTAGAGACAGTAAACGACTGAGTTCTACTCACCAATCTTCTGCTACATGTGACTTGAGCAAGTGCTCAGATTAAATTACTATCTTTTCGATATAGGAAATGTGCTGCTTTCACCAAGAAGCATGTTTTGTGTGTTCTGTATATGTACTACTTAAAGGGGAAGAGAAGTGATGCTCTACCCTTCGTAGTGGTGTAAAATCTTTTTGCTAGGGCGATGTGTGGCAGGATGCAGCACACCTACTCTCCGGCAGGAGCTGTTTGTTTGGGCACATGGTCTCACTGTGTTTTAGTGTGGATCAAAATCTGTTGGCAAAACATTGTTCTCTGAATTATCTGAGAGCATCTGTCCTCTTCATGCCTGAAGCTGAAAGGAAAAGACAGTAGAGTAGGTATCTGCTCCAAAGTATCATTCCAGAGTAATATTTTATGGAGAGACAAGCCCTCATTTGGGTTGTAACCAGAGCTGGTTCAGGGTAAGTTTGT
>JAVJGJ010000061.1:48596340-48619086 GCA_035590215.1 Microhierax caerulescens
GGGTAAGTTTGTTAGCATGGTGTTCAAGATAAATTGCAAGTCGAGCACCAGCATCTCTGCGTAGGAATGTTCATCTTGATGGGCAATAGGAGAAAACTGTACTTGATTGATGTGATTGTGATAATGGCCTTTGCCTTGTCTGTTGTGAGCTAGTGTGACAGGAAAATGGATGAACCTACAGTTTCAATGCCCTGCTCAGGACTCTGTTGATAGATGATTCCTCTGCAAGTCAAGTGCGATTTTCATAATTTTTTCTGTTTTCAGACGTGCCAAAGGATCAGCAGTTTCAGGCTGTCCAGGCTGCTATTCTTCTTCTCCCAAAGGAAAACCGAGAAGCTTTGAAAATACTCCTGTTCTTCCTGCGAGATGTGGTTGCTTTTGTTGAGGAAAACCAGATGACCCCAACCAACATTGCTGTCTGTCTTGCACCTTCTTTGTTTCACCTCAACACCCTGAGACGGGATAGTTCCTCCACCTCCACGAGGTATTAGCATCTTACTGCTGGTGGTGCTGCTGTCCACAGTGTTCTTCGCTGTAACAACACTTTCTGTAGCTGGCCTAAGATCAGGGTTTGCTTTTAAGGGGGAAATAGCGTATTTGTCTGGGTTTGTCTCAAATATGGTTGTTCAGGTCCAGCAGGAGCTGAGCACAATGCGTGGAGCTGAGCACAGTGCATGGAGCTGATCACAATGCATGGAGAGATCCAGCAGCTCATTGTCCAGTGTAGAGCACAGTGGTAAGGCCCCCGTTGCCATGTCCCTGACCAGCCTGCATGCAAGCTAGCCTGCCTCCCTCACAACTGCTGCGCTCTCTGCGGCTGCCCACAGGTCCAGCTACCCAGGAATCCAGCACATGGCCCACTGTTGGCATTAAGGTGGTGCTGACCATTGAAAATGTAGCTCATGCACTGGCAACGTAAGCCAAGGTGCAGCTTCAGGGCCCTGAAGATATCTGGCAGGTTGTAGCTGTTGCTGGCACTGGTTCTGCTGGGTGATAAGGGGATCATTCCTGCAGAACTGAGCCACAGGGATTCTGTAAATTATCTTAATAAGTAAAAGTGTCTGGGTTGCATAACAACCCCTGTTCGTACGTGCAGGGAGGAAGGTGCCCTTGGGCCAAAGTAGACAATCTCTGAGAGCATTCATGCCTTATCTGGTCTCCTGAGGCAGGGCTGTTTGCTTTACTCTATGCTGCTGGGTCTGGACAGACACTTATCAGGGTAGAAAATGACAGCTGACTTTGATGGAAACATTGTGCACCCATCAGAGCAGCAAGTTGATCACCTCACTTGGGGATCTAAAGATGAGGACTAGTTCCGCAGAAGCTGTCAGATGTGCTATTGGCATCTGTCAGGCTAGTAACCAGGCTCTGGCTAGAAAACACTCAGGACTTTTCTTTTGAATGGCACAAACCATCTGAAAATGCAGAAGTGTACCTAGAGCCTAGGGCTGCTCACAGCTCTCCTGGGCTGAGCCAGCACGTGGTGACGGAGCCCTGTGGTCACTGCGAGGGCAGCTGGGGATGCGATGGAGCTTTAGTGGCAGCAGGTCCTTCCTGGATTGCAGCTGTGTTTGAGCTCCTGGGAGTCATATTTTGAGAGTTGTACCTCTTTGGTTTACATGAACATTACTCTGAAATACTAGGACCAAAAATAGAAAAACAGTTTTCTCTTTGTTGTCGCTGTTTAGAAGCCAGGATGCTTTGAAGCTTTAGCTTTTTTGTAACTGGGCATTAATGCCATACTGCAGGGTTCCGACTTCAAAGGGTAGAAGCTGACAGGTCTGACTTTGAGGAGCAGCTCTGAGGACTCTTATCTTCCACCCAATTTTCAAGTCATTTGGCAGGAATGCACATAGATAAAAGTATCAGAAGCTGGGATTAATGAAGTCATATAATGAATAAAAAGAGGGGACTGTTTTTGAAACGTGTTTGGTGTGATTTGGGCCAAAGGATTTAAAAGGTTCTACATGGGCTTTGCAGGGTTTTAAGGGAGCTTGATATTTGAAAGCTATGCACAAACCAGTTTGCAGTCATTGCCGTCTTTGGCCAAATGTGTGATGATGTGTTTGGGGAATAAAAAGCCTTGACTTGCCTTTCTTGGGCATATGTTCTGTTCCCACTGGTCAGTCCTGGCCTGGGCACTTTCAGGATGTGCTGGGAGGGAACGCTGCCTGAGGACCTTGCTGCAGCAATGTAACGTGAGCCCCTACGTGGTGTGTAAGGGTCCCTCAAAGCAGTGTAAGCTGCTGGTTTCCAGCCCGCAGGGGTGCTAGCTGAGTAGGCACCTTGTACTTGTGGTTCACAGCATCTGGCTCACAAGCCTTCCTTTCACCTACTCCTCTCTGCAGATCGAGTCAGAGGAAGTGCAGCTTGGGGAAGCCAGACCAGAGGGAGCTGAGTGAGAACCTGGCAGCAACGCAAGGCCTGGCCCACATGATAACGGAGTGCAACAGACTCTTCCAGGTACGTCGCTTACTGTAGCAAAGCAAAAGCCCTGACCAGCCTGATGTAGGTGGCCTGCTTTGAGCAGCAGTTTGGGCCAGAGCCATGCAGAGGTCCCTGCCCTCCCAGCTGTTTCTCTGAGCCTGTGGCAGGTGTGAGTCCAGCTGACTGCAGAAAAATTACCGTCATTGCAGACTTTACTGCAACTATTTGTAAGGGCTGTGAGAGCACTCCATTTCCCCCTCCATCCACTAACTGCTGTGGGGGTTTGACTCCCCAGGCTTGGGGCCATCTCAGTACCTGTGAGGCAGAGGCTGGAATATGCTTGTGCAGGGAGGCCCTGGCCAGGGCCGACCATCCCTTCATGTGGGAGAGGTGGAAGTTGAGGTTTTGCTGCTGGGGCCTGGGCAGAGCAACGGCCACGCCTGCGCATGGCCATGGACCACAGTAACCTGGACCTTGACCCACAGACTGACTTCCCGGCTTGACCTCGGCCTTTCCTCGTCATGATGGACTTGCCTGGTGATCGCTAGACTGGCTGACCCTGGTTGCTGTCGCTGGATTTGATCCTGACCTCCTTTGCTGACTCACCTTCCTGGCTCAACCTCGGACCTCATCACCATGGTTGTGTCTGATGATCTGGACTCTTAGCTGACCCTGGCTGCCTTTCCTGTCCTGGCTCAGGTACTGTGGGACCGGGCAGCTGCCCTGCCAGCCCTGTTATCCCACTTGAGTCCCAGCCCCTTTCCCTCAGGCGGCCGCTGGCCCTTGGTGCACCCTGATAGTCGGTTTGGGGCTTCTTGTGCTCCGCTGCAGCACCACAGCTGGGCTGGGGCTGCTGTCCCACGGCTCCTCTGAACTGACACATGACCCTGCCCCAGAGCTTCCCCCAGCACTGACACCCCCCCAAAACTGGCACTTGACTTCTGAGTGACACCCGCGCCACCCTGGCCTGGGGTCTGACCTGTCTGTGGCATCAGTCCCCAAGCCAGCCAGGGCTCCCAAGTGACCATGGATCCCCAGCTCCTCAGCAGTGGCCTGAACCCCCCTGCCCAGCCCGAAAGGCCCTTGGGGTGCCCTGACACCTACTGCCTGCCCTGCATCTTACAATGAGCCCTGGCAACATGGGAGCTGGCCTCATCCCTGGCTGCATTGCCTGTCCATCCATGTCCGCCCCACCAATAGTCCCACAGGGACTCTGGAGCTGCCCTGGGACAGCCTGAACTCTCCTCCTCTGACCAGGGCACTTCACATGCACCACTGCTGCCAGCACTGTGAGCTGTGGGGCTGCCCCTTGCCAAGGGGTGCTGGGGTCCTGCAGATGTGCCCGCTGCCCTGCCAGGGAGGGGTTTGGTGCTGAGACTCGGAGACCACCTGGAGACAGCTGCTCTCCCTGCTGCTGGTGACCACAAGAAGCTGCAGCAGCTGGTTTGGGCAGCCTCGGCCATGCCTATGCCGGGACACACACCCGCTGCTCTGGACCTAGTCCTGGACTCTGATGCTTCGCCCTACCTGGTCACTGTGGCCATTGCTGGCCATCCTGGACTGCGGCTGATGCTGTTACTGCCACTGAACCTGACCCTGCCTCGCTTGGCCTCAGCACCTGCGACTGGGACCCTCAGCTGGCTGCCATGGCCGTGCCCAGGCCTGTCCTGTGTCTCCCTCAGGTACGGTGGGATGGGGTCCTGGCTGGTGAGGCACTGCCCAGCCCTGCTGCATGGTACTGTGCTCAGTGCTCCTGCTGCTCCCTGACCCCATGGTGGGACGCTCCAGAGGGGCCTGGCCTGGTGCCTGTGCCCAGCCCAGCCTGGGCAGAGGCACACGGTCACAGCGTGGGTGCACAGGCAGGTAGCACAGCACGTGGTTTGGGCACTTGGTGATGCCCCAGCACATACGGCTGTCACGCTGCTGTGGCACCGGAACTAGGTCAGGTGTTGGTTGGGGGCATCGTGCAGCCAGCCAGCAGGAGGGCACGGCTGCACACGCGTGCTTCTCACACCACAGCTGTCTGTATGGGAAAGAGCCAGGGGCATGGGAAAAACAGAAACGTGTATCTTTTGTATCTCTCTCTCTCTCTCTCTATATATATATACACACACATATGCATATGTCAGCAAACACCTACAGCAAGTGCAGTATCTCTTCTCTGATGGCAGCAAAGCCGCATTTCTGTGCTGCTTTACCTGGCGCAGCAGAGCTTCTGACAGATCCCAAAGCAAAGGCAGGAGCCACGGCCCACTGCCTTGTCGTCACTTGAGATCGATACGCACCCAGCACAGGGGTTTGCTGACTCTGCAGGGATTCAAAACACAGTTGCTGTGAGGGAAGGCATTTCCCGTGTGTCCCACTCTGAGGGAATGTAGCTAATTGATCTGCTCTTCCCCTGGGCTTCCTGCTCCTCCAGGTAAAAAACCTGCTGCCTGCCTACAGCAGTGGCTGGCAGCTGATGGTGCTGCTCCCACAGCGCACAGCCCGACTGCTGTCCTCTGAGGCACTGGGGAAGCCACCCCTTTTTTGAGGGCTGGTACAGGCCTGTGCTTGCTTGTAGGTGGTACACCCCACGGCCTGCACTCCATTGTGCTGGTAAGCATGAGTTTCACATCTCCCTGGTGTGTTACATCAAAGTCCAGGCCTTGAATGCAATGTTCAATCTCTTTTGCAGGTAGCTGACTGCAGCCTTGGTCAGCTCACTAACAACTTCCATGAGACAAGCATCCTGAGTGCCAGGGCCCTGCACTGCTGGGCTGGGAGGAGACAGCGCTCTGTGCTCTGCTGAGTGATGCCAGAGATGACATCAAAAGCTGGGTGACCTGCTGACACCTAGCAAATAAGGTAAAGGGGATGGCAGAGTTCGTCAGAGTAAGGTTGGCTCTGGGAGTATGGGTGACAGTACTGTGGTTGCAGGGGTTCCTGGAGGTGCTCTTTGGTGTTCTGAGTTCTCAGTCCTTGAACTCTACCGACTGAAGCAGAGCAGCACTGGACATGGGCCTGCTGAGTTTGGTTTCTGCAAAGAATTGTCTGAGCTGTGCCCGTGGCCCCTTTTGTCTTCTGAAGCCATGTTCCTGTTCTCTCCTTTCTTTACTTTCCCTATGTCTACTCCCCCCCCCCGCCTCTTCCTTTTCTTCTTCCCTTACTTCCTCCTTGCCTTTCACTCCTTTCCTTTCTCTCCTAAGGGAGTGCTGCTCCCCTAGGGTATCTTCCCTTACCACAACTCCCCACAACAGACATCAACACCTCCAGTTGTTTAAGTGCCTTTATTGTCACCCCACAGGGAACAGCTACATCCTCTGCACGGGCTTAATCCCCAGGATGTCGAACCCTTTGGCCATGACCGTGGCAGTGGCTTCACACAGCAGCAGCCTCCACATGTTCACCTTCACAATCTGGCCTGCAAAACACCAACACAGGAGATGGAGCAGCTGCTCGGAACAACTAACGCTGCCTTCCCCAGGGGAACCCCGTCAGCCCACAGCCTGGCCCTGGGGCTGGGCACGCTGAGCCCCCTCCCGTTCTCCCCAGGCCAGGCAGACTGACCAGCCCTTGTGCTTCCAGGTGCCTGGCTGCTTGCAACTCTCTACTCAACCTTCCTGCTCACAGGCAGTCGATACATGGGCTGTGCCAGCCACCCTCAGTCCTCCCACATGGACACCACTTGTTCTGCAGCAGCAAGTAGTGTGACAACGACCTTCCCAGCACAGGGAAACACCCTGCAGATTGCCTGTACCATGGTATGTGACACAGGCATGTGCAGCACCCCTAAGCCAACACTCACCACTCTGCCTGTCCTTCTCAACACAGTAGCAGTTGTCATAGAACTCGGTGAAGGTGGTGGCCAGTTCATAAAGGTAGTCACAGAGCGTGTGCAGTAACAGGTCCTCCAGGATTTTCTGCAGGATCTCAGGGAACCTCAGGATGCACTTGCCTAGTTTCCACTCCTTCTCATGGTCAAGGATAAGCACCTCCTCCCTGGCTGCCTTCTGCAGCATCTGCTCGTCAATACTGGCCAGGCGAGCAATAGCCCTGAAATGGTGCAAAACAGGGTGTGGGGGTGAGGGTCCCACCGCTCCACCTGCCCCAGGGCCAGCCTGCGGCTGGTCATGTGCCTGGCCCAGGCCACCCGCTGACCTTCTCACTTGCCCAGTCCTGGGTTACCAGGCCTGAAGGCAGCAATCATCCCTGGGAACGCACGGGGAGGCGCTCCCGGCGGAGGGATCCAGCAGGGCACAGCAGAGGAACAGGGAGCGAGGGGTGTGTTCTGGGCACTGATGCTGCCAAGCAAACCAGGGCTTAGGGTGCCAGAAAAACTGTGTGGGGTATGGCAATACCCCAGGTCAGCAGCTGCTGGAACACTGGTTCACCTTGTTCCAGCCACTCAGATCCTCTAATGGAATTATCAGACTCCCAGTTTCCTCCCTGCTGCCTAAAAGCCTGGGGGATGTGTGCTGCACAGAGGAGCCCTGTCTTGGTTAGCAGAGGACACCACTTCCAATGACAAATAAAATGTTGCCTTTGCCTAAGCCAGAACAGCTGTCTTTTCTTATGAACCCAACAGCACTGATGCAACTAAGCCACCCCTTTCCCATGAAGATGCAGAGAACATCAAAGGCCAACTCCAAGCAACTCCCTGCACGCTCAACCTACCTGATCCGTGTGAAAGCATACAGCAAATAAGCAGCTGTATTTCCTCGGTCATCCAGCATCTTGTCAAAGGAGAACACGTAATCATTTAGTCTGTTGTGGGAGAGATCTGCGTACTTAATACATCCAAAAGCGACTGATGTCTGGGCGGCTTTCAGCTCTTCGGGCGTGAGGACCTGTTGCAATTTCAAAGCAGGTGATAGTAAGACTGCTACACTGCCACACGAACCACAACAGCCCTGGCCCCTCCGCACAGCTGAAGAGGAAAGCCCAGGCTGCTGAAGGGGTTTTACACCCACTCTTCCACCTCTGGGCACCAGACAGCCCCACATCCACCCCTCACCTCTCTTGCAATCAAAGGGCACTGCGGCCCTGCCCAGGTCAAGGCTGAAGGCCTTGAGAATACACAAGACTTCCACGCCCCAGCACGTACCATCTATCTGCCATACAGGCTTGACGAGTACTGCGCTACTGCTTCTTACAACTGTGTGTAGACAGAACAAACGTGGCCCTCCTCCTACCCTTGCAGAGCATTTGGGACAGTCCAAACACTCACAAAACCCCTCTCTGGTGGAACAGTGCCCTGTCAGCACGGCAAAGCACTTTGTGTCTGACTCCCATGAGTCCTTGGGAGATTTTCAAGGTTTTTTTCTGTGCTTCCTCATGTTCCTGTTTAAAAAAGGACCTGTCAATTTCACCCTACTCTGCACAGCACCAAGGAGCTGCGCTTCCCAATCCCACTGTCTCACACAGCACTGGGACAGAGTTCCATCCTTCTGTTCCATTCCATATCCCACACTGCCCAGTTTGGTCCAGGCTATCAAGATGCAAGACAGACAGAAATCTCATTCAGCAAAGGGCTTCCAGCAAACTCAGCCACAGCCTCCGAGGGAAAGGGTGAAGCCAAAGTGCCCTGCAGATCCCCACGCATCCATCCCCAGAAGTCACTGCTAGCCCAGCAGGCCAAGGCTGCAGCTTGCCCCCGCCTCCTGCATCTCAGCGGGGAGTCACAGCTGTTGCCATCGCACCAGGGAGACCTGGACTGTACCTGCAAGGCCCAGCTCTCCAGTCCCACCCTCAAAAAGCTCTGCATTACCAGCCAGAGGCCAGCACGCTGGCTACAGCTCACACTTTCTCACTGCTATGTACCTGGGGACATTCTTCTTTCCCCATGCCAGCATCTTGCTGAACTACGGTCAAATAATGACACTGATTGTGCACACAACCCACAGCATCTCCTGGGTGGTTTGGCAGTGTCCGTATCCTCGGCTCACATCCCGATCTGCAAACTGTGAGCCTGTGAACAAATCTGGGAAGTTCTCAGGAAAGAGAAGCAATTTATCACAACTACCTTGTCCCGTTCCTTGTCTTTCAGCTTGTCCATAGCTCGTTTCAGCCCTTCTTCCAGCAGATCTATAAGGCGCACTGTATCCCCCGAACGAGTTTTGAACTTCTTCCTGAAAACACACAGCCAAAATGACCACCTGCATAAGAGGTGAAACATGTCCAATCTCTGCCAAGAGTGCCATGTGTGCCAGGACTTGTGTTAGAACTTCTTGCAGGGATTTCCACTGTTCACACCTTACAGCTTATTAAAAAAGCACATGCCCACGAACTCCTCCATATAGAGGAAACTGACATCACACAGACAGCTACAAAACTGAAGAGAACACCCACAGGGTGGCTGGGAGGGGTGACCAGGAAGGCTCCAATCAGAACTGTCCCACTTCCAGACATTAGTCAGGACACAATACCAGTGCCAGCCCCCAGCCCAGCAAGTCAGTCACCTTTAATTCTGTAACAAACAGCAAAACCACCCAGTCTGCACTGGCAAGTGACGCGCAGCATGCACCGGTTTAGGCACACCTTCACAGACACGTCAACAACTCCAGAGCACAAAGGCCTGGCTTGCACACAGGGCCACCAGAGGTTCTTTTCCCAGCTACAATGTCATTTACCAACGAGGCAGGTAGAAAATAATGGAAATCGTGGCCTTTACCATTGCCATCTCCCAGTAGCCACATCAGCTTCCACTGCGCTTCCACCAGCCATTCCCAGTGCCCCTCCCCAAATGCCAGGCAGCAGAAGCCAGGCCCAAGAGGGAACCTGACCACAGCACCAGTGACTGTGTGGATAAGGACCAGGACACACAGTTACAAATAACCACAGTGCTTTTTTTTGCATCCTCTTCAGAGGGAAAAATACAGCCCCAAACTTACTTGTCTTCTCCCAGCACCACTCCGAATGCAGCATGGGCTACTCTGGTTACTTTGGGATCATACCAGCCGATCATCTGTCCAGCTGCAAACACTGTTTGTAAATGCACCGACTGCAAGGAACAAATATCAACAGCTAATCCTCAACCCACTCCTCCTGGTAGTTTTCTTCCCAGCTTTATCTCCTTCACAATGCTGCTTGCACAACGAGACTTAAAATGTTTCTAGCTCCACAGTCAAATTCCACTTACAACAGCTCAACCTTCTAAAGAGTGTTCCTGGCCTACAGAAGCAACAAGTGGCAAATTCCCATCGCTGCTCAGATATGGAGCTGACAACCTTCCTCGGGTAAGGAGAGACCAAGTCTTAACAGTACAAATCTCATTCCAGACTCATCTGTTGAGACTCAGGCTTCACCCACCTTCAGTGCTATCTGGGTCTGTCCCTAATTGTTCTAGTCGGTTCTAAGGGCTCTTCATGGAGACTGCCAGCCACCAAACTAGATTCACCATTACTCCAATAAGGACAGGAGTAAATATACTAACCACACTAAAAAAACCCTACATTACTGTTGCACCCTTCTTTTAACACTTTCTGATGATCCGTGACAGCAGAGGCTGGCACACTCACCTGCCCGCTGTCGACAACATAAATAAGGATATCAGCCTTCTCTTCACACAACCTGTGTTTAAGAGCAGCTAAGTCAGATGTGTCGTATGTGTAACCTCCATCTGATTTCATGATCGTCAATGGGACAGGAAAACCAGGGACAAACACAATCTTTCGTCCATCATCAACCTGGACAAATCCTAGAAAAGCAATGGAAAACATTCTGTGTTGTATCGTATAGTGAGGTTTGTGGGCCAGCCCAGGCAGACACACTTCCCTTCCTGGATGCTACCAGAAAAAAAAGGCCATGTACGCATGTTACCAAATAATTAATGGCTCAAAAATATGAAAAAAATCTGAATATTAACTCCTTCACCAACCAAGTCACGTTTTATACTGCACTTCCAGAACTCAAGACCATGCACAAGGAATTGGAACTGTACAGATCTGGCCTTAGAGAAGAGACCTAACTGGATTTAATAACTCCTGTCACTGGCATCCAGGTTCACCTTTACAGTTGCAAAATCAGCATCACAAAGTATGTCATTAAAGGCAGCAGAAACTACTGAGATGCAATGAGGACTTTGCACAAAGTCTTTCTGAGATGAGTCAAAACGCTTTGGGTGGTGAGACTCGAACTGCCAAATCCAGACAGGAACACATAGAACTAGAGACTTTTTATGCTCCATTTGGCTTCTTCCCGGACTCAAATGCCACGGTTTTCACAGAGATTTCTCAATGTTCCCACACAGTCACAACACTAAGACCAGGAAGTCTGTCATGTATCACTCCTTGACCATTTACTAAGGATACAACAAATTCCAGTAGTACCTCACGCTATTGCCTACAAGTATCACCAACAAACTGCTTTTTGTGTCAGCAAGAAAGATCCAAGCTTTTTGGAATGAGACATGTAAGAATCAATTCTGCTAATGCTCCTCTGTGAGGAAAAGCCACACAAGATCCACCCAGCACATGTGGCTGAGAAAAAGAGCAAGGGTGGGGAACGTGCAACTTCAAAACCACCAGTCCTAAGCCTCGCTGAATAGGAGTGAGGTTACCTCACGCATCCAGACAGCTGCAGAATTTCTGACTCCAAGACCAAAAGCCTCACCTTTATCTTCAAATTCTTTCACGATGTCTTTCATCATCTCATGGTAGAATGATTCCCCTCTCTCTATGAGTGTGATGTCCAAGCAGTTGTAGATTTTCTGGAACTCTTGACAAGGGAAACATAACAAAATACTTCCATTAATTGCACACAGTGGAATTAGTAGCGTATATTTATCAGTGGGCACAGCAAGTCCCTAAAGGCATTTTCCATCTCTTGGTCAAGCCATGAGACTAGGACTGGGGAGACAAAAGATTTAGCTGAAAGCCTCCACAGACAGCCCAGTACTTTGTATTAGCTTTTTTCTTTAAGCTTCTGATAGCAGTGTGGCAGTGATTTTCAAAATAAAAGAGGATGGACTCAGACATAAGGTGAGGGAAGCCACGCTGTTCTACTGCCGAGACATGTTTCTGAATCTGACAGTCACCTTTCCGCGACACGTCACAGATCAGTTCCCATGCTTTAATGAAGTCTGGGTTTTTGCTCTGCAGCAGCACCACACATTGGTAGGCACGTTTCTTAAATTCCTCCTCTGTGTCAAACCTCCTCTTGGATTCCTACAGTAAAACACACCACATGAAAAAGCACCGCCTTCCAGCCTGAACCAAGCTTTCCTAACAGGCTCTCCAAGCACACTCATCTCAAAAGACAGAGGCAGCACGCTCACAAAGCCCTTTGATCATGCCCCAGACAGACAACTCAGTACCACATACCTCAGTGCCTTACCCAGTGGCAGGTTACTGCAATCACCAGTAACAGTGATCCAATTCTTTTGTTTCTCCAAAACCAGTCTGCAATTTGTAAAGGTCCTCAATCTGCTTTTCAGATGTTGACATAAATACCACACGTATTTGCTACAAATACCTTGTAAAAAGCTTGGAGATCCCCAATGGGAGGAGAAACCGTTAAGTAATCTGGAAATTTGTCTTGGAGGTGAGCAATGAGCATTCCAAACTGGGTGCCCCAATCTCCTAAATGGTTTAACCTTAAAGCAATTGAAGAAAACAGTAATAATGATTTTTCAAACATATACTTTAAAATACATGCATTTAAAAAAACATATTCTAGAAGAAGGAACACACATAATATCAGAACCAAAACCAGGTAAGCCCCCCCTCAATTTCACTGCAATGAAGCTGCTCCCCGTTTTGATTTCTAACCCTGCTATGCTTGCTCAGCTTAGTATGTTACGACACAGAAAGGATTATTTATGTGCTTATAAAAAAAGACCAATACAGACCAAAGCACAGCTACAGGTATTGCACAAATTCAGCAAACAAGCCCACCACACCCAAAAATGGACTCTCACCTCAAAACATCATAACCTGCAAACTCGAACAGTCGGCACATACTTTCCCCAATGATAGTAGACCGCAGGTGGCCAACGTGCATCTCCTTTGCAATGTTAGGGGATGAAAAATCCACTACCACCTTGGACAGAATACCAAAGGAAAAAATGAATAAAAGGCAGCGGTCATTACCACACCTCATGTGTTTAACCTGGGTTTTGGAGGGGGGGGCACACGTGGGAACACAGCTCGCTTCCACCGACCCTCACGCCCTTTGCCGCCAACAGCACACAGCAAGGAAGGGCCAGCGGGGAACACCAGAGCAGGCTTCCAGCCTGGGGCTCCGCGGCACCCACCCAGCAGTCAGGGGTCACTCCCAAGCTGAGCCCGGCACACCAGGCCGTCCCTGGGGAGCCCTGTCCCTCACCCACCAGAGCACGGCCTACCCCATGGCCCCCAGTCCTTGAGTCACATCCCACCTGTCCTGCTGTAGCAACCAGCTGACAAGGACATCCGCTGCACAAATCACATCGGAGGGAATTCCAAAGCTACCTGCTGTCCAGCACGTTTCATCTATATGGGAGCAGGCTGCCTATGCGCCCACTGCCTTACCTTTTTCCTTTTGCCAACAGCTGGTGGTTGAACTCCATTCATCAATAAACTGCTCAGCTGCTTCGACACAAAATCCTTTCTCAAGTGGACATTGATAAAACCTTTAGAGGAGAAAACCAGCAGTGAGTGCTGGGGCTGCAGAGGTGCCTCAAACCACTTTTTGTTTCCTTCCCCCTTGGATTTCTGCTTCCTCACATCAAGGACAAGAGCATAAGAAGTTAGCTTGACAAAACAAAAAAAAATTTCAGCAACAGGACAATAAAGCTGTCACTAGGAGACAATTTCTGTTCCCAGATTACTAAAGTCTGTTTCACACCACTATAGTAGCCTTTACTGCAAGAGTTAATGCTGCAAGTTAGTCTACTGACGTAACTCCTTTTTGCACACTCACTCAAAGGTGAATTTATAAAAACATTTTTTAATGAGAAAATAAATAATCTTGCCAGGGTTTGCAGAATGCAGAACCAAATCTCGCTTTGTGTCCTTTTTTTTGAATTGTTATCTTAAAACACAGTTTCACCTCAGATAACCCATGCTTGTGAGGTGACACTGTTTTACTTCTCCTGCTTCACAGAGCTAATGAAGGAGCTTGTGCCCAAGCACCTGAAGAGCTGTGCTATGTGATTTTTTTATTTATACTGAAGCCCTGAGGAATATGAGCCCTTGTATTTCTTCCTGGGCCACAGGGACAAAACAGATGCAGTAATGAATAACCTCCATGCTACTGCAGCATCTTCATGCTGAGAGGACAAGGCATCCTCTCCATGCAAGCAACAGTGAGAAGGGCACATTGATTTTTGCTGTGATTTCATGATTGTAGCCCGATATGCATCACCAGTATTCGAAGGGGAAAAGCTGGCCCCTTAAGGATCAGTGGAAAAATTGCTAATTAAAGGGTTTACGATCACACTTGCCAGTTCTAACAGAGGTACATTTTCTGTTGCTGCATCGAAGGCTACAAAACTCACCAAGACAGAAAAAGCTAATTCACCCTCTAACTGCAGTTTTAAATCATGAAACAGTTAAACTCAACTCAGCTTCCCTCATTACCAACCAGTATAAAGTTACCCTATCGGGTTTAAAACGTACAAAGTGTGTAACATGAAACTATCTTACCAGGACCGGCAATTTCAACCTTCTCAATACACTCATTGGCAGGAATATTTTTTGATATTTTCTCAGCGATTTCTCTTGGGCTAACCTTCTGTTCCTTGGTTTTGAGCAGCATCTGAAAACCAAGAAGATAATGTACAATTCAATCCTCCAAAACATTCTGCAGAGTGAAACAGAAAGCATAGCTACCGCGGCATTGCAAGATCCTCATGATCCTTTAGCTTCATAATGAGAGATGCACACAAAGAAAAACTTCTCTAGCGAATTTTAGATTAGATCAACTCTCTCTACACAGCTCAAGTCTAAACTAGACCCAACACATTCCTCCCTTCTGCTAAGGGCAATTAAAAAGTAGTCCCTAAGTCAAAAGAAAATTTTCTATGCTGTTTTTCAAAACCTATTAAGTGGTTTGGGAAATCTGTATTTCTCTTAAGCTAGTAAAAGGGGAAAAACTCTTTAAAAACCAACATAGCTGGCACAGTCCTTCATACTGCTTCAAAATCCTGTTCACCAGTCTCACGAGTATCCTGAGCTCTGCCAGCATTCACATTTGAAGTTTTGAACCATGCCTACAGTAGATGCTGAGTGTGGTTTCAGAGGAAGCCTGCTGATTTATGATTACAAGCAACCAAAGCAAACTGCCTTCAGCCCTACCTTAGACTCAGACTTAATAACTAAATAATATCCAACAACCGAATGAACCAAAGATAATCCTACCACTGCCCAATTTTCTTCAAAGAGCATCAGAAAAATTGCTGGTAAAGTAGATCTCCTTTTCCCTCCAGACATAAATGGCCCACTGTGAGGAACTCTAAGAACACGATGCAAGTTCACACACAGCGTCAGAATGGTTTGGGTCGGAAGGGACCTTCAGAGATCATCTAGTCCAAATCCACAATTTCTTTGTTCCCAAAGCCTCTTCCCACAGCTTTTTGCAAACCTTACAAAAACACCCTTGAGGAGCATTCTGTGAGCTAGCCCAATCCATCCTTTGCAAAACACTTCATTCACACTGTAAAAGATTCACACAGCTATTTGTTTCTGAGCATGTGATTTTCCATTTTTACTGTGATGTGTCTGAAAATAATCTATCACCTCACTCCCATCAAAGCCACAAAGAGCATGTACCGCTCTGCCAACTCAGAATTGACAATCACGGCTGCCCGTATTTGCTAAATGTGACTTCTACCTGAGTTTCAGCTTCCTGTTTAGGCTGTCATACAGTTGACCGTAACAGGATCCTTACAAGATGGCAAAGGCCTAGAACGGGCAAGAAAATAAAACCTCCGTAGCCTTTAATGCTACTCAAAGCGCAAACTACAGGAAAAATAAATGCAAAACCAGATTATGGGCATGCCATACCAGGTTACAGGCCTGTCATCTGAACCATTCCAGAAACAGTCACCCTACTCCTATTACTCTAAGGAGCAAGCAGAGCTCCTGGCTCCAGCCCCAGGCATTAATATGCTAACAAGCTCCCAGGACAACAGTATGCATTTGTGAGAGCTGTTTCCACATGGGAGCATTGCAGGGAGAGGTTGTTGCCTGGCACGTACTAGTGCTGCCCTGAGTCAGGGCTCCTCCTGCTCCTCTGGCAGTCGTGGTGACCAGCTCTACACAGGGGACACCCCAGGGGAGCAAGGCTCTACGGGCACGTGCACCACAGTCAAAGTCTCTAAAATTCAGGCCGACAGAAAGCGCATCACCTGCTGCTCTCAGAGGGAAATGACTGCACTGCATCCCCTGGCTGTGCTGTGCTGATACGCTGAGTGCGCTGCGTGTGTGAGCACTGCCCAGCTCTGGCCCAGCCTACACAGCATGCCTTTCCAGGGAACAAGCTCTCCAGCCAAGGCCAGTACTAAGAACCCTTATTCAGCAGCACAGCTGACAGTCTGGATCTTGACACCCTGGCTTGAAGGGGACTGTTCAGACACTGAGTTATGCAAACAACGTCAACACTGAGAAGCCAGGACTGCTTGAGAATCCCGACCACGAATTAATTGGGGTAAAGCAGCAGTCAAAAGCACAGCAAAGCTCTGAAAGCCCATGTCAGTGCAGTCACCCAGGGTGCTCCTCTGGCTGCAGCCCAGTCACAATATGCTAATGAACCAAGGGAAGATGACACATATTTGTGAGGGCTGTTGCCACCTCGGCACTTCAGACCAAGAGCCTGCTGGCTGGCACGTATCGATGCTGCCTGGAGGTCAAACTCATTGTAGCAGGACAACAGACATAGTGGGTCCAGATGACAACCTGGGAGAGTAGAATTCCACACATGTTGGTGCAAGTCCAATGTCAAAATTACCAGGCTTACAGATTAATAAAGGTGAACTGACAACAGAACGCTTAAAAAAAAATAAAAAAGTTGCTTCTGTTGACATTGTGAAATAACAAATCTGTAACTACAAAGGGTCTACCTATTCACTCAAAGGCATCAATGCACTGGAAGTTTGGACACCTTAGCAGCTAAGCTAGAATGCACTACTTCTTTCGCCCCACCTCCTGGTTTTACTTCAGCACAGTCCCAGCCCACTGAGTGACTACTGAAGTGTCCCCTACTCTGTTGGGTCCTCTTTAGTCAAGCATTTTCCAGAAAGCAGCAATGTTGTAACTTTCAAAGTAACTGCTGATACTAGCCAGGTTACAAAACCCCACCCCTTCCTTGCACACACTTAACAGGTGCTCTGTAAAGTGGAACCATTCTTAGAGTTGCCTAAAACCCTCCAAGATCAGAACAATATAACAACCCCCCATGTTTCCTGCCTTTTGCTCATTTAAAAGAAAATACAGATGCCACCGACTATACATGGGGGGACACCCACACAGCCTCAGCAAACGCTTGGGTAACTACAGCCAATCGGATAAGAACAAGAGCACAAACACTGTACGGAACAGCGCGCTCAAATCTGAAAGGGCATTTGCCACAAGACTGAAAACGCTTAAAGGAGTACAACGATCAGGCAAACTCAGCTGTAACCAGGGAATTACGAAGAGACTTTTGAAACAATGGAGTCAGCTAAAGAAGTATGAAGGATGGCACCTGAGCAGTGGTCTACACTTGGTTGGATGCTGTGAGGTGCTTCACGCACACCACAGCTGCGCAGGCTGGAAAATGACCCATGCCACCAGGTGCCACGAGTGGCCCATGCCACAGCTGATGGAGGGCAGCTCAGGCTGCAGCATGCAGGGACCCGTGCCCCAGGCTGGCGCACAGGGCCCCTTCCCACTGCCGTGTCAGGAAGCTGCAGCACCAGCAGGATGCACGTGCAAAAGGGGAACCCTCACTCCTGGAGATGTTCAGAACTCACCTGCCCTGTGAGAAGGGGGTGTGTGCAGAAGCGTGTGTGGGGACATAATACTTTCCTGGTGTTACAGAAGAGCATTTAGAGATTTGTAGGTGTTTATCACCATTTTGTAACTGCCTAGGCTTGTAATTTATTGTTTTCCTGATAGTTCCAAACATATAGCTTACCAATTAGTAGTTAATTGCACATCATTAGTAAATCAATACAACACTTAAATCCTATTTTGATTTAGATCCCATGACCAGAGAAATTTTTCTGTGTGACACGTTACCCTCTCATACCAGTCATCTATAAAGAGGTTTAAAGGTCTACTGTGTGAAAGCCAATGCTTCCCCTAAAATGCTGTTAGATACTCACTGAATTCTCAGCCCAGAGAAGGCAACAAGCCTGGAAGAGGTCCAATATTGCAACCCTCACTGCACTGTCTACCACTTAGCTTTCAACAGACAGCATCCCCACTTTTTCTTCTCTTTGTAAGATCACTGAGATATACCTGCGTTATGCCCATGGCGCTGTTACACTGGTAATCCCCAAATTTGGGCTGCTGACTTGGCGTCACCACTAGCGGAGGGTTTTCTAAATCTGGATAGGCAGCTTGAATAGCAGCTCCAAAGATCTCCTGAAGACAGCTGTTGATATTAATCATGCTTTTAGCTGTTTTACTTCTTTCCTCTTGAAGGCTCTGAAAAAACAAAATCCAGAAGGTTAAATTCGCAACATCTGAGGAGCCGTTACATCCCACTTCTTTCCTTGGCTGCCTGGCAAAGCATGGCTGACAGATTTGGCTGACACCTCTAAGCACAGGAGTGACAACATCCACAACACAAAAATCACGTTGACTCTTCTCCCTTCGAACCTCCCAGCGCAAACACCTCCCCTGAACGCAGGGCTGTGTTACTTCTCACACCTTTGTCAGTGATCCTGGTGGAGGCCTCAGCTGGGCTGCCCCTTACATGACCAGCCAAGACTCGACACTGTGTGCTTATTAACCAACTGACATTTTTCATAAAGTAGATTTCTGTTTAAGGAACCAAGAAATATCTGATGTGCCACCAACAACTAAGGCATCAGAATGCAGAGTGAGCATGCCGTCACACATCACCAGCTGTAACAAACTGACATCATTTGTTTAGTTTGTCTTAATGAGGACAAAACCCAAGTGCTACAGCATTAACTCTTTGTTCCCTTACCTTTTGGAGAAAATTTAATCGATACTTAAGTTTTGCATTTTCGTCTCGCAAGCCTTCCAAACTTGGGGAGACTCCCAAGCATCCAAAGTTCTTCAAACGCTCGATTTCTGCAGTTAACAACTTGATCTCGTTTTCCTGAAAAGCAAATTAAATTGTCACACGGTAATTCTTGGAGTGGTGGGACAGAAGGTGAGCAGCTGCAAGATCTCAGATACAGTTCTAGTTTAACCTCATAAAGGTTACAGCAATGACATTTCAATTAATGCTTAAAGGTGGTTTCTATTTGTGTCAAAAACAGGGATTCTGAAATATTCTTAATGAAGAGTCAGCAAGATAATGATCTCACTAAGACAGAAGTACATGGACAGGTCATGCTAATAAAACATTCCTAAAATAAGCACTTTCTCCAGTATTTTTAATCTAATAAAGATGTCAAAGGATTTGACTCGAAATTCCCTAAAGCCTCTGTCTGCCAGTTTCACCATCTCACAGGCCTTTTCTCCTCGAGAGGATGAAACCACAATGACTCACACAACCCCAGCAAGCTCAAGCAGCAACAGGAGACAGAAATGCCCATGAGTACAGCGTGCTGCTGCACCAGGGAATTCACCGGGCCGTTTCTGCCGTGCCCACTCACTTCCATGTTCCACACAACCTTTCCTTCCCTGACTTCAAACTGACATGAGGCATTCCAGAGGAATCAGGAATTTCAGCTCCAAATACATTTCCCTGCGCTTGCCCATACCCCTCCAGATTTCACAGCCCCACACACCGGCAAACTTAGCCCAAGGCAGGAGGCTGCTGCAAGGAGCAGTACTTTCCCTCACCCCACCCCCTACAGAAACCAAGTATCTGAAACTTCATCTCTGTCGTCCATTTCTTGTCCTCCCCCCATAACTGTAACCATAACCGGCTTTGTGCCCATCAGCCACAAACCTGGATCACAAACAGGTGCCTGGAGGTGACTGAAAATATAAGTGATTCAGTGCGGCTAGGAGGGAGAGGCGGCTGGAAGGGCAAAGAGCACCCCCCACCCTGGCTGTGAGCACCCCCACGCTGGCTGGCCAGCCCCTCAGCTGACCCATTCAGGCTCTCCTCTACCATAACTCTCACAGCAGGAGGCAGCTCAGGCCCTTCCGTAGGCAAACAGGCCACCAAACCTCATGGGAAAGGGTTCATTTACTTTGTTGCCCTTGAAACAACCAGAAGTAAGGAAAAAACCCGTCCATCTAACCTTCTGGTGTTATATGTCCCCCTAAACAACCGCTCCCACAAATGCCACTATAACTGCCTGCAGATGCTCAAAACCCCTAAGCCGAGCCAAAACACTCTTGAGGTCAGCCTATTTGTGGACCAAGCTCAAAATCCCCGCTTTTGAGGTCATTCTTCATTTGCACTTCAGCTTCCAGTGCACTTCTTTTTACAGCTTCAAGGTCTCCTCTGCTACAGGATGCTTCCTGCAGGTTCACATTTGAAGAAAGAGGACTTTGAGGAAAAAAAAACCTTTCTCAAAATCTCTGGTTTGGCATTTGGCCAACTAAAATAATTGCACAACACAGCTGTATCTCAAAAATAACTCACTTCAAATAGTTCATTGCAGCTTTTCCTTTTGCAGCCCATCACTTCTTTTTTTAACCAGGGCAGACACGCCTCTCCCTCCCCAATCAAACTGTTTTCGTCTCAGGTACATATACATACCTTACCCCATAAAGCCAACAGAAAATATATTTTTTTTATTTTCGACTTTTCTTACCTGACCTGGTAGCATTTAATGTACCTTACAAACACATCTGAAAAAAATTCAGACCGAATTTCCAAGTTTAAAATAGCGCGAGAGAGATTTCATTTTTTTTGCATTCATTTGCACTGTTTTACAGTTGTTTCACTGTAAGTTTAAGTAATAATTATTGTCACAAACTGACTTAAAGGAACACTGGAGCAGCAATATGAATAACTGACACCCCCCAGCCCTAGAATGTGCTTTAAGAAGATTATACCACATTATCTTTAAACTGTCTGTCCACCCAGTACTACCTTCTCTATAGCAAAGTCACCTGCTTCAGGTTAGCAAGCCCCTTAGGAGAGTTTTGCATCGAGGACAAACATTGTCTAGATCCAGAAACTTGCATTCTGCTTTTGAAATTAAAACCACTACATATCCAAGCCCACAAGCAGCTCACCCTTACTCCTCCTGCATTAAGGGCTGCCCCTGCCCCCCACTTCCCAAGCAATAACTGCCGAAGCGTTTCAGTACCATTGGCAAACTTTTCAGAACAGACGTGCAATTTGGATTTTCCTCCATAACCATAAATGCCTCTGGCTACCCAAGTTAGGACCTGCAGGAGGTAAGATGACCAGTATCTTACTGGAGCTTCTTTCCATATTGTTAGGCTACCAGAGAGGATGAGGAAAGAGGTTCATCCATGTGCACGGCCAGAACAAGGGGTTTCAGGAATCGCTGACCTCTGGGGCAGACCTCTGGCCCAACAGCTTTTCCCACACAAATATAGGGTGACAATTAGTATCCCAATTGCTTGGATTTGGCCAGGAGGTAAAAAGCTCTGAAACAAATGTCACAGTTCAGTAGATGAGACTTACTTCTTTCCCATGACTGCACCAAACCAGCAAATTCACAGCACTGGCACCTGCAGGTAGGAGGCATTCAGGCTGGCCCCATTTCAGATTTGGCCAAGCCCAATGTGTCAGCCCAGTCTGTCACATTTTCCTGTCATGTTTTGTGTTCCTCTTCTTCAGAAAGTTTCAGTAGCAGTCCTTATATTATTTGAGTGGGAAACTGAAAGCAAGGGGTTTCACCCCGGTGACCTAGTTGCCTACCCCAATACTGCTGCCGCCATTTAAGTCTCCTTTCCTGTGCTCATCAACAGCTAACACAGATAATGAAATAGACTTTTCATTCAAAACCACCCAGCAGAAAAGCCTAAACTCAGCAACGATTACACCAACCTCCAGAATCAATGGGGTTAAGATCACAACAGCTAGACTGGGACAGACGCACAGTCCCAAAACTGGCAGCAAGGGCACCCTGGTTCATGGGCCAGTCAGGAGGGACCTCACAACCCCCCCTCCCCCACTCTGGTAACCAGAGACAGGACACTGGGAAATGGAATGAAGCTGCATCAGGGGAAGTTCAGACTGCACATCAAGAGAATGCTCTTCACTGAGAAGGTGGTGGGTCACCAGGGAACTGGTCATGGCACCAAACCTGTCAAAGATCAGGGAGCATCTGGATGACACTCAGCCATGTTGTTTAGTTTTAGGCCGTCCTGTGGGGAGTCGGTGATCCCTTACCACTTGAGCTATGCTATGATTCTATGACCCCCATACCCATGCTGCCAAGCTCGCCCGGAAAAAGGTATTTAGGGATGTTGTGGACTAGATATAAGGAAGAAATTCCTTACTGTGAGGGCGGTGAGGCGCTGGCCCAGAGCAGCTGTGGGTGCCCCATCCCTGGCAGGGCTCAAGGCAAGGCTGGATGGGGCTTGGATCAACCTGCCCTGGTGGAGGGTGTCCCTGCCCTGGCAGAGGGGTTGGACTAGATCATCTTTAACGTCCCTTCCAACCCAAACCATTCTATGATTAACTCCATAATTCTATGACCATCTGCAAATGCTAAGATGTTATTAAACGGATACTATAAATTCTACGTTCTTTCTGAAAAACAAGCTACTATATTAGACTACAGATACCCCTTGTAACTCCTCTCTCACAGAACCATCCAAGTAAGGAAGGGAGACAACGTCAATACAGTTCTTATCTACAAAACGTGTAACTGAGAGAAGGAAGGAAGAAGCTGCTGTTCAGGATGTAAAATGTCACCTCCTGGATTAATCTACCTGCACAGCCCTGGACATATGACAACTTGTCAGTAAAGGGTCATACCTGATGACCACCTCATGAGAAGCTGCGGGAATTACATGAGGCCATGCTGACATCTCCAAGGGCTCTTTGGTCAGCTGAGTACTAGAAATCTTCCCCTCACCTGTGAATACAAAAAAACTATTGCTTTTTCAATAGGACCAGAACCATCCTTACATTTTCCCTTAGCACATATGAATGTCTTCCAAAGATCCCACTGAGATAACACAAAACTTGCATAGGCTTCTGTCTCTAGGCTTTAATGTGATACAGCTTTTCTCCATCACATTATTAAAAAAAAAAGGAAAAAAGGGGGGGGGGGCAGGACACAGAATGAGTGAGCAA
>JAVJGJ010000061.1:48620625-48694919 GCA_035590215.1 Microhierax caerulescens
AGCGGGGGGCCCAGGGGCCGTACCCCGCTCGGCCCCAGCCGAGGCCGCCTGCAGCGCAACCGGGCCCTCCAAGGAGCCGCCGTCGGCAGGACCCGGCCCCAGCTGTGCCGTGTCCCCAGCGCCCCCCGGCCGTGCCCTGCACCGCCCCCCCCCGCTCGCGGCCCGGCCCCCGGCCCGTTTCCCCCGCACCTGCCGCGCCAGCCGAGCTGCCGACTGCGCCACGCGCGCTTCCATCCTCGGGCGGCCGGAAGCAGCAGGCGGCGGAAGCGGAAGCGCGGCAGCGCGGGGAGAGGCTGCGGCAGCGCCCCCGGGCGGCGGGAGGACCCTGGTGGCAGAGGGGTGGGGGCGGGTTCCTCTGTGCGGTGCGAGGGGTGCCCTGGGCCGGCAGCGCCGCGGGGGGGGCTCCGTCGGCCCCCGCCGTGTAAGAGCGAAGCTGCGGGGGACACGGAATGCGGGGGCGAGGGGCCGCCCGACCGGCAGCTGCTGGGCACGGAGCGGCTGGGCTTGGCCACGCGGCGGGCTCTCACCTCTTCTGTTATTGCCGGTTTTACCCCGGCTTTTAATTTTCTCTCCTTTATTTCCCTGTAACAAACGAGGGAGCGGGCGGGTCACACCTCCGGCAGCCTTAGGACCACCTGGATTTCGAACCAAAGGGGAGCGCCCCGGTGCCCCCCCGTTCCTGAGGGTGCTTCCAGCTCCCAAAAGCGGCGGGTCTGAAGGACGGCCACACGAAAAGCTATGCCCTTCCAGCTAGTGCCAGAAACAAAGGCCAGTTCAGGTGTCAGGTGATGAGAAGATTCACAAAGGACAACAAGCGAGAAGGCAGGCTTGTCCAGAAAGGTCACTTTATTGGAAAAACCTAAAATGGACTTAAAACCTGCAGCCCTCCTTCCACAGCCGTGGTTTCAACGGGCTCCCCACGGTACCTTACCAGACCCATCACAGACATGAGCTGCAGTACAAACGGTAAAAGTGCAAGTATTCTGAACTTCACACCTACTTTTATGACCTGGCAGGAAACACAAACGCTCCACAGCTCACAGAAAACTCGTTCACAGCACTTGGGAGTCGGAACCGGCTCCCTGCATTCCCCACGGGGTACAAAATACATCACTCAGGAGAGTCCGATGCAGAACATCATAGAAGGTAGGGGTGAGGTTCCTTCAAATTTCTTTTATTGCAGTAAAACCTCTAAAAGGTAGAGCTGTACAAAAAGTCTAAACAGCATTATTTAACAGCACCTTACGCTGCATTTGCTCTTATTTAAAATTCTATTTCCCAAAAATACATTCCTAAATATACAAACTATACAATCTTGTCACTTTAATGCTGGTTTCTGTGATGATATAACTTTAACCTAAAAATCTTCAAAACATCCACATACTGACAAAAGCTCTAATATACAAATGCCTTGGTACCTTCATAATACCACATAAATAACTTCAAAACCCAAACTGCATTTGTAGAATTGTCCAGAAAGCAAATACTTTATGGTGATCACACATCATCTGCACAGAGCGTTGGAATATTAATCCTCGGCCGTGTGAAAAATGCCATTTTCTCTCTAAAAAAAAAGATGATCAGTTGTTAATGCAACAGAAGTCTTGCCAGAAATGTCCATCATCCACATTAAAATTTATCTCACCAGCTGTCACCACAAGGAGCAGCAGCACATCCTCTCACAACCTACACCTCTTATTTACATATCAGACACCAGGCATCCTTACAGCTGAACTCACAAAACTGACCTTATCAAAAAGCCATTTCAGAAAGGCTCGGGGGTTTTGCTTTTTAGGTATATTACTTAGGGAAGTGAAAGGCTGCTTCTGTATTAAACAAAGGATTTGTGAATTTGTTGCCAGGTGGGGAATGACTTGGAGCACTGCTGGTGGCTTTGAGACCTGGTACAGCACTGCAGGTAGTTTCACTAACTCTCAGCCCTGATACTTTGACATACAGATACAAAAGTTTTTGCTTAAGCAAAACAGCTAACTACTACTATAAAGATTAGACTTCCTCATCAGCATCTCAATCATCCACAGAAAAATCACAGTAGCAGTCAATTTTTCCTCTCCTTTACCAGTGACCTGTAATTACCTGAATGACTGTACTTCTAGAGGCTCCTTCCGACTCTGCCCTCGCAGCCTGTGGACATCCTTGGCAGCAGCTCTCATCATTTTATCCGCCTTGAGCTCACACTTGTGTTCTGTTTTTTCCACCTAAACAATGGAAAAGAGTTGTTCTGTTGTCAGGAGGAAGCATTTTCTCCCAACTGTTTCTGCTGGTGTCAGCAGAGGTGCTCCAATAAATCAGGGAAGTTGAGAAGGAGCCCTGTACTCGAGGGAGAGTGTGATGCAGACAGAGTAAGGGAAGTGCTAACCATGACATGCCACACCTACTACAGACTGGAAGGCTGCAGGTGACAAAACGGATGGCACCTGTGACTTCTTGCATCTGCACCTTAGGCAGGAAATCCCTGTGCTGGTAAATGCACAGGTTTGGGACTAACTGAACTCTACAGGAAGGTAAAGAACAGGATTTCCAGCATCTAAGGGATGAAGAGAATCAGCTATGGAATAACACTTTAAAAACAAAAGAAAACAAAATCCAAATATGACAGAAGGCTGCTGAATTTGCTGTTTCAGGTTTATTCAGATGTTTCTGAAGCTTTACCTGCCTTATCTGTAAATACCTTCCATTTCAAGCTAATGATTTTTATTTAAACCCTCTCCCAAAAAGTGGTAACACAATGAAAGACAACTTTCACAAAAGCAAACAAAATTGTTTGATGAACTATTTGTTGAAATTCTTGGTCTGTCTCCTTTCCCTCCCTGCCCTACAGCCTACCCTTTGTAAGCAGAAAGATGGATACTATTAAGCTCTTAAAACCAGAAAGTCTGCTATCGTCTGACTTATATTATTCACTTCATATGCATAAGGATCCTATTCTAAAGCCAAGTGTCATCCCAGCGAAGTTTTATGCAACCATTATTTCTCTTAGAAGCAGCAAGAGACCTAACTGCTTTCCTCCTAGCCCTCTTGCCCGTGGGAAGGCAGGCACGGACTGCAGTTTGTAAATACCACACCTAAGAGCAGCCAGACACTCGAGGACTGCAGCTTCTGGTATCAATTGCTTGCTTGATGGGAAGGCATGAGTGACTGTAGTGCTAAGGCTTCAATTCCTACCTGCCCAAAGTCCCCTGTTTCTCAAATCATGTTTCTCAAATGATGTTTCTCAGGCACATTGAATAAAATCCAAAGGCAGGTATTACTCACTCGTTTTTCCACTAGCCTCAGCAGCAGTCGAAATCTCTCATCATCCTTCACCCACTGCGGCAACTCTTTTTCACCCTGACTTTGAGCTTGTTCCAACTGCTCCTTCAGTTCCCTCAGCACCGAGATCTCCTGAACCAGCCGATCGTGCCAGGTTTTTGAAGCTTGCAGGTCCAGCTCCAGGTCTAGTGAAGTGCGGATTAGGCGCTCTGTACCAAAGGACTTGATTGAAGGCTAGAAAAGGAGGCGTGTATGAACACAGTGATGAGAACTGTCCCGACCACTCCCCCATGAAGGGTCAAATATACGAGACCCAGTTTGCCAACACTTTTTTTCCCGCAAATCTGATCCTGCTTTCCAATCTTTCTCAAGACAGAGAGCACAAACTCACAAGCAAGTCTTACAGATAAACCTTTTGATTTTGGTGTTTCCACTAAACTTCCCTTGGCAGCTTCTCCAAATCAAACAAGTCTTACTTGCACACTTTGCTCCTAAGTTTAATGTCTCATCTTCAGATGAATCCACAAAGCAAAAGAAAAACCTGTGTGTGTTTGGGGTTTTTTTTCCAGTAACATATTATGTTGCCTTCTGCTAGTTTCAAACACAAGCTGCCTCAAGGAAACCATCTCCTTAGGAGCTCAGCATCAGTATCCTGGGCGGAATTTCAGTGATTACCATCACAACAGGCACAGGGGTTCATTGTGTACCACAGAGTCACTACAACAGCATCACCTGAGTGTCTGAGATGTCATTCTCCTCACCCTCTTCCCCAGCTCCTCACATTTATTGTAAGTACTTAAGAATCCTGCAGCAATAAACACTGCCAAACTGTGCTACTTTGGCTCTGACAAGATGGAAAATACCAGGAACCATCTTTCCAAACAAGTTCCAAGTGCAAACATTCCCGTCATTCTGATACATCAAAGAAAAGCAGCCTTGAAGGACTTCTCACACACAAAGAAAAAGTTGTGAATGAAATCATGTGACAACTGATTTGTTTGCAAATTCTTCCTTTAAAAAAATTTTCCAGTTTTTGCAAGTGCCTATGCTAGAGAAAAAAAACATAAAAACAAAGTGGTGACTTTTTTACCCGTTTGACTCTGACACTTCGTCTCTCCATTGCATTTCGAACGAAGGGGGGCTTTTTGGATAGCGTTGAACTGTCACTATCACTGCGATTCAGCTGAAAATGAAAACCATGTATTTTTCATGAAAGAAATACAAGCAGTGCATACAGGCATTATAAGCAAGATCAGAGGGTTCTCTAAGTGACTATAAGCAGTGATGCAAGCAGAACTATTAAATTTTGTGAAAGGCTACAGTGGACAGCTGCCACCCAAATCTGAGTGCACAACATGAAATCCATTTGGCATGGCCAGATACTGCCACAAGCCTTGAACTCTGTCCCTTTTTGGGAACAGATTGCGTGGAGAGAGACACACTAAGTTAGGGTATAATATGGGACTCTATTCCACTGCCCTTCTCCTCTGCAAGTAACTAGGCTGGCAAAACAGCCTAGAAAAAAGAGCTTTAAGTAATTAAAAAAATAAAAATTGTTTACCCTTTTCTAGCACCTGTAAAACATGGGACTAATGTATTAGAGATTTCTGTTTTCTCCAGTCACCTGTATTTTAAGCTAGTGGTGCATGAGGTAGGTTTACCTGTAAGCTATCCCCTGGGTTTTTCAATTGAAGAGTTGTCATGTTACACACATACAGCCTGCCGCCTTTTGTGACTGTGCCTAGACCCTTAAAAAGAGCTCAGCTCAAGAGGGGTTTAATTCCCTTCTCAGGTTCCTTCTCAGAGTTGGGGGTGGGGGGAACAGGCATGTGGGATCTGTCTGTGCTGGGACACAGTACCTCTACCATCCAAGCACAGGCCACTGCTGCAAATTAAATAAGGTTTGTTTCCATGGAAGCACCTGCTTTTGAATCAGAGAAAAGCTGCGCATCAAATCCAGCGCAGCTGCATTAAGAGCACGCCTGCTTCGGACAGGTCATGCGCGATAGAACACACTGTTTGCTTGTTTGCCAAGTCAATTTAAAAGATGAGTTATTTATAGGTTTGGCTGACCCTCAATCCAGGAAATAATTGTGAACAATCATTTCAAAGCAGTGGAAGTGGCATCCTGACCCAGTACGTGGCCTGTTCAGTTACCTTCAAACAAAGCACGCTGGAGACTTTCAAGCTTCCAGTTTTTTTGCTGACCCTACCAGGTACTTACCTTTCCACTTCTATCAAGCTTTCAGGTTCACCTCATCTAAAGTCAGGCAGACACAGCTAACTCAGTTGAAGTTAGCACAGAACAGTCTCAAAGCAGCAGGAAAGGGTTTGATATGCAGCTTATTCATCACTGTCTTACTGCAGCCCCTCCAGGTTTAGTTTGGGCATCTCAACACACTGCATGTACCACAAACGTATGGGCATATATATATTTTATAAATTTGTGCTTAATACTATTAGTTCCAAGGAAAGATACTGTCTAGGAGGTGAGGACAGAACAACTTCTGAAGTCAAAGAGGGAAAGAATTGTCAGGCCTCTGGGAAAAGTTCAGACTAAGAGAACATTGATATCATGCATTCATTAACAAAAACCAGCATTTATAACCCCAGGATTGCGTTTTCCTTACCCGACACACATACTGACTTTGTGGTCCTGGTGAAAATGTTTTTGAGCGGATGATAGTGCTACCTCTGACAAACTGAGTCTGGGGTGGATTTGCTGCTCTTTTGTCTTTTGGACGAACTACAGTAGAAGACTGTGCAAGGCTCTCTGTGTTTGTCTCTTTATCCACCTGAAAGACAGATAGTGCAGTGTAAATGCCAGCTTGCCATCTTACTGATGATGCATACCCAGGGCTGTCTGACAGCCACCTGTGATGTGTCTCTGCTTTCAGTCCCAGAGGCATCGCATTAAAACCCAGATATTCTTTAGGTCTTCTCATGCAGGATGTCCTGACACTTCACTCTTTGAACTCTGTAACTGCTACATTAACTATATCGCTCCCTAAGGGCTCTGCATCCATTGATCGCTGCACAACACAATTGATTCCAACGAGCTTTGCCTGTTGATCCAGTACATCAATGTGACCTGGCATTCTCACACAGAACAGAGGTACGATTTCAGACCATTCCCTTACTTGTGCATCTGCAGCACAGATCCAAATCGCTGTACGTACATGCACAGAGGGCACGTGTACAGCACACGTTTGTTGGGCTGCAACTACATTCTGAATTAACCAAGGTCAAAGCCCTGTCACGTTAGTGAAAACTGTTTTCATGAGCAGCAACCAGGAGGCATGAAACGATGCTGTATTAACTGTAGAGTGAAATGGTCACATAGAGTTATTTAAAAGTATTTCACGTAGATAAACATCTAAAAGTCAGTGATGAACTTTCAAATAACTGCTGTAGCCTTGCTCAGCCCAACAACAACCCAGCCAGTTAAGCAATGGGAAGCTTCAACTCATCTGTCCCTCCAAAAGGCCCTTGACTTTACCTTCACTGCTATTTCCATGTGCAGCTGGGAATTCAGACTTTCTTCTGTTTCCCACGGCGATTTTCCAGCACAGAATTCTACCTCCTCCTCTGCTTCATTTTCACTGATCTCGTCCTGTTCTTCCTGATCAGGAACCTCTTCGTCCTGCCTGTTAAGAACAGCTCAGTTATTGAACTGGCCTATTGTGGACAATACTCTGGTGCTGCAGCAGGAGTTACCTCCTGTAAGCTGCTGGACAGAAACACATCCCCAAGGCAACCAGTTGTACCTGGCAGGTCCTGTAGCCACTGAGATCACACAAACACAGGTTTATAAGGGAGTCATTGAAACTGGAGTGAAGCTGCACCAGAATGCAACCATTACAGCCAAAAAGCTCACGCTGATATTTAGAAGGAGCAAGCTGAGGGTACGGCCACATGGTCTGAGCTTAAGGTGAGTGTATCTTAAGGGGAGCTCTCAGGACGCCATTAATCTTTGTTTAAAAAGTGATGCTGGACAAAACTGAAGCATTGTTTTAACATCCTTTTCAGCTCCTTTGAACTCACAGCTGGCTTCTCCATCAAACTCATTGGTCAGGCTTGCTTTTTATTTCAGATGTTGGCCTTGATTAATAAAATTTGAATCTGAACCATGTAAACAACAGCCAGCATTAATATTCAAGTAAAGCCTTGCACCACAAAGCGGACCTTTCATGGACATCCACAGAACATTGTACAAATAACAAAATTAGCATAGTACTATGACTATTTTCAACACTTATCAGCTTTGTTCTCACTTCCCAAGCACAACCTCCAGAACAGAAGAAACATGATTTTTCACCAAAACAGAAAGAGACAGAAGAAGCCTCCCACAGCTCTGTATCATCTGCTTTTTTTTCCCTGTACATGAATCCCCAAATGCTCTGATCATCCCACAATGCTAAGATGGTGGGATGCTACCTACCAGCTCTCTCCACTAGTTAAAGTGCTTCTGCTTTCCTCCAGTTTCTTCTCCACAGCTTCCAGTTCAACAGCTGTCTGCTCTAAGAGTGCTGAGACAGAGTCCTGAGGAGAGCAAGAGGCTTCTTGTGAAGATACGACTCTCACAAACTGCAAAGTGTCCAACCTTTCTGGTCAGAACAGCCCCAACCAGCTCTCCTCCGGTGGCAGGAGAGTCGTAGTCTCCACACCTGCACTGCTCAAGCAGCCTACTGCACGTACAGTGCTCAGGCAAGCCTGTGTGAACACACCTGGCACACCTCCCCCAGTTGCACTAGCATATGCACGTGTGCAGCTACGGCTGAGCATACTGCATGCCATGCACCGGCAGAGGTAAGCCTGTATCACGACTAGTTCAGCGAGTTCATTGCAGCAAGATGAACTGTCCAGTGGGAAGAAAGGCAAGAGCTCACACATCACTTACACCGGACCACATACCACATCCCTCAGCTTCGTGAGGAGCAGATTTCAGTAAGTATTTAGCCCAGGACAAGGGCGTATCTGTAATCAACACGTTAATTATTTTGCTGCAGTTATGACATTTTCAAGTTCTAAATATGAACACACCAGCCTTCACTTCTTGTCTATTGTAACAGTCCTTCAGCCACATAAACCCTCTCTTAGTAATGTTTAGAAGAGATTTGTTAGATTTAAGCAGTTGTCCTTACTGTTTTTTCAGTGCAGGGTACTTCAGAGTGAATGTCTCCTTGTTTACTTTTCCTGTTTTGCTTCTGCAGATACTTGTAACTGAGGAGGTTATACCAACGGGTTGATTTCTCACCAGATCTACATATTTCAGCAAGGCTAATTTGTGCTCCACCCTGTTGAGAGCAAACCCACAGTTTTAGTGTAGTACTAAAATGAATGACTACCTTACCAACAGGATGAAACAAGAGTGAAAATCCAGGATAATTCAATGTTGGCAAATTTGACAAAAAGAAAAATTGCCGTGTTTATCCCCATTTCAACAGTACTAGTAATGCTTTATCTTTCATTATTTTTAACATTGTGTAGGGATTCCAGGTTAGCAAGTGTTTCACTACAGCTCCTGTGTACAAGAATCCAGAAATATGAACAGCGCTACTGCAGCCAGGATAAATTACAGCCAGGGCTTCAAAGAAAAAGAGAAAGGAACAGAAAACGAAGACTCCCTTTCATGAAATTTGCAAAAATCACTGCCTCAGACTGAGATGCTTTAGCTTTGTATGTTCCATTCCTCTTCATCTGCCTTGTCATTTTTTACTGCATTACATTTAGTACACATCCTGACATATTCAAAACCAAAGTAAAACTGATTTGCAGTTTATTTAATTTGCGTCTGAGTGGATTGCACTGCACCAGCCCAGTCCGTCAGACTGCATGCTGAGCACGCCTCCTGCAAGTTCATGTGCTCCCACCTGCAGCTCGGTACTGCAGGATGCGCACACGCTGCCAAAAGAGAAAAACCCCGTTTGGAAAACAGATGCTTTCCTGAACCAAAGTGTGCTTTGCAAGGCAAGTGAAGGAAGAAATGCAAAACCACCATAAAACATGTACCCCTCCAGACAAGGCTGATGCTGTGGAACACTCAGGACAAAATGTCAACTTTTCCGTAACTTAATGGTTGCTTATGCCCCAGCTCAACACACCCTCCTTGTGTTCTGGAGTACAAAACGCCAGAAACAGTTCCATTAAAATCAGCTTGCTCAGGTAATACTGAGCCAGAAAAAAAGCTCTTCTAATGTTAGAGGGCAGCTGGCTATGGCAACGCTAGCACTCAAAAGACTATACTCATATGGATTTTAATAGTGTAGATTAATAGCAGTTTAAAAAAATATCCTTTAGACATCTTTAATATTCCACAGTTGCTTCCAAATGCCTATAAATCCACTCTCAATTACATGACAACAGATGTTTCCAAATGGAAGAACAACAGGTAGGGTTTCACATTAAATCATGAGAGAAGGGAAATCTAGTAGTCTGACAAAGTCAACGGTAGTTCTCTAACAAAACATCTAACAAATATCCTGATAAATATTTTTATTGCAAAGTACACTACTGGTAGAGATCACATAGCTAAGGATTACCAAGAAAACTTTCACAGAAATTGCCATACTTCAGAGTTTAAAATTTTGTCTAATTAAAAAGAGGAAACAAACACAAAGATATTAAAATAGAGATTGATACTAACCAAACATTCTTCAAGGTGAGACTTATCTACAGTGCAAACATCGACTCTTAAAGTCTTCTGGCGTAAAGCCGGATAAGAGATAGAAACCCAAAATACTTCATTGTACACAAGATTGTCTGAAGCTTCCACTGGTCTCGTGCGAAACAAGCAGCTTGTGCTTTCGGAACAGGGCAGGACAGCCACACGAATGTTCCTGTTGGGAAAAAAAAAAAAAAAAAAAGTGTTGCAATCAGTGCTACTGTACAGGTTTGCAGTTCCTTCATCACAACAGTTCCATATATCTGTAAGTGCAATTCATCCTAAGCACTGTGGACATTACTGTCCTATCCTATTCTTTGGAACATCAGTCAACTGAGAAAAAAGGTACATCTTGTCTCAACATCAGAGACACGAAGTAGCATGAGTTGCTGTAGACTTCATCTCCCGAGTCTTGTAATTGAAGATCACGGGATGATGTTTTACATGGCTGTTTACGTCTGTGCAACTTGTCATGCTGCGAACACTCTTCTGTAGGTAGGAACAGCTACATAAAAATGAATCAGATTTTGTCATCTTATTCAGCACACAGATGAATCTAAAAACCTTGTGCTTAGAATGAGTCTAGTAGGAGCTGTGCACTTCCCACACATGCACCTCTGCAGGTGTCCAAGGATAAGCTCTGCAGCAGAACGAACGCCCCCTCTCCATGCAATGCAGTTGCTCTGGGCACTGCTACAGGTCAGAACCTTGCTGGCTGGCGCTAATTCCAGGCAAACCTTTTCCTAGCAAATACAGACCTCTGAGGAAAAAACTGCACCTTATTTCAGTTTGCGGGTTTATTAGTTCAGAAACATGGCTACACATAATGAAGTGTAGAAGCATTTCAGAAAGGGTAAATTTTTAAGAGTGTGAAAAAACAAAAACAGACTCCAGTGGGTCTGGATTAATTAAACAGATGTTAATTGCAAATACTTCAAGCGTGTTTACTTCACACACTTACACTTTTTGATCTTGTTGTAACAGCAGTGCTGGAACATTACTCAGTTGGATGACCAGTATTGCAAATTGTTTATTTTTGTCATCATATCTGAATTGGAAAGACAAAAAAAATCATTATTATTATTATTAGAGGTCTGCCTTGGATTTAATGAGTGATTACTCCATTTGTTTCATTAAGAAAACAAACAACATTAAAAAATTACAAACAAGACAAAATAATGGGACCATGGCTTGCCATTAGCTTAAAACAAAACCAGTTCAAACAAAACCAAAAACAAAACATTCAGAATTTAGAACAGTCCAGGACATCCAGAACTTTGGAATTCTGATACAATGGACTACAGATCTGACCTAACATACATTGCTTTTTCCGGGTGTCTAGCTAAATCGTTGTGCTGTAACTAAAACCTTTTGAAAGGCCTTATATAATGACTGTAATATAAAAAAAGTTAAAAGTAGAAATACTTGAAATAAAACAGTGAAGATTTTATGGGCAATCACTGTTTTACTGTTAATGGCCACGATGAAAGTTCTGTGCTACTTATGTTTCCACAAATCGTAAATAACCTTCCACTAAGTCATTGAAGGAAGATGTCTCTGTGCCTACCATCCTATGTCTTACCCACCACTTGTAAGATTCAGGTACGGTCAATGGTTGTGTTTGACGTTTACTCTCAGCAGTTGTTGCCCCCCACCCCAAGGCTGCATACTAAAGGAGCTGGCAAGCCAGTAAAAGGCTTCCTCCAGCTCAGCACTGCCAGCGCTCTCATTGCTGGTTTGCACCCTCATACCACGCTATCACCAGCTGACTTCCACTGACATGAAAGAGGGTAATTGGGCCAAGGACCTCCTGGAGCCATGTGTAGTTCTCAACTACGCTACAAAGAGGGTATAGTTAATATTAGTAGAACAGGATAAACAGGATAAGAGAATAGAACAGAAAGCACTCTCTTTTAAATGCCATATGTAATTCTTTCCATTGGAAGGAAAAGCCAATAAAAACGTGTCACACTTACCTCATTGCAATTTGCACTTTAGCTGTCCCAACTGCTTCTGTATCATCACTGTCAAATACCATCACTTCTGACACACATGGTCTGAAAGAAATCAAAGACAATTAGAGACTTATTTTCCTTCTTATTGAAGTGTTTGCATTTAGGTGATACAAGGTCTTTTCCCTTCCATTTGGGGGTTGGGTATATGGATTTTGTAAAATTAGCAGCTAAAAGAAAGCCCATTTAAGAAGTAAGTGCAATCATCCTTAGAGGTATGTGTTACAGTGCTTATCAGCAGAAAGTCATATGCCTTCCCCTTCACTGCCAAAAAAAGCCACACAAAAGACTGCAAAAATAAGGCAGTGGGGGATTTTTGGAGGGTTCCCTTGACTGGATTTTAGTAAACACAGCTGACTGCCCAGCAACAGAAATAAGATTTAACAACTGCAATCCTGTCCTGCATCATGACAGCAAAAATTCTCAAGTTTGATTAGGTTTAAGTCATTCCTTTGTTTCTTTAAGAAATCAAACTTCCCTAAGCACATTAGAAGTGACAGAGTACACTGACTGGTCTTCCTTGCAACAGCTACCTGCATCGTTTCCCTCCCAATGTACTCCTCCTCCAAAGTTTTATGCACTGAAAGTCCCCAAAATTACCTTCATTGTCTAATTGACTCAGAGGCTATGCTGTAGCACATGAAAACAGGATTAGCATTCTTCTCTTTAAGTATTTTCCATATGACTTAGCACTCTCTTGCATTTTATTACATCTCAGCTACAGAAAAGAAATATAATGCTCATCCTGCCCTCACCAGTTATTACAGGCATGAAAATGATGCTGTGGTCATTACGCAGGTTGGTAAGTCAACAACCCAAACAACGCTAAATAACATCAGGCACACGCGTGTGCATGGGAGGCCTCCTGTAACTGTCACACCTGATCACCTCCTCCCCTCTCCACAGAGCTGCCTATCCCATCGAGGGGACACAGGGGCCCAAAGACACTGAGCTGTCAGACCGCCTGGCTTGAGCTCATGAGGGCTATTTACAGAAACATTGAACCTTCTTGTCAAAGTTGTGCTGTAAACTTAAGAAAGTACTCATTTATCTAGAAAATTAATGAAGACAATCAATGAATAAATGGGGGAAATATGAGATGGGCAATTTTCCCCCTCTACAGTCGCGTATTGCAACAAATGACCCTATAATTCATCTTAAGGCCAATAAAACAATGGGAAACCCCATGTTAGATGTAGCCAGACTGGATATCAATAACATCAGTACCTTCCAGGGAACGTAAGGGAGGTCCAGAAACCCAGCATGAGCAGAGCCCAGCTCTGGCTGTGAGCTATGCACTTGGGGGAGAAGTCCCACAGAAATCACAAACTGGATCCAAGCACTTGGGAACTGCATCGCAGCATGTGCACATCCATGAGGCAGTGGAAGGTGCTACCGCTATATTGCTTAAACATCCCAAAGTCCTCTCATGCTGACTGAGAGCTGTCACTGATGCCAGAACAGCTGAGGGACAGGAGGGGAACTTTACACCTGCCAGACGGCTCCGCTACCCCCGTCAAGGCAGCAGTCACAGTTTACCAGCACCTTCACAAACAGACCAGCTGTTCAGTTCTCTGTGAGCTTGCTTTCAGCTACTTCTGTTATGGGAAGCATGGGTCAATTTGATAATCAAATTCAACCTGCTCATAGTTTTTTCAGAATCATTAAGAAATCTGAGATTGAGAATTTTAGCCACCAAATTATAAAAAAGGATCATAACCAGCAGTAATTCCAGCTGACTCCTGTGTGCAAAGCTGAGCCACTGGCTTCTTCCTAGAGAGAGATCTGATGTCTACCTTTGTACAGATGCCTCATATACCCCGCTATCTCCAGCAACAGATTCATCAGACACTGCAGCTGACACACACGCCACCTTCAGTGCCGTCCCTCCAGCTGTATTTATACCTATCAGAAAAAGCACAGAGGAAAATTAAAAACAGGTGTTAATGATAATGGTCTGCATCAGGACCAGCTTTTTTTTCCTATCCTCCCCTTGAATTGCATTTCCCACCGCCCCCCAGGTACTGTTAAGCAACAGCACGTTTCTGAAGACAGAGAACACAGGTAGGGCAGGCTGTGCTCAACAGCCACCATGAAATCAGTGCTTCAGGAAAAAGTGCCCGACTTCCCCAGAGAATCAAAGGAACAGGTTGCACAGTCAATGCCCATTTAACACCTGGGTCCTGAGCAGCAGACCCAGGGGCTGAGAGTTATGCACTGGTTGTGCTGAGCACATCACAGCTCAAGGAGAGCCTTTCCAAGCGCTGGAAAGGCAGGGAGGCACCCACGGCAAGACGGGCAGCATGCAGAAGCAGCAGAACTTCTAAATTCTAGAGAAATTATAAATATGAATGAATCAAACAGCTCCTACTGCAACTCACCCTAAGCCTTAAGTATTCCTTCTGGCCCTAGCGACCCAGAGAGCAGCAGCTGGGCACTTGCTGCTGACCAAGCTCAGCCAAGGACGGGTTACGTGGAGGGGTATATCCTGCCTGGAGAGTTTACACCAAGTGTGGCTTCAAGGAAGGGGAACAGCAAAAAGCCACCACCCACCTACCCCTAAACCCAAAAGCTTAGCGCACACAGGACAGAAGATAGGTCCACAAAGGCCAGATTAACTAACTAAACATGGAGAGGAAAAGAGATTATAGGATTTAAAGTAGCAGCCACATGCAGGAATACAGGGCAAAGGAGACAGGGAAGAGAAACCGAGGAAGTTGAAGCAAGGAGTTTTGCACAGATCTGTTATTTCACATAGATTTCTCGTGCTACAGAACAGGAAAAGATATGCCCTGGAACTTTTGCAAATTCTGCACCTTTTCACTTGACCATCACATTTCTGCAGAGATATGCTTCAGCCGAGAGCCTGGAGAACTCTGCCGAGGTGGCTAACGAGCGCTGGGACATACCCAGCTCTTAGCTCTCGCTCCCTGTCAGGGCTTTGGGAGACCCACTCCTAGAGCGAGGAGGTGCCAGGCTGTCACGCCGGGCGCAGCTGTAACACCCTAGCACACCTCTCCGAGGCGTTTTCATCCTTCAGAAGTGGTCCCTCTTTCCCCATCGCCTGAGGCAAGCACATGCCCCCAAACCAACACACAGTTTCCATTCCATATTTTCTTTATTACAAAGCAACTTTGTGTTGGTTTCAGTTTGTGTTTGATTTGGTTCCACCCCCCACCCCACCCTCCCCCGCAGTCTCACAAAGCCACTTAAAGAATTAAAAATAGCTTTGGAAAAACATGGGTGCAGAAAGTGTGCAAGCTCAACATAGGATTGTGGAATAACATAAGGACTTGTTCTACCAACAGCAGAGGGTGCTACAGGAAACACCCATGTATTGAGTGCCTGTGTGCAATTTGTGCCCATTTATCCGTGTATTTTTTGACACCACCACTGAATGGTATTTTTCATCTTAGTATTCCCACGAAACGGTTGGACAGAAATAAATGTCCAGACCTTTTCTCCATAGGCCAAACCACATGAATAAAAGCATCTGTAACACAATATATCAGTCATTAACTGAAACAAATGGATCCATTTAATACTGGCATTCACAATTTAATCCATCCTCCCTTCTGCCAAGTGCAAGGGCCTGGCCCCTGCTGCACTCCTGATCACAGGCTATGCTGGAGGTATGTGGGCATGGTTAAAAATATGTTTCTTCTTTCTTCACTGCTGCTTTGTGCCTCCTATTCCACGCATTTAATATAAAAATAATTTCTTTCCCTCTGGCTGGCTTTCTAGATCAAATTGTTTGAGTTTTACACACTGCTCCCAGAAATGCCGCTCTGGGAATGCCTTAGCACGAGGCTTGTTTACTGGGAAGGGCACAGCAGGTTGGTCACCATACACTTAACCTCTTTTTCTCCTTCAATTACCAATCCCGTCTAGTCATTTCAGCCCAAAAAGCCTTCATTTTTGACCACTTCACCCAAGCACCTTGCAGCCAGGGGGCAAATACAGAGGTTGCGCAGAACCCAGCAATGGAGTGAGTACCTGTTTGCCTAGCAGCATGCTAAAGTGTAAACCTGAACAAAGATGAACAGTTCTCTGGAAAGGATTCATCAACACAGCCATCCTCTTCCTTACTTTTTTTTTTTTTTTGCTAAGGGCTTAGAAGCTCAGCCCTGCAACTCTCACACACTCACTGAACCTGTAACCTTTTCATGTGGCTAATTAACACAAAATTTTGATTTTCTGGTTTAAGCCTTAAGTCTCTAAAGAAGTATCACACTAAAAAGAAAGCTCATGGAAGAGTTCAGAATGAACTCAACTCTATTCTGTATTTCCAAGCAGACAGGTAACACTTGCTATTTTCTTTTCATTACTTTTTTCACTCATAAGTTTGCTCTTCACTTTCTGCCACTTTTCCTTCCATGGGCTCTCCTGAACATGCCATGACAAGGCCTTGAAAAGCCACATCATGCATTGTCCTCACATCCACACCATTTCCTCAAAGAATGCCAGACTGCCACATTCCAGGTTCTGCTGTTAGTTTGACGTACATTAATAGCTCAGGTATCACTCAGGTGAGAGAAGAAACCTTATTTCAGCCTCAAAGGTAGTAAAGGTCCTGTTCTAACAGCAACCAAAAGCAAATCCCTCAGATCTATACTATTCAGCTCTACTTACAGGAGCACGTGAGCATGCTTTGCCCATGAGGCCAAGCACTGACCACCCCAGATCCAGCCACCGCGTTTCGGGAGTTACACTGAACCCCCACCTAAAATGCCTGAGGAGTAAAATCTCATCTCATTATTGCCCTGAAATAAACTACTTATGGTGATTATTTTGTCTGCTGACTGACTAACAGCAATAATCACTTAATCTTCTTAACACCTGAGCTTTCACTTTTAACAGCCTTGACAAAACTTGAGGAGAGAAAAAGGTTAAAACTAATCAGTGCCCAGTTCTAATAAGAGTAACTAGTGTTTCCTAGTCAAATGCCTAATACCTTTTGCTCATAGGAAAATGGTAGCTTGAAGGGGGAGATCTGCACTCATGTCCTTTATTATATTTTAAATAGCGTCAGCCTTCTTAATGAAGGCGGCAGCGATAACGTTGTGCTAGTTCCCTTTATTCTGTATTTAGGCTGGTTTATAATCCTATGAAAAACAGAAACAAACTGCACTGCTGGTTCTTACAACTCCAGCTTGCATGTTCATACTACCTTTAAAGCTGCTCTTCACTGTAGTTACAAATCCAGCCATTTCACTGATCTCCGCTGGATTTAGCCCAACCACAGTTGCGCCCTGACCGCTGCCTACTGCTTTCCATCCACTTCAGCTCAGCCATCACTCTAAAAAAGAACAAACCCTCCCCACCCACCAATAAGCCATATGCACGTATGAGAACATCCACTATCTCTAAATGTCTTATTTTATCATGCTCACAATCTAAACACGTTTTTGTTGCTAAGAGACCATCCCCCTCAAAACAGCAGAAACTCAAGCACAACCTTGACATGTCTGCTCAGCTGAAGTTAATAAATTCATTGCTACTGATTTACTGGGAACCAGAGTAAGACACTGTGCATGCCAAGGTGGCAGGGAAGGATTTTTATTATCATTTGTTAAATATTACGCAAAAAATGGCTTTCCCAGCCTTCCTCAAAAGCTTGGACAAAATGTTTGTGTCAATAAGGCATTATGCTCCTCCCAAACACTAGGAGCATTATGCTCCAGCCCCAAAACACTAGGCTACATTCTGAACAGTTTAGTGCCAAATTAAACCAAGAATCCCAGCACAACCATTGATATTTGCACATGAAATCCCTGTAATTTGTGTACACAAGTATGTAAGTACACTGAAACCACACTTAGATACAGTCTTCTGCGACACTCATCAGATCAGCAGTATTTTTTGTGTACAAATTAAAATGCCAAGCCTTTCTCCCAAGCAAAATAGAACACACAGTTGAATACACTTTTCAACACAAAGATATCAAGATGACAAGACAGCTTTTGAAATACTTGTTTCTCAATGCTTTATAAACGACATTAAAAATAAACGCATGCATGTGCATGCAAATAGTTTGTTACCATACCTTGACCTAGATGTTTATCTTCTGCTCTAGGCTCTTCCAGTCTACAGTTGCCACTCCCAGTGTTCATGGTGAGTTCTGAGAGACTTGTACTTATCTCTGCATCATCGAAATCCATATGGCTTGAAAAGGCATCACCAGTTAGGAGTGGGTCTATCACCAGTGGAGAGCAAGGTGGAGATGGAGAAGAGAGAGATGACCTTGGAGATAGTGATGTCATGGATTTAGGAGTACCAGACAATGATCTCAAAGCCTGTACGCGACTGGTGGTATCTGCTTTGTGAGTTTTTGCTACTTCGTTTTCGTGAATAGTGGTGATACAGCCTGATGGTCTAAACCCAGTGGCTCCCTCTAAGAGCAAGTCAAGCTTGTTTTGATATTCTGAGTCCAACTGCTCCAACTGTTCCAGGTGCTCATAGTAGAGATCAGTGAAACTGGCTGAGGTGGATGAATCTTGGCTGGAGGTGGCAAGAGATCCTCTGCTAGATGCAAGAGAACCAGGGCTGCTGCTCGAGGAGAGGGAAAGCATGCTGGTGGAGAGACTGAAGGAAACAAGTCAGAAAACCATTATACTATATCTCCTGATTTCTCAGGAAAGCACTGCAGCGTCACCAAATCTCTGAGCCCCAATGGTGCATTTTGCTTTGTTAGCTCAGGCCATATGCATTACTGCCCACAACAATCCAGAACCACAGTCTACCCGGTTGGGTCGCTTTCCAATAAAAATAATATAGTTCATACACATTTTTCTACTCACCATATCAACCTCACAAGAGTCCTTATTCAGCCAAAACAACTCTAATGAATAGTTTCAAATCAATTAAAATTAGTGGCAACATTCTCCTCCCACATCTGTCTGGAAAAAAAAATATCTATGGTTCCTGTTAATCTCTGAAGCAGACCACAAAAAACAGCAAGGCCCATGCAAGAAGATGAAGTTATTGCAACAAACTGTCTGACCATATGGAAATTGTCTTCCATTTGCATCTAATCTTGGACCCACAGCCAAAAGGCGGTATCACAGCTGCCTGGAACTGGCCCTCAGAGATCACAACAGCCAGCAGTTAATAGAAAACTGGCAGGATTTACCTACATGAGAGACTGCTACATGGAATCCAGCACCAGGAGAACAAGGGCAAGAGTTTGGGCTGGGCTGTGAAATCAGTTCACACAAATTATTTATCTCTAGAGATCTAGGTTCAGAAGATAACTGACAGCAGAATTAATTTTAAGCAGGTGCTAAACAGAAGTCCGTTCAGACAAGAAAGCCCAGACACCACAGCATGCTGTTTTCTGGTCAGAAGACCCAACATATCCTCCAGTACTGACTACAACACCATTCCCAGAAATTCCATTTAAACCAACACTCCTACTCTGGATATTAAATGCCTTGCTCATTTACTGACTGTTTAAAGACCCTTAACCATCATTTCAGATATGGATTAGCTATTGAAAAATTTCTGCATATGTATAAGTGGCTTAAGTTGCCCCACTGAAAAACAGTGAGGATGTTAATAAGCCTAATAATCCCTATTTATTATTTGTGGGGTAAAAGCTAGAAGCTGCATTTGTATAATTATGTCCATGACCTTATGAGAAAAAGGCAAGTATGCAGAATTTAGTACAATTCTGGCACAAGTCTTCTGCATTTGTATGACAGATGTGCACTGCATCACATTTGTTCAAAAAAGCTTTTGGGTGAAACATAACTGAAAAATTATACATGCTTTTGCATTTCGGCAGTATATATAGATCTGGCAAGGACTAATAAATTTACAGCTTTCCAGTGTATTTCACTATGAAAAGGCAAGGTTTTTTTAATTAATCTTTCCCCTATCAACAAACTGGACTCAACTTCACGTTGTGCATACATTTGAATGCCAGACATTTTGTATTATGGGGTTAATAACAAATGCTTATTCTTATGCAGGAGCATGCCAAGAACACTGGGCACATAGTTAGGAAGAAATTAGTTTCACATGCTTCTTGGTCACCTCAGAAGATCCCTAATCAGCTAGATGAAATGAAAATATGATGCATTTCCACTGCATAAGAGCATCACATAAGAGCTATTCTCCATGGTGGCTTATTTACATATCAGTCTTGCACTATGATTTCTTTCCAGTCTTTTCGGTGTCATCTTCACAAAATGGAAGAGAATCCAAGTGGAGTAGAAGCTACAAACAGAGTAAATTCAGTACACTCTGATAGAAAAAACCTCAACCAAACAAAAGCCCCACCAAACTCTCTCCCTAATAAAAAAGATAAACCCGTAATTTTAGCTAATGATGATTTGGCCTTACTGCCTGCAGTCAGGCATTTGTCTGGAAACAGCAATCCTATGCTCTTCTGAAACTACAGCCTGAACAACTAGACCACATTAAGACTGCAGAAACATTTCTATATACCATATGAACCCAAGAGATTCAGGGATGTGTCAATACATTGTCTACATTGCAAGCAACAGCAGCACAGTTGGAATTAATTTAGAGAAATATTATCATGACATTCATACATTCACATGTAGTTGCATTACTAAGGATCACTTCACTTGCTATGTGAGTGTTAAGCTATCTTTAACATACTTCATTAATGTAATACTGCAGTAATTCAGTCATTAGTAAAAAACCTCTCAGCTGTCCTTAGTAATCTAAATGTTACATGTCTAAAATAGAAGGGATTGCACAAACTCCTACTGTTGTCAGACAGAGACCCTGCCACAAGGCTATTTATCCCATTCTGAAGCATCCATCTAAACTGAGTGGGACGTATAATCCTCGAGGCTTCTCTTGCCACTGTCTTAGGTCGCTACTACAACTGAAAGGCTGTTTAGACTTCTCAGTTGGGAGATGAAATTGTTAGCAGAGAAAGGCAGTTACACCGTGTGCAGTGAAAGCACGTACAGCTTCTGTAAAAGGTTACATACCTTTTCAGCTGGGTGTGCAACATCGCAACTAATAGTGTTGTTTCTTCCAGTTCTCGGACTAGCTGATTTCTTTTGCTATTCAACTTTAATCTAAGAGAAGATAAAAGAATAAGATGAGCTAAAGCAGTACTTACTATTTAAAATGAGGTGTAAAAGAAAAGTCTGTTTTTTCTATAAAATTCTACAAAAGTTATTAAGAATACACACTATAATGTGGGACAAAATTTGGTCAAGATGTGTAAGTGTTTACCAACTTCCAATACTCTTAGAACATGGAATTCAATTCTGCAAACATTCACTACAGGGAAAATAATCGCGGCTAGTACTATAAAAGTTCCATGTTTCTAGGACCAGATTTTATTTGTTATACACTACTGCATTCTTATACTTACTGTGCTAATAAAGGTCTAAATGCTTTCATTTGCTTTCAGTAAAGTCTATGGATGGCTAAGGTTTACATGATTTAGTTATTAACCATCTCATTACGGCTTTACATGAATTATGGACTTCAGCAACATCTGTTTTATTTCACACCTGAACTGGTTTGAGACAGAAATGTGCACTTAGGTGCTCATACCCTAACTTAACAAGCCTCTGGATAGAAAATCCTTCTCCAGAAACATGCTATTTCTTTGGCACACTAGAACAGGACCATATTCCTAAAAATCACAAACGAACCTGATCATCATATGGCACATTATATTTTTGTCAACATTTGTCAAACCACGGATATTACACGCTGGTAAAAGCCCTACAGCTGAAACATCTGAGATGCTTACATTTTTTCCAGCATGATAAACCCATGAAAAGATTATGTAGAAAACTGGTGTAGTCTGGACACTGAATGTGTAGAAGAAATGAAAATACAGAGCCACAGAGTGAATGCAACACACCTATTCCATATATATTCAAGAGACTGCAACTAAAAGTAACATTGCCATAGCCACCCACGTTAATACATCTGGATTGTAAAGCGCTTGTAGGCAATGCCTAATGCAGTATTCATCCTCACTGCACATCCCCATGAGATCTCTCCCTGCAACACAAGTAAAATTAAGGAGGATAGTTGGTATTTTTTTCAGCTGCTTTAGATTCACAGGATATTCCATGCAATTCCCACAGCCCTGTCAAATACCAGTTCCTACAGGAATCACATACAAGGATGCTCAAAACAAACAACAAATTTTAAAAATTTAAACTTCCATCTGTTGACATTTACCTAGCTCCAGACCACACAGCAACCACAGAAGATGATGGCTGCATACAGAAACATTATAGTACACTAACATTACACTGGGCTATTTTGAGCATCTCTTACATTCTCATAGGGGATCCATTTGTAGGAAGCACATTTCCCTACTTGGAGAGTAAGACTTGCAGGTGGTTTCTTTTGGGAGATGATTTCAGAAACCTTGTAAGCAGAAAGTCTCCTGGAAACCTGAGGGCACACAGCTATCAGATTTCAGCCAGGGGATGCTGCTGCTTGCTCCCCATCACCTCTCGCCCAGCAAGGCAAGCTCTGCCCTATGCCCAGCGACCTACCTCTCGGTGAGAGCTTTGCTCTGAGTGTCTCTAGCAGCCTGAAGGTCTTCCTCCAGGCGCCTTCTCTCCGTTTCCAGTCTCTCCACCTCTCCTCGAGTCCATTTTCTGGGGCTAACGAATCGCATTTCTTTTAAGAGCTCCTCCTTCTCATTAATTAATATTAAACGATCCCGCTCAGAGTCCAGCACGCCAGGCCAGGCCTCGCTGTCAAGCTTAGCCAGTTGTATTTTCAGGTTTGCTATTCTGCAGAAAAAAAAAAAAGAGCAGTTATTCTGTAAGAAATGTCCAAGCTACTGCTCCAGGCACACAAAAGCACCCTGTGACCAACTACATCTCCACTGCCCTGAAGGCTCTCAGCCGAGGGACAGCTGCCCTTGACCTCACGCCCTCCCCACCCACGCTGCCAAGTGATGGCACCGCTGGGATGTGGGCACATGGAATAGGATTTTAACTCAGGTTTGCTCCCGATGGTAAGCCAAGTCTCTAGCTAACCTGCAGTGTCACCAGTCAGGGAACAGTGTAACAGAAATTCTGCATCTTGAAAAAAAACAGTCAGGTATGCTATAGGGCGTTTCAAATTCCTTAAAGCTAATGACCTCACGGTACTTGGCATGGAGGGTATCATGTGGTAAATATCTGGTTGTTAATCAGTTTTATGGCAAAGAACTGCATACTCTTCATATACGATTCTGATGGTCTGATAAAGATCAGTGGTTACTCAAAAGTTTGGAAAATATTTTCTGCCTTTAACAATGAGGAAGTTATATGCATGCTGCTACTGGAAGAATCCAACTACTGACTCAACACAGCATTCTGGATACGTTAAAGAGCTATGCTACTTCCAGTGCATCATGCATCTGAAGAGCCAAAGAGGCAATATAATCCAACCCAAATCCAAAGTCACTTATTTGCATGAAGTTTAAAGTCAGTTTTCATTAGAGGTATCATTCCAGATTTCAGTCTAAAGTCTGTATCACTAATCCTTCAGCACCATACCACATTATCTCAGGGAGGAAGATGATTACTAAAAGCAATAACAATACAGATCTAGAATTTAGCAAGGGCTTTGACTGACAGCAGAGGAGAGCACAGCTCATGGAAGGTAAGGAGGCTGCTCACTCCAACTATCTGCCCATTCCCAATTTCCCAGGTATATGAGCTGTTCAGTTAGCTCCACAAATGGTCGGCGCTGCAATGCAACATATAGAGAGGAGCAAAAAACCAAGGGCAGTAATGTCAGTCTTCCCAGAGGAAGCTGTCTCCCTTGGAGTCATTGGCATACAACTCTTCATGAACAGATAGGGTGATAATGGTAGTTTGGTGAGAAACAAAAGCACAGATAAGGTTGAGTAAGAGTTACCAAAGACTTGCATTTTTGGAACTCAGACAATAGAAAATGATTCAGTGGGGAGCAAGGAATGAGGAGGGCAGAACTCATTGGGGTGGAGAAACTACAGAAGCTTAGAAGGCAAACAAAGAGGAAAAGCATCTTGCAATATAAAGCAAGATATCTCCAAAAATAATTCACCTGACTGAAGACCAGAGAGTCAAGGCATACATGCCCCCATCACATGATTAACTCAAGTTAATCTCTCACTCAGGTTTACTAAATACATTAAGAAATGGAAGTGAAATGCTGTACATGTACAATGAAAGTCCGATATTCATCTCCCTTTGAAAAGGGCTTTGTCATCTGGTGACAGAATTACTGGACTTAAATTGGGCACAGCAAATAGTTGCAGCTGCTAATCTGGATTCATCTCTTTTGAGAACTTGGTTAATGCTACAGAAGCGCACAGGATGGTGCACGCTTCCTCCAGCAAACCTGCACACATGCAGGCACAGAGCAAAAATCAATGCCAACTAGCAAAATCAAAGAGTATGGAGTAAGTAATAAGGTGCAGATCTGGGCAGCAGCAGCTACTCGACTGCTGAATGGCCTTGAAGAATAACGCTTTGTCTTCCAAGCTCTGGAGGCCAAGAGGAACCCGAGCCCCGAGAGAGCCTGTGAAGGATTAGGCTCACACAGAGTGACCTGCCTCCTCCATCACAAGAGACAGACCAGAGATCACCTTTCTGAAGAGAAGCCTCACTTTCTGTAAACCCATTTCCCACAGCAGGTTGCTTACTCTAATTAAAGTTCCCTAACCAATAGATATTCAGCTCAACTATTTTTAGGTTGTCTTAGTAGGAGTTGTTTTGAGTGCCTGATTAAGTGCAGTGCTGTGCTCCAATGAAGAATTAACAGTGGCATTAATTCATAATCCAAGAATTCCTCTGTGCATTTTGAAGGGATATGCGTTTAAGAGGATTGGTTGGCATTAATCTGATCACTTTTGGCATACATTTGCATGGATATGGCTTTTCCACTGGAATTCGTTCTCTATGCATTTCCGAGTCTAACGTTTTTGTTAAACTAACCTAAGTTTTACCCTTTGCAAATGATCACCCCCCCTTCTCAGTTAAAAGGAAGTTTACATATTCTGTTTTTCCAATAAAGCAGCATCGTTACAAAAGATATGCTTTGCAGACGATGTTTGGCTGAAAACTCCAGCGCTTCAGCATGCTGACCAAGTCTGAACTACATCCCTGTCGAGCCGTGCTAGGTTTGCACTGCAAAGAACCCAGCAACACTGGGCTCGGGCCATACCATCAGCCTGAATGGCCACCAGCTTGCAGGACTGAACAGGAAGCTCAAGCTTTATTTAACTGTCTTCTTTTTACCTAGAAAAGGTAGTTAGGTGGTTTATTCATTGTCATATCAAGTTTGGTTTTTTGTTTTTTTTTTGTTGTGTTTTTTTTTTTATTGTGGTTTTGTGTTTGGGGTTTTTTTACTGAGGAAAGCTGGTACTTATCTGTAACATAGGTATAACACATAAAAATTGTAGTTTCTTTGTTGATTGTGGAGATGCAAGTGCTGTGAACAGAAACGTACATTAAGATGTGTATCCACAACCAGTAATTAGCAATCCTAGATCAGATCAGCCTCTGTTCTTCATGAGGTAAAAAATAAAAAAAATAATAAAAAAAAAGATATCCAGTGGAAGATGTGGTATAAAAACTGACCAGTCAAATACCTACTGTTGTTGCAATGCTGCTAAAAGTGACATTAAAATATTCCATTTTAGGAAATTATAAAATATACTTTTAAAATCCCAGAGTTACCACCAGTCGCACAAAACCCAAACTAAAAATTTAACTCTTGAAGGAACTAAAATAGTGCACAGAAAGCAAGTGCTATGCGACTTAGTTACTATTATATGTCTGGAATTGTACGTCTTATTAATGTAGTTGAAAAGTCTAATTTAGTTGCATCTCTGATTACATATACGCTGCAGTAGCTATCTCCTTGTTGAGATGTGTCACTGACATCTCGCTTGACATGGTACCTGTTACCAATTTCCAATCCAATTAAGCTAAAGGTTTGTCACTGCAGCTGCTCTTTGCTCTTTTTTGCATGTTTAACGTTATCTGCTCTAGAGTTCTTGTTGTCTCACTGAGCCATGAAAGGAAAAGACTTAGTGGTGGGTAAGGGAACATGCAGAATCGCACCCTGACAGTTCTGGCGTGGTGAATATCAGCAAGATACTCACCTACAGCTATGCCTTCAGCCTGGTCCACAGCAACAGTGTGGGTAGTGTCTGCTACAGTCCGCTTGCAAAATCATCAACCCCTTATAAATCTAATAGTTCTAACCTAATTAATATGGGATCACCTTGATTTCAAGACTTAAGTTTTACCTTTCCAGATAATGTAGAGCTAACAAGACAGACGCATTCCCACCATTTGGCTCCCTGCATAATACGTGCATGGGCAAAATACTTCTACTGTGGTTTTGAAGCATTTAAATATGCTGCTGTAGCGACAGGAAACACTTCTAACATCACAAGGAGTAATTTTCAAAGGAGCAGAAGGTTCCTTGTGAGTCACTATATCCATAGTATTGTTCCAGCTTGAAACCAGTCAAGGTATTTGTTTCTGCAGCTCCTACTGAAGACCATGCCAAACCCACAGTGCTCTGCTCGCTGGAGATCTTTTAATTTTATCAATTATTCATGCCCATTCAGACCCATCTTTCCTCAGGATAATGTTTTTTAAACTAGACAGCTTAAGACAGATATGAGGTATCAAACTTTTAACTGCAAGATTGCGTTGTATGCCCTTCATGACTTTAAATGAACTACTGTGCTGCATTTATAAAGTTCCGACTCTTTAAAGAGCATATTTATTATCTTCTCAGGTTTGTCATTATTCACTCACCCCTCCTTGGAAAAGATACAGACTAAAGTAAGAGTGCTCCATTTCAATCTGAAGACGCAAAGTCAAGTGTAAATTAAATTGCAGTCTTCAGCCAAGCTTAAAAGTAAAAAGCAATTTTAACACTGAAAAATTAACCATTGCATCTGGAGGACTAATAATTTTCATGTTGTTCTAAAAAGTCACAGAATGATTTGAATGTCAAGGCAGTTTGACAAACTAGACCGTTCTGATAAAATTGTTCCACCTAGGAAGAAAAGTCTAAGTTTATGTCAAAAGCAGCTGGGCACACACAATCTTTGACAACTAACTGCCTCTGATACAGATCAAATTTTATGCCACTGAGAAACATGACCATGCCATTACACTAAAACAAGAGCATTATGAGTAACCTCAGCCTTAAAGCTCTTTATCTAATCAGAGACTGGAGAAAATTCCTTCTCTTCGCATATATCCCAAGTGCAGATTGCACCACGCATCTGCAGTTTGTTTTTCTGGAATTGCAAAGTCCCTCTAGAGCAGTTAAAGCTGAAGTCACCACCGCTGACTGGTACATCAGTGAACAAGGACTAGGCCAGCCAAAGTCTAAATAAAAATGCTTGGTGCTTTCTCATAACTAAGTTGAGCTAGCTATAATCTATTAAAAGAAGTAAATCCCAGAAAGTTTTTGCTTAAATTGGCCTGTTAAGCAGGTAAGAATTTTTATAATCTATTCTTCATTCATCTCAGATCAGAAGGCAAAGGTGAAAACTTACATTCTTGCAGATAAGCTTTGTAATAATTGTAGATACTGACCGTATTTTGATAGGTGTTAACACACTATACATTTCTCCTTATCAGACTTAAAGCCATGCAAACATTCATTTCATTTTGAATAAGGTAAGGAGATGCCTTGCAGTACAGTCTCCTTATGAGGAATGGGGAAGCACTGGCAACAGGTAGCAAAACCACTTATGTCCCCACAGGTGTGGCCAGACTGAATTCTTCATGTATTAATCACTCCTTAGTAATTTCTAGGATGGTTATTTATTTCTTGAATGATAACGTTGGCCCAGACAGCCTATTGCCTCACTGGCTCAAAAATTACCACGTTTATTTAGCAGTAATGCTGGGTTTCAATCAGAGTGGCACCTTTTCTAGTGACACCTATCTTCAGAATAAGCTCCGTGACAGCCAAAAGGTGTAACAGTCCAAAGAATTACCTTCTCTTTGCTTCTTCGTATTGAAGGCGTAATCTCACTTTCTCAGCCAACTGGTTATTGCTGCTGGTAATGAACTGAGACACAAAATATAACATCAGCAACTTAGTAACCACTCCTCTTTTGATATGCCCTGCTAAAATTGATGAAGTTACAAGTTACACTTGCTCCTGTCAAATTAGTTAAACCAACGACAGAATCAGAAAACACTGACTTTAATTGATTTTTTCATTATTTCTTCAAATGCTTAAAACCCTGTAAGATTAAGAGACTCTTTCTGGCCTAGTTTATTAGAAAAAGAATAATCTACCACATCTGTCTCAGGCTTCTGTTTTCATGTACACACAAATAGCTTTGTTATCTTTCTTCTTAAATGCTGTTCGCAACCTTTAACTGCTGTATTGCATTTTGTTTTGGATGGCATCTTGCTTTGGTCGTAGAGTCTTAAAGATAAGGGACATCCCATCATGCCCAAACCTGCAGATCTTCAGTCACATGTGTGGTGCTGACTTTTAAGTGGCTGCAAATGTTTAAGTCAAGGTGCACAAGAGAGGCTTCTGTGATGTCCCGAGACATGTGATGAACCCACAGTGCTGGTTAAGTCCTTGCTGAGGCTTACACCATCCTGACAGTTGCGATCTTGACGCACAGGTGGGACTGAAGGTGTATGAGTACTACACATTTGATGGCATTAAAATATCTGCACATATGCTATCATTCTCACTCGTAACACACTAAGAGCCAAACGCACTCTTAAGGGAAGAGTCCTCATTACAGCTTAGCCCATACATAGCTGCTAAATGTTTCTTGCCTAGTAGTATATCACTGCTATGAAGAGCTAAGGGAGTATTTGTATCAGAAGAAGCTACACCTACAGGCAAAATAAAACTAACTTCCCTTTTAGTCCCACCTGGGTTGTTCTAATAGAGCTAGCGTGGGGAAACAGCAGGTTGCCTTTAGAGATATATTAACATTGCACAGAAAAATGAAGGTCACGCTGAAGTTTACATGAGGAAAAGGAATCATCTCATAAATACTTGCCCGTTCTTGGAAACTCTTACTAAGGCAGTACCACATGTAGTTCAGAGGAACGTCTCCACATGCACTGGGTTTCTGACACATTACTCACATTTCCTGAAACATCCGTCTGGGAGCTGACGTCCAGGTACTGCCGGGGTAATAAAGGGCTGGAGCTTTCCACGGACACGCTGCTGGTCCACAGGTCTGACTGGGAACCTCTGTCATTCACAAAGCTGTCTTTTAACCTGGCTAAGCTCTAAAACCATAAAAATTCATGAGGTGAGCTCACTTCTGCTCAAAGTACCTGAGCAGTAGCTTTAGCCTCAACTACATGATTAAGATCTGACTGTGTTTACTGTGTGCACTCAGACTCTGCAGGCATGAGATCAGGCACGGCTGGACTGCACCTCCCACAGCACAAAGCAGCCCACAGGCGTTAGCACACCATCTCGCCTAGACAGACAAGACTCTCTGTTGGAGATGGCAGATGAAATGAGCCACAGTGTTTTCATGGCTTCTCCAGGTCTGCTCTGACAGCAGTACAGTCACACTGGTTCACTCTTGACCAAAAAACCCTGAGACAAACACTCAACTCTAAGCAAGTGCTTACTACGGTTAGTTGCTGCATTTTATACTTCTTATTTCCAGGATCTGAAGAACAAAAAAACCTGTAGTCCAACCACAATTTAATTTATATTAATAAAAATCTGATTTATAGAACTAATTTATATTAATAAAAATCTGGATTACGTATCTTGAAATAGAAAATACTTAAATCACTTCTCAGAAATTCAATCTGATAGCAACGGCAACACAAAATACTATAAAGTCATCCTGTTTCAATACCTGAATGAGGTCTTGTTTTTCCTTCTCCCCTGATGTGATGGCCTTCTTGAGAGCTTTCATCTCACTTAAAATGGCTTGTGCCTCATCAAGTTTGTAGCCACCTTGAGTATCAGACATTTTCATGTCAATTCTGCATAGAAATAAAAAAATAAAATATGGTAAGCTAACACTTTATTAAGTCCAGTTAATCATCCTAGATGCATGCACCTTGGTATTTTAAGAAAAACACACTCTAAAGTACAACAAAGAACACACCACCACCACAGAAGTTACTCCACTCAGAAGCACATTAAGCTTCAGAACTCTGACTTTAGCCATATCATGTCTTTGACTCCTTACGGAGGACAAAGATGTACACAAAACCCTCAAAACAGTATGTCTGGGCAGATTGCTGCTAGTTACCTTGTTTCTAACCTAGAGAGGATCAACTTAGCCATCGATGAGAAGTACCTTATTTTCAGTGATTATTTTGAAAACCAGCCACAGACCTCACATGCACAGATGTATTTACTTGCACAACCTAATTACAAGCCACTTCATCCTTCCCTCTTCTCAAAGGAATTCTACCACAGTTGACATTTATAATAAATAAGATATTAACCAGTGACCCTATTTAAAATGCCAGATGTCTAGTCACACAAAGGTAAGTACCTGAAACTTTTCCTCCCCTGCCACTCCACCCCCAATTTTTCCTCAGTGCCCTAAAACAATGGCTCTCACAAGTAAGACAACTGTGTCATCTGTATTGGGCAATACTGAGTAAAACAGAGGGCCATTTAACGGACAAGATCCTGGTTCAAAGTCTTTTTGCCATGAAGTCAGTTCTGATGCGGTCAATCACATACAGGCACCGATTTGAGAAATCTACCCCCACGGCTGCGTATTGCTTTCAGTTGCATATGCCTAAAGATATCAGCAGCAACATACTTCAGCTTCTGTTATTTAGGCAGCTATTTATAAATATAGAGGGGGATGCATTACAAGCCCGAGATATTCTACACTCAAAATAGTATCTTGAGAACAAACTTACTTCTTCAGTGTTTGAAATCCATGCTCTTTGTACTGGAGCTCTTGCTTCATGTGAGCTACTTCTCTCTTCAGTTTATTAACCTGCAGCAAGATGTCACATTTTTAGAATGGTATTTTATGTAAACATTTAGGTACAGCTCTACTCTTCAATTCAAAACATAGTACTGTAGACAGTACTCTAAACAAAGTTACCAGATTATCAGTTCATCTCAACAGCAGCAAACAGTCCTGATGGCATCCTCACCAGGATATTACCACTAGCTAGGTCTTTACTCAGTACCCAAATATAAGGGGCTTAAGGGAAGTTCCAACCTCCTAAGCAGAAAAGCTGAGAAAAATTCAAGAGAGACAGAAACGAAACACAAATCAATTTTACTCAGAAATGTTTAAAACCTTCCCAGTCATTAAAGAAAACATGAAGCATCCGGACAGGAGTTACACTGCGGTGATAGAAGCCATCCTCCAACATACCAAACTAAAAGGCCCCACTGCATGAGTAACACAGCAGGATGATAATACATACTGTAAATCCACTGACCCTACTGCTTGCTGTTTTATATTCCTCCACAGAGGCCAGACTGACCTACTTTACTTTAGTCCTTTCTTCTTCCCAAACTGAGCTCTGCATGAGAGCGCACACTGCCGCTGCTAACAACCCGCACAGGACAAAACAGCTGCCAGTCTCTAGAGAGAACTCGCAGCTCTCCAGCACTGCAGCACACCGAGGAGCCAGCATGCAGCTAAACACCCCACGGTGTATCGGTACAGCAGTACGTACTGCCAGCTTCCAAGGAAGTCTAAGGGAAAAAAAGTGTTTCAAACTCCTAGGATGGCAACATTTCAGAATTCTGATAAATTATCTCCTAGATTAAGAATGGCAACATTAGCTCTTTCAACTGCTTTGGCATCTCTTTTTAGTATTTGCCACGAGGTTTGGAAATATTTGAAGATTACTCGTGGCAAGCAAAGGTCTGTTCATACTACTTACCCTGGATTTTGCAGTAGCAATCTCTGCTTTGAGGATCTCGGGGTCATACTTGGAACTTGATGATGAGCCAGAGAGCACTAGAACAAATACAACACCCAGTTCAGCAGCACTATCTTCCTCCCTACTCTTGCACCAGTCTCACCACAAATCAAGACCTCCCATCACTCCTGCACACCCAGACCTCCACACATTGCTGGTGGAGGCCTTTTACCCATTTTCCAGATCTCTTCTCAGCCCTCAAAGGCAGGGAAAGGCAACAGGGCAGTCAAGTACTCCACAAAAAGTCTATACTAAAGAGGCCAGAGCATGTCCTCGATCTCCAAAGTCTGGATTTGTTCCAGGTTAATGCACTTAACTCAAACTCCCAGACACGTTCACTCCATTCAATAGCGTGGCTTCCTGCATTTGCAAAGGCATTGACAGAACTGAAGGGACAGGCATTGCATAAAGGTTTGCTTTATTTTTTTTTTCTAGACCTTCTCATTGAGTAAACAATCCACTGAATGTTTAGAAACAAAAAAAGCAAAGAATGAGAAGAAACTGCAAAATGCAATGCAAGCCCTTCTCAGAGCCTTGAAGACATGACCAATCATACAATGTGCCACTCCAGATCAAATCAATGTCCCATTAAGAGCAGAATTCTCTTCCCAGCAGTGGTTAAAACTCTTCTGCTTCAGAAGGTACAGAAGCTCCCCAATGTGCAATGCTGTTAGAGGTAGCTGTAGGCAAGGGAGATATTTTGATCCTCACAGCCATCAGTTTATGCCCTATAAAACATGGGAAAGTATTTCTAGTTCTTTCTGTTTGGTTGTATTTTTAAAGATAGATCACAGCACAGCGATGTAATTCACGTTCACCGCAGTTTTAGTGTACTGCTCTGCTATACCAGTACTTGGGTAGAGTGCTCTTAAGAAAAGGCCAAAACCTGTACTTCAGAGATGATGGATGGGACCCTAGTCAAATTAAGAATCCTTCAGTCGACAGAAAACTATTTACAAACGTTTCAACATCAGGCACAGGATTAGCCAGTTAAATTCACCACCGCAAGACATAACTCAGCAAGAGCAAAAGCAGGGGGACGTCAATCCACTGATGTGGCTAGCAAGAACATAAAAAGTCTGCAATACTAAGAATTATAAAAAAGGGTTCTGGAAGACTTGCAGGAAATAAATCCTCCTCTGGACAATAAAGAGGAAATTTGGCCATCTATAAACATTTCTGCACCAGCTCTTGAAGCAATAAGTACTGATGTTTCCTGTGTGACAAAGAATATGGAGTACAAGACAATGATTTGTTTAATTGATAATCCACCAATGTTAGCTTTTACATAGCATAAAATATAGATCCTTAGCTCCCCAGGACAGTCACTCAGCTATCTGGGATGTTAAACTCCAGAAGGGCCTGGAAATGCTATCTGAGATGATCCTTCTTGTCTAGTTTATATACTTAGGACAAGGGAATCAAGGAAAACACCACATAATGCAAAAAAATGAAGTTAAGCCAACCACTACATTTTTTCACACGTTTGTAGCCCATGCTGAAAACCTGCACACTGACTCCAGTGACTGAGCCAACTGCAACAGTGTTTCATAACAATTAACCTTCACCAAATATGTGCTAGGCAGCTATTGCTTTTAAGACGAACTGAGCAAAGGCAGAGTGTGCCACGGTGTAACACACCCCGCTGCTCTATCACAGGCCCAGCTTCAAGCAGTGTACTGTCCTAGCGGGTTCACGACTGAGAAAGTCACTGGGTAAGAGTTCACCAACTACTCACAGCTGGTCTGAGAGCCCAGTTTGTGCTCCCAAACATCATGCAGCTGCCGATATTCTTGCTGGGCCAATTCAAGCCTCTGCTGTTTCACTTGGTAGATCTCCTTCTGTGCAGCAATCGCCTCCTGGGCCAGGACAAGGTAGTCTTTCAGCATGTGCTCCTGCTCCCGCCGCCACTGCACACGAGGGTCTTCTATCTGTGTACTTTCTGAAGAGAGAAAACAGGAGGCAAGATCAATAGAATGCAGGTTTGCACTGCTCCCTGGAGAAGCTCCACCACTTATGTCAGTATTTTAAAATAGCCCCTTGCCCCATCCTGTAATAAAAGTGGAATAAAGACATTCTTTTTTCTTAGGAGGCGACCACTGATCCACAACAAACCCCAATGAGCTCTGCCATGCTGAAACACCGTATAGAACAATTCACGATGAAATCATTGTACAGGTCTCCAAATCCTCTGCTGCTGGAGCCACCCTGGTTCTGCCTCTTACAACATCCACACAAGCTCTAAGATACTGACACTGACTGCTAAGACTTAACTTTATTGCAACTGCTTTATAACACTGCTAATAAAATACCTCTACTATTTCACTGGTAAAACACAAACATTTTCAGAAAACATCATTGCCACATGACTACATTATACTGCATCTGACAACATGAAAACAATTACAGCTCTGTCTATCCTCTTTGGCTGCCAAGTGGTTTTTATTATAAAGGGGAAAGAAAACCTCACTTAGATTCCACAGGTAAGTAAAAATAACGACTCATTAAATCACAGAATGTATTCATGAAAGCATCTCAAATTGCATTACATAAACAGAATCTCAGAAGGGAGTAAACATTTCCTTCACTCAGAGCAGGCACAGCAGTAAATCACTGCAGAATTTAAGAAAAAATATGGCACAGAGTTTAAGAAAAATATTTTTTGGTAACATGGGCAATACAGTCATGAACACCTACACCACTTCCATCTCCATTACCCAACACAACAGATACATTGGTTTTCAGGTTTCTAGTCGGGAAAAAGGAATAAGGTCACAGACATGCAGCTAGTCCTAATACTAATTAGGCAAATTTACTGTCAGTATTTGTCTTGGTTTTGTGAAGAAGTGTCCAAAATATTTTCCATTTATCTTTCAAGGCTGTTATATGCTCTTGTTTGGAACAGGTTCCAATATTCAGTTGACTAAGTGCTCTAAACTGTCTAAACTACTGTGCTTGAATAAGGATGCCTTGTTGCCACATAATAAATAATTAATTAAAAAGAGCTGCTTGAAACTATCAGTAGGAATCTAATCTGCATATCTTAAGAGCCTCTTTAAATATTTAGTAAAAGCTGCCATGGTGGAAGGCATGAGCAGCTCTTAAGTGAGTCAGGCATAAGACTAACACCGCAATACATACAATGTAGGGAAGAGAACAGTTTGATAATAATCCTAGGAGCAGAACTAGAAAAAAAGGATTCTACCCAAGGGATGGCCACTCAATCATTTTCACAAGCTATCTGTGATCATGCTGAGGAGAAAATTAAAAGGATTCTCCAGCAATAACTTGTTTTAACAGTATTTCAAGACCTGAAAGAACACATGACATCTCATTTTACATAGTTTGTAGAAGCATTTCAACAAAACGTCCTTTACGGATCCTGCTGGCAGAAGTAACATTTCAGCTGTTGCAATACTAAAGCTAAGCCTGGACCTGGAAAACTGCCCCAAAATAACCTGAAGAAACAGCAGCTCTTTGTGCCAACTATAGGTGCTGATGCCCTCCCAGACAGCACCACGGTCTCTCCTAGAGGGAGCAAAAAAAAAGTCAGGAAGACACAGCAGCATTATCAGCTATAAGAGTCTGAAAACTCCAGGCTCATATCTCTGTTCCTGCTCCCAAATCCCATCTTCCAGACAGCCATTATCCACACCAGGAGGAGGAACTGCTTTCACTGCCCAGTTGAACCAGAAGGCGAAAGCCTGCTACGAGTTTCCCAGAGACCTGCCCCCATAGCCCCACACGTGCTGCTTCCCCGGACCAGAGCACATGCCAAGCACCAGAAACCAGGACTCAGGACTCCGTTTCAAGCTCAACGAGTATGTCAGCAAAGCAGCCACAACTCTTGACATCTAATTCAGGACACTGGGTCGTAAGTCTACCTGTACCTATGGCTTCTTTGTGCTTGGATATTTCCAGTCGTCAGCAGTCCATTCTTCCTGTAGTCGCAAGAAGGGCAGCAGAAGCTGCTGCAGGGCAATCCCTCCATTACAAGCAACCAGGAGGAAGACTCAAAAATGTACAATCCTGAGCACCTCCATTAGGTGGTGAAAGACTAATGCTGCCCCAAGCACATAAACCACCTGACAAAGTGAACACTTGGCAGCCATGGAGAGGATGGACAACACACTTATGTACTGAAACTGTTTTGTTCCCATTTTTCTAAATATTCACCTCAACCTTTTCAGTAATCATCACACTAACTGTATCCCCTTGACTGCAGCTTTGATTTTCAAACACATAGTAACAATCTAAGAAAATGTTGGCCAAGAGCTCTTGATCTACCCCAGCTACTGAGTAATGAAAAATACATCCAAAGTCAGATGAAAGGACTACCGAAATGCAGGCTATTACATCTTCTGTTGTCTTGTGAATTTTTAATTTAATGTTGTGCTTGTCATAAGTAAACCTGATTGTTTCATGTTTGAAGAAAGTAGTCTTACTGTGCTTGCATCAGCATCTGGCAAGAAAATAATATTTTTTTTTGTGCAAATCAAATTCCAAAGAAGTTCTCCCAGAGAGAGACACTCAGGGCTATGCATTAATACTGTATTAGGAATATTCTGGGTACTCAGTTTAATTTAATTGTATTTATTTTGCCTCAGAGACAAGGTTAGAAGTGTGCTCCATTTCACTTTTTTTAATGGCTCCTGGCTTTAGATTTAATTTAGGTCTGTCCTTGGGCTTGCTTCTGATAATTAGTCTCAAATACTTCAAGTGTGCAGCAAGAACCAACATGCTTCCATCCCCTTCACACGCTCCGAGGACAGTTCCTTCCTGCACTGGGAATCTGCAAGAGACCTTGGAGAGGAAGGAGGTTTTGGACACTCTCCAGAGGATACTTTAACATAAACCACAAAGATGAGCCTCTTGATTAGCTGAAGGTAAGTGGATATGGTTTGCTTTATCATGATTTGGATTAGAGCTGGCATAAGAAATAGGGTCATGATTTTGTTTCTCTTCTTGTTAACCTTTTAATTGAAATTCTAGGTCAAGTCTTCCAGTTTCTGGCATCCTATAGAAGTGAAACTTTTTAAGTGGGTATCAGCATAGTCTGAAGCCTTCTCTGCATGCCCTTGAAGCCTGTGGTGCTTTTGAGTGGCACGGACCAGGGGTAACTGCCTCAGACCTGCCACCAGATCTTCGCACGTTCATCCTGGAGGCAACTCAAACAAACAACTCTGATCATGTTTGGTTTGTCCCACGTACACAGTGCAGTTTCTGCTAGCTGAATCACTCAGGAGGTCTGACAAGCTGCCATGTCCCCTAGCAGGCTTCAGAACAAGGTTATTTTCATGTACTTGAACTGTGTCCCCCAGGACCACAGTTAGCCATCCTTGCTTAGGCAAATGCCAGCAGAGTAAGTTAATGCCCCAATTTTGGCTAGCAGTGGCCACAGTGACAACAAGCACCCAGCTTCCTCCGGTGTGGGTAGGGAAGGAAGACAAATGATTAGATAAAAATACATCTCACCCTGAAAAGAAAGCTCTGAGGGGACAAGGAAAAGACTCTTGGAAACATCCACCCTTTTTACTCGAGTCAAAAACCTTTCTTCTTGTGGTCAGAGTTGACCCTGATGCTCACTTCAGAATATGGTCTGAATATTGCTTCTTTTGGGGACAATGCCAACTCCCACAGCAGCTGCAGAGGCTTACAGCTACTGCCACAGTCCATGTCACTGCCTGGCAAACCAGAGGAGAGAACAGATCAAAGAAAAAAAAAAACATGAAGCCCCACAGATGTTTCACTGGGAAGGGACAGGGAACAAACAGCTTCCCCAAAAGCACTGTACAGGTAAAACTGAATTGGCAGGAACCTCGTAGTCCAACACTGCTGCTTAACACAGCAAAAACCTTCAGAGTCACAGGAAGGTAGCATGCTCCTGTCTCTGGGCTGCTCTTGGCGTGGAGCACATCTCCCATTCCAGCACAAGATACAGCAAACCTCCAAACACCAAAGAAGGGATGAGAAGGCCAACTGTATTTATGACTCCTCTGGAGAGCTCGCACAGGCTCTTCTCTCTGGCTGCACAGTCATGAAAACATTACATCATTCAGAAGGAAGTTAAAAAGAAATTCTAGTAAGACTTCTAAGCTCAGCTCTTACACCTTTGTAAGTGCAGTCAGCACAGGCATAAGACCCAAATAAGACTGGAAAAAGCATTAAGATTCAGACTGTCTTTAAAAAGCAACCTCGTTAACTCTCCCGAGTGCTTTCTTGTGGAAGTGAAATGGACACAAGACATGGTCACAGACTTATGGAGACCCCAATTTGTGTCTTGCAATTTAGCATCTTGTCAAACAAAGTTCGTTTAGTCCTCTCCCCTGCAGATCTCCTTTGTGTGCCCCTGTAGGCTTGTCTACCCTTTCTTCCCTGCTATACCTTCCTGTAAAAGGAAAAATCAACAACCCCTGCAGAAAAAAAAATAGGATAAAGCCATTTAAGGATATGTAAATACTGTGATATTGGGATGACATAAGCTCTAAAAAAATATTTGTATCACCTTCACATCTGGAGACATTTGATCTTTCTATTGCAGAAGGCAGTCAGTCTGCTTTTTAAGAATGGGCTTTTTTCACTCTGCTTTTTTAATACCCAAGAGAAGTTGCTAAAACCTGGAAGGTGCAGTTTCAGGCCAGGTGAAAATGTGGCCTTTCTGTAAAAGGGAAGGGTATGAAGATAGCCAAAAGAAAGGAAAACCCCTCCCAAAACCACCAAAAACCCCCCGAGAACAGATTTCCACAGTTTTGTTTTAAAAAAAGATCTTGTAACTTGCAGGGAAAAAAAAATAGCTTAAGTTCTCACTTGAAGGGCTTGAAGCAAATTTCAAAACAAACAAAACAAACAAAAAAACCCCCAAAACACACCACAACTTCAGGGCACTTTTTGCCTTTTAAAAGTTTTTCTCTTTGCACGAATTACAAATGCCTCCAGAAAGGCCTGGGCATGGTTCTGCTGTGAACTTCTGGACTGCAATTGGAACTGTTCTGTAAAGAGAACCATAGTCACCGATTTGTTTTCTTCATCACTTTTTTTCAGGGGATTTGTTCTAGCAAAACCCAATACATGTTTCCTAACAATGTCTGTATTGATATATCAAATTCTGTATTTTCTTATAATTCAAAAGTTATAAAAGTTATAAAGCTTAACACTTCTGGTCTATCGAGCAATCTAACAAAGAGAGTAAGCAGTGGCTTTGCTTGAGGATACAATATAAAAACACTAATAGCCTGAACTTAACTCTTTTCCAACTTGCACACTTCTCGGGATATCCCAAGCCTACTCGAGGGCTTCCTATTGAGTAAAGGCAGTGCAAACCCCAGCAGCAAAGGGAGCTCAGGCAGTCATTCATGTTATACCTGCCAGGAGAATTAACACAAGACCTTTGCACTGTTTCCAATGGTCTTGCCACAAGGACAAATTCCAGGCTAAGAACAAACTCCAGATCATTGCCACCTAGTCAGACTCCTCAGCAGAGCCAAATCTTGCAGAGGTGTGTCCACAGTATTAGCTTGAACATGACTGATGATCTGAAGACTGCAAGCCAAAAGGTCTCAAATTCCTGTTGTAGAGAGAGAAGTAACTTATACAATGGAGAAGGACAGGATTTGATTTCACGAGCTGCAGATCTCATCTACCCTAAAACACACTGCTAGCGATTTTGTGGTTTTGTGTTCAGTATATTTTAACACAGGCACAAAACAATCACTCCGCAAAAATACAATAATGTGTCACTTACTGGTGTTGTGGTCTATGTAATAAACTCCAACCTGAGGGTCATAAGCTTCTTCCCATCCTAATGGTAATTCATCACTAATGCAGTCTGCAAAGGTTAGTGGTTTAGTATACCTGAAATGCAAAATAATATTTAGGATGAATAAAGGAAGTCCCATGTGTCTGTTCCAAACAACTGACCAGAAAGCAAGTGCCACAAGGGCTTCACTGTAGAAAACAAAGTTGAAAACTATTTTAAAGCTTTTGCTCTTATCAAATAATACTCCACAAACTCTTCCCTTTCTTCATCTGAAGTTACAGCAAGATGAATTCATTCTGACAGAGCTGCCGAGCCTTGCCTGGCTCGGCCAGTATTCACTCAACAAAGGAACATTAAGAACTTTGCCAGAAACAATCCTCGTCTCTCAAGTGAAAGAACAAGACGACTGTTTGCAGGCAAGTCCTGTATCAAAAATATGTAGACAAGAAGGAGCAAGATGAGAAATGCAATTTGCATAGCATGAATAATTAAGACTGCAGAATCAATAGCAAGTGCTGAGGACTGTGGGACCACTTGTCATGCAACTCCACTCATTTGCATTGCAATATGTTCTGTTTCATTAATGACAAACTAGATTAGTTTCTCAGTATCACAAAAAAAGTGTAACCCACTCTGTCCAAATGAGGAAGTATTTCCGCAATACTGCTCTGATGAGGTTTTTTTTTTTATTAGAGACCACATCCAGCAACGGTCTGAAGGCTCGTAAGGCTAAAACCAAAGCTTAGAGTACCCACTCCTTGAGTAACCCCACAGATTTCAGTCACCAAAACCATACCCCTTTCCTCCCTTTGACTCTAACAAGGTTCAGCTTGCGCTAACAAAATTTCTAACCGAAGAGAGCACTGCAGGGAGGCACAAGCCAGGAAGAATTAAGCTTGCAGGTATCTCACATAGCCAGCTGCCAAAAGCATAATATGCCAAAGGCCCACAGACCCACCACACAGCCCCAACACACCACACGTGGCGTATCTGGAAGGAGGGCCACGACTTTGTGTTGGGGCTCATGAGCCTGAGCTACCAGAAAAGCCCTTTGGGCAGAGGGCACAGGACACACCGTGAACCACCACAGCCCCTCTCTAGCAGTTACACTGCACGTACTAAGAGCAACTGGGTCAAAAAAGCAGCCACGGAGCTGTATCGCACTGTGCCACGAGCGAGCGGCATGCCACAGGAAGGTAAGGTGGCTAAGAGGACAAGTTTCCAACCCACTGCAAGAGACTGAACAGGTTTGTGGAAAGTCCTTCATATCCAAAGGTAATTCAGCAGGGCTAGCAGATAAAGAGTTTTATTAAGTTTTAAGCACACTTGAGCACGCTTCATCTGGAGGCACACAGCAAACCGGTAGCCCTGTATTAATAACTTACAGTCACTCATCAGCGTGCAGGGGAATTTGAGCAAAAAGCCTCCAACCATAAGAGGTTCAACATAAAATCAGTGTTTAATGACTAACATAATTTCTCCCACAAAACATGACCTGGAAGTCTGGTATACAGTAAGAATGAGGTGGGAACATTTCTGTAAGGACTATGTAAGCCATTGAGATCTCTACTTACCTGCTGTTGCATTTCACTTTTAACACATTGCCTTTGCCACCTAAAGCAGTACTTGAACCACTGTTTTCTCAGAAAATTTCAATTTAATTTAGAGCTCTTGCAGTACAAAAAAGAACTGAGCTTCACAACACAGAACTGTGCAACTTTCTCAATAAAGTTTCACTGAAAGGGTTATTTTTACTATTCTTAATCTAGACTGTGTACCAAAAGCATGTTTGTATAGAAAATACAGATTACCTGAAAATAAAATAAAATCTCAATACTTCTGATTGTTATCCCTTATCCCATGTTTTTCCCTGTGGATCAAACTGTTTCCCCAGCCTGAGTACCCAGTATGTGCTGCTCCGAGTTGATCAAGTCAAAGATGTACAAGGGTAAAAATGCAGAGCAACGTCAGATACAAGCAACTCTCTAGAGATACTACAGATGGAAAGTGCTGTTGCAAACCTGTCGGCCATTTTAACTTAAAAATTAGGATTAGCACCTTCACCTCTCTGAAAATGGCATCTCCTTTTATTCAACCTTAGCAGTTCATATGGACACAGGACAGGGAGAGCAGAGGGACGGAGCAGTGCTGAATGCTGGACTATGGAGGACCTGCTCCCATCCCTCAGAGAGGCACACACATGCTGGGACAACAACAGGTAATGGGGAAAACAGCTGGCCCTGCCCAGTGCCCAGCACCTCTGCTGTGCTACACCGCAGGGACGGTCACCAGCTGAGCTGCTGTGGGCATAGCATGGTGCTGCAGACCACTGCCCGCGCAATGGGTGAGCACACGCACCAACTCACCCCAGCGAGCTGCACACCAGTGGCGCCTCTGTCCTGGCACTCAAAGGTGCTCCTGAGGGCACCTTCTCCTGCAAGCCCACCAAAACAAACACAGGAAAACCTCAGTGTCTTCAGGACGGCCATGCATTTGTGAAAAATAAAGCAAAAGACAACCACAAGAACTGGTCGCCACATTTGCTTGCAACTTCAGAATCAAGCTGATTTTTAAAAGCTGTCAAGGGCTGGTCTCAACTTCACATACATCAGGAAAATCAGCATGGTGATACTTCAGCATAACTGCTAAGGACTTGTGTTGCAGTAATTATTTGATTGCCCTGATAAGCACAGCATTGTTCTTCCTCGGACAAATATTTTATTTAAAAAAATTCATTGCAAAGTTTTCACCTGTAGTCCATGATAAAGTTTAGATTTAATGCTTATTAGATGTCATCTGGGACAAGGAAAAGGAGGAAAGGTTAGTATTTATTTGTAAAATTATATTTAAAGTCAGCAGGAGTACTGTGAGCCATCTTGGCCACTCAAAGTCCAAGTGGTCTTTTCCAGTGCATCATTTGATTAGTAACACTCAAAATATTGCTGTGAATGATTGCTGTTTTGCTACTTCTATAGAAAGCTTTGTAAGAAGAAGTGTAATTTCATCCTGAGTTTGCAGTCTCTAACCTTGCACACCAGCTTCCATTCAGCCCTACAGATTAATTAAACCAGAAAACAACGCATTGCCCATTTCCCCACTACAGTGCTCACCATTTTTGGTGATTGATCCAAGCAAACATCCCTCAACTTAGAGCAGTAATTAAACCCATACTTAACCACATTAGGTGAGTGTATGCTGCAGGTATAAAATGTACTTTGGTATTACATACTGAGCAGTATTTTCTGTGGCAGAATTATGCTCAAGAATCACAGGTTAAGATTAAAATCAAACTTATATTTATAACCAGCATGGAGCTGCACTGCCAGGTCCAGGACTTCAGACTACTTTCATCAGGGAAAGGCACTGTAGTGCTAACTTTGAAGGTCCAAACTCATAAAGCTTCCACTCAGCTTTTGTCCAGTCCTATTTTGCTAGAAACAGCTGAATTCTTTCTAGATGTGCTCAGGAACTGTCAGACTTGCTAGGAAGCCAGAAACAAGCAACTGAAGGATGCATATTCCTATTTTCCCACATGAAGTGCAATGAATGAATTGCATCCAGCTAGTTCTTTCAGTTGGAGTTTTGGAAAAACGGGAGAAAAAGCAAGGCAGGATCAGTCTGCTATAGCAATGACACAAGCCAGCTGGAGAATTGCCAGTTAGTAGGGCTCAGAAACTGACAGTATTTTCACCTTTGAGTGAAATTTTCAGCATTCCTATTTTCAGCATCTCTCACAAGGAACACCCACCACCAAGCATGGACTAGTGCTGTCCTCCCTGGCTGATCGCAACCTTGCCACCATTCCATTCGTACAGAGTAAGTGTTCATTACAGGAGAAATCTGTCATTCAACTAGCTAACAGAAGAGTAATTAGTTTTAGAATTAAAGAGTAATTCCATTTGTTACAGGCAACATATGTTGTATAGCTATTTCCCCAAATAACTGCAGCTTCATAACCAAGTTACTTACTCTTCTAAACTCCTGTTCCTTGCTGTTGTGGGAAAAACTCGCACAAAGAAGCAATGCTACAATTACAGAGAAAAGACATGTGTGTTGTAGTCAGCCTATGAATAAAGCATAAAAAGAAAAAGGAGATAATTTTTTCCTTCTTTTAAGATATGATTTTAGGAGTTTTTATGAAGACTGAAATAAATCAATATTCCAGAAGGGGTCCAAAATCAAGCATCTCCCTAAGCACACTCACAAAGTAGCATAACAGATGAAACAAGTAAAAGGTAAAGTTTCCTTCTCACAGCAAAGCGTGATTCAGTTAGTGTATTATTTCTGCATAAAACAGGACTGTTTCTGCATTTGGGAAGTTAAAGCTAGGGCACATCTACAGAACTATTTCTTTTGATACATCTCCTTTGCAATTCACAAAGCTTCCTATCAGCCTTGGAAAAATCTCATCAACTCAGTCAAACCACGTTATCATGTAAGAGGTCTGCTCCACAGGCTAGATTCAAAGCAGCAATCTAGAAGAATGGACCCCTTTCACCCACTGCGCTTATAACTAAGGAAGGAAACCTACAAAATGGTTTATACATTCCTTACCCTTCTCCATTAGGAAAATCTCCAGATACACGCAGCCAGCCTTCAAAATAAGCAAGGTACCCGAAAGTTCAGAAAATCCTGACTTTTCTGATCCCCAGTCACAAAGAGGGAACCCAATGCCTAAAAGGTATAGCATTTTTTATTAAACCCAAACCGGTCGAGTTAAAAGAGACTACACTTTCAGACACATGAGTTAGTCTGCATCTTCCAGCCACACTTGCTTTGCTCTACAGACCAGTACTACCCCTGAAGCACTCCATCTGCTTCTAAACTGGAGGCTAAACTTTGTGTGGAGTTTCCACAAGAGAAGCCATCTTGAGCTAGAGAAGATACTTGTACATCATACCTAACTCTGGCCTCCTAGCTCACCACGAAGATTCTCACATGCTCATCTCCTACCAGCTCATCAGTACCTCATACTCATCCTACCTGTGACTGTCCTTCCCCCATGACCCAAGTTTTAACCAGGGTCATTTTTAGGAACATTTCGAAAGAGACACATCAACCTAGATTTATCCATTTCCATCATATTTTCTTAGTTTCCAATATGTTATTTTTTCACCTGATTTCATTCAAGAAATACAAATTTACATGAGCAAGTGCAATTGCTCATTAGGACCCCTGGAAACCGGGTACCCTCAGCACCCACCACACACAGCAAGTCAAGGACACTGTTTCAGAAACTAATCCTGGTAACAGAGGTAAAAGATAACAGCATCACCCAGCTTCCTAACCTGAGAAGTACCTTTTGGTCTTCAGGCAGAAGCAGGCTTGAGGGTAAAGCCACTGCCCACCCACCAGCCAGCAAACGTACCGAGACACTTCTATCTTTGCAAAACATTTGCCCCCAATAGCTCAAGTATTTGTACAGCAAATGATGTTCAAATCCTGCTCCCACAGCAGGAAACAAAGTTAAGATTCCTACCTCTAGTTTGTAAGTCACATCATTTTTAAATGAGAAGGGTTTCTATATTTCTTATTTTTGATCTATCACCTTCAGCTTCTTTCGCAGATAAAACTGGAAGCCAATGTTATCATGTGCAAACACTATTAAATGGAAACTTGCTCATCTCAGATTCAGAAATCCTTTCTATAGTCTTCAACTCCACTGTTGTCAATCAAAAACCTCATTACACAGGAAACTGAAGGCAAATAATCCTTGTATAACAAGTTTTTGATTGACAGAAGGTTTGTTAAACATGGCTGTACAGAGGTTCCTGGCGGAAGCAGGAGATGGGTGAACTGTGCCACTTAGGAATCTGGAGTTAATACTACAAAGGTAACAGAAATCAGTTCTGAACTTCTTAAACCAGGAAATGTTATTTTTGTAATTACTGGATTTCAGTGCCAACTGGCGGCCTACAGCAATCTAGCAAAACCACATGCAGCTTTTTAGTTAGGCTCATGGCTCTAAGTACGTATGTGCATGTACGTATATGTGCTGACAGCAGAGTGCTTGGGTCAACCAAGACGTTAAGCATTTACAAACCAACAGTGGTTTGCCAGTTTCTATGCTGTATGTAAACCCATTTAATCCCTATGTTTGCAGGGTTCCTCAAACCCCCCTAACACAGTAAAGCCATATAAATAGTAGAGACTTATTTTAATTAGTTCAGTACAGATCACATGGCCTTACACAAAATCCTTCATGACTCTATACAGGTGAAAATACAGACCAGGGGATTTTCTACAGTTTACTGTACTGACAGCAGCGGCTCACAGCAGAAGGAACAAAGGTAGTACCTGGATCACTCAGGACCTTCATGTCAGCTCCTCGCAGAGCTACAGCATTAGCCACCGAGAGCTAACAGCTTAACAGCTCCGTTTGTTTCTCCCCTTCCCTCCTGCACTCAGGTACACAGCAAGCGTTATGTAGCATACAGGTTCCATGGGCAAGAAGTCAAGCGAGGTAACAAATTACAACTGCTGGCAGATACTTCCACTCACACCATTTCCCTTACACAACGAAACAGTTTCTAAACCCTGCATTTTGTGAGAGAAGCCAAGATGTGCTACATAGACCAGGACAGAGAATGGGCTAAAAGCACCTCGATTCCAGCTGCAATGCTGGGGTAGCTGCACACGAGATTACCCGTGGGTCCAAGTTTTGAGGAACCTGTTAATGGGTCCAGCTCCTACTGTAACTCAGAAGGCTGCTGCAAGAATCACTGCCAGGAGGCTCGACACAATAACATACAAGCTTCTTTGTTTTTAACGAGGTCATCCCATTCTCAAGACAGATGACTATTTTTAACCTTTAGCATAGAAAAAAACTATCACTTTGCAGACAAATTTTCTAGGACTACAGCAATCTCCTCCTCGCAAAAGCTTTCAAAAATAGACTCCTACACATTTATTACTCAACTTGGTGATCCAGCCCTCAAACACACCAGGGTTATTCATCACTATAGTAACTATTTTCCCTGGGAGCATCTTCCCTCACAGCAGGGAGAATTGCCTTTGGAGGCTGAAGGTGTGGCATCAAAGAGGCCCTGTTTTACGACCTTGCTGGCAAAGCTTTCCTCGCCCCATCACCACACACCTGGGCACGATGAAACACTCCCTTGGATTCCCACTCCAACTGCAATTTAGGGAAAAGGTGATGAGAACACATCCCCAGCAGCCAGTGTCCTCAGCAGTGACACAACAGGCAGCTCTGGCCAGTACCCTCAATTGTGCCAAAACCTCAGCAACTGCAGTGGGTTTAGAGGGGGAGACCTCCACAGCAGGCAGAGCAGAAAGGAGTTCATTCAGGACTACCATAAACACACAAGAACTATGAATGGGAACGTGCTTCCCAGGTAACAGAGAGAAGCCTTTAAGAAGCATCTCAGATTTGTGATCCTTTCTTAACTATGGTCCAAGGAGTCTGATGAGAGATCAAATATGGTATTTCAAAGTTTTGGAAGATGGATGTTATTCCAAAACCCACACAAAGCGACAGTCACCCTAAACTTCTAGTTACCCCGAAGAGATGTCATTTCAATAACTGTCAGCAGCTACAACATTGCAGCCTGGTCCTGGCCTTGCTGTGATAAAGGATAACTAAGAACAGAATTACACCACTTACACTAGAAATGGAGTCAAGTCTGAGAAAAACAGTTTATTTGAAGTTGTTGCTGTAAACCAAACAAATTTACTTAAATTACAATGTAAACATCACCAATAGCAACGCCCTAAAAAAACCCCAACACAACATCTCAAGCAACTCAGACTGCAGAGCTGTTTTCTTTTCAGAAGTGGTTTCCTTTGTTGCCATGGTTATTGAGCATCTTCTCAGCCTCCCAAAGATCTCTTTCATCTGGTGTCTCCTCCTGGCCCAACACTCCATGCACTAGGCCACCTCTGCAGTAAGCGAGATCAGCATCTATCCTCAGAGCTAGTTTTTCAAGCTATTATAATTTTAATCAGTTTTACTGACACTTAAGAACTCAGTGATGCCCTCCCTGGCCAGGACATGAGAACAACCCCTGCACCTCATTAAGGTGATCTTGAGTTGTATGTAATTTGGCAGTTTAGACCCTCTACTTCTTTCACATGAGTGGGTAACATCCAAATTGTTCTTTCTAGACAGAAATTAGTCGCATGCTGCACAAGTAGGTGCTACACAAAGCAGATCAGGAGACACCAAAGACACCTAAAGTCAGGTAACAGCCTGTATTTTGAGCATTCCAAACATAAATACATTTATACCTTTAATAGTAATACATTTCTATTACTCAAACAGATTCATGGAAGCATTGAGCTATATAATACACAATTTACCACCCCACCAGCCAGAACAAGCATGCCTAGTACGTTTCATCCTAAGTTAGCTGCTTGCTTGTTCTATCCACTTCTGAAAATGCTTGCATGTTTACAAGCTCTACTTTGCACACAGTGACAGTCTGTTTGCCCATGCATTTCTTTACAGTACAGATCATTTACTCCTGGAAGCAAAGAACTACTAAGCTATTTGCAAGAAGACTATCAAAAACCACTTACAGATTTTTAGATCATTCCCAGAGATTAACAAACTGGTTCTGCTAGCAGGAGAGAGGCAGGAGGTCAGTCATACCTTCTTAATCACTCAAATACAAAATTCCTGGGATAGTTCAAGGTTAAAAAGTCAGGAAATGGGAGCTGAGGCTTCTCACAACATTAACTTGCCTGCCAGCCTGTATATCCTGCATACTTTCCTGAACTGATTAAGCAGAAACAATATAAAAGAGTAAGGTACAACTTGATGAGAAGAGTGCAACACTACTAAATTAAAAGCATGCAAGAGTTGGAATTTACCTATGCAAGTAATTCAAATGTCTCTAGTTTTAAATAGTTGAGGTTTTTTTGGTTTTTTTGTTTTTTGTTTTTTTTTTTTTTAAGCTTGCCTTCAGTTCTAGGACAAGAAGCAGCTTGCCACCTGCACAGCCTGAATAGATTTAACTAAACCCAAGTGAGCTCTCTCTTCACCCAGAGGTTCAACTGTTCTCAAAGAAGGGGACTGGTCACTTCACAGTAAGGGGTAAATTGCCAAACATCCAGACAGAGTAGTTAGACTAGTTTCTTGACATATTTGGGAGATTATGAACTGGAAGGCTTGCCTCCGTTCTTACAGCCTGCACTCCTACTTCTCTGAAAGGCTGCCTATAGTGTGGGTGGCAGCAGTTTACATTGGCAAGATGCCTCCAGATAAAGAGGTGTATAAGACAGACTCCCCCCCCACAATACAGCTACTGTAGGAGGGAACCAAGAGCTACTGTCAGAAAAAGATAAATATTTGAGATTTTGGCAATGAGGGAAGTATTGGACAATTGCTGTACCTTAGTGTTCAGGAACACGTTATCCCATGGACAATGGCATGCAAAGACAGGCAGTGGCAGCAGAGTGAGCACTGGGTTGACTGACTGATGTCTGTAAGGAGGAACAAATTTGTGGTTTACCCCACAATCAGACTTCATCGGGCACTGAATTTTCACTTCATGTATGGTGAATGAAAACCTTAATTCTAAGGGAAGCAACAGATGTTGCTATATTTCTCATCAGCATACTCTACCTCTACTGGGAAAAAGAGCAGCATGACAGCAAATACCTCCTGCAACACTACCAGCTCCTGTGCCCTTTATGCACATCGTATTTGAAGTGGGAAAATAGACAACTCTAGGACAGCAACATGAGACTCATCTAGGTTCCCTAGTCTACCCAGTATAGAAAACAAGCGTTGCTGGTATGGAAATGTATCTAAAAAAGGGCAAGGGAAGCAGAGGAGGCTGGTTTTACATGCACGTGGTTGTGTGCTGCCCCCTGGTTCACCTCCTACTAGCACTGGGCTAATTGCACAGCTGCTGCAGTAGGACTGCCTGCTCACTGTTTCTGCATTATGAACATTCTTATTGAGTTATATAGCTATTTGATGTTCCCAGTCCCAAAGAGCAAGATTAGCAGGGTCTTTGCCCTCCATCACTTGCAGAACACAGTCTAGGCAAGCAGCAAGCCATCACCACAGCCTCTTCTGCTCTTTGCCCTAAGGTCAGCTGCAGCCACTTAGCTTTTATGCAATGCCTAGGTCAGTTCTGCAAACATTACTTAACTGCTTTCTGATCTGACAGCAGTCTTTCAACTTGGAAATCTTGTCCAGATAGAGCTTAATCCAGCTACACATAGGAAGCTACAAAGTGAAGCGAACCCCAAAGAAGCCCAAGTGCCATCAAAGGAGGACATAGGCCCCTTCAATGCTGCTGTAAACTCAGCAGTACCAGGTATGAGCAGGAATATTTCTGGTTGCCTGTAAGAATCAGAGAAGATGCCTGGTCAGGATGTGGAGCAGTGGAGAACACAGAACAACAAAAATCCCTCCAGTTGCAAAGCAACTGCGAATTCCAGATACAGAACACATAGTTAAGCATTGCCCTGCAAACTGTGATCCATGCCACATTCTTCAAGAGAAGCAAACCAAAAGTATTTCAACAGTCTTGCAGGTTAGCACTGAGGACAGCCTTTGGAAATGAAGGCATGGCACCCCACTTCTGCTCCAAAGAGGAGAAAGCCCAGGTTAGACAGCACTCAGCTCACAGATGCAGTGACTACTGAAGCACATAAGCAGCTGGAGTTCACAGTATCAGCTTCACTATCTACTACTGTGGCTATTAGCGTTGATGTAATGACTCCTCAGTTCCTGAAAAGTCATACTGTATAAAAATAAACAGAAATGTCAAAATAAGAACAGATGTCTAGAACACCCTCAGAATAGTAAGGATTTAGGAGATGTGAAGAGTTAGAAGCATAAGATAACTAGTATAAAGCTATTAGGTTTAGTAACTTTTCATCCAAAGTAACAAAACCTTGATTTACTATGTAGTTAAGCCATAAAAAAAATAATCTAAACTGTATTTATAGACAGAACCGTACAAAGCACAAAACATAGCTCAGTACTTCACACATTGCAAGGGAGTCAATAGAAATCAACAACTATTGAAGTTTGCTCACTCATTTGAGGACAGCAAAAATGAGATTTACATCACCAAGTGAGTTTAATTGATTTACTCTTACAAACATCATTTATTTTGAATGATCCACTATCAATATATTTTGCCAACAGATTAAATTTGTGTTAACACAGAAGCTATTACGCCACTCGCTCTTCGCATTCTCCTTCCCCACCTATCTCACACAGCTCAAAGCCCACTGCCAGTCCTTTTGCCAGCTCTGAAGTGACACAAGCAGCCTGCTGAAGATCTGCAATCCCAGCACTCAGCTCAGGAAGACAGAAAACAGTCCATTTGCAGAGAGGCGCAGGCCAGAGACTCAGGGACCACAGCTCAGATCAAACTGGGAAGAGGACTATTGTTTTGGCATTCTCTACTTTCAAGACTCTGAAACAGTGCCACCACTAAGGTGAGAGCCTTCTTCAGGTTCCAGACAAACGTGGACTTCACCACAGGCAAAGCCAAACATATCGGCACCATGGTATCTTGAAAATAGGCTACTGCTCATAGCACCCCTTGCAATTCCCAGCTGCCAGGCTGGGGGTGGTGAGGGACACCCCCACACCCAGGGAGCCTACAGCTGGAGGAGGGCTGCTCCTTCCCTCCCGGAACACCAGCCCACAGCCAACTGTCTCTTCCGGGGACACTGGGCCCATAGGAGAACCTTTCCCTCTTCTTTGCACAGAATTTACACAGCCACAGAAAAAATAGATGAGTTCTCCTAAAGCATTCCAGATCAGTGTATGAGACAGAAAGGGGATGGTAACTCTGGAATTCAGCACGTTTCGTTATACTGAGCCGCCTTGTCTCCTGCCTGGGAGAAGCATTTCACTCAAAATTTAAAAAATTTGAGACAAATCCCAGAAGCAACATGTCATTTTCAGATTTTAAAGGAGAACGCCTTATGAAAAATTCATTTCCCAAGAATGTTTACAACTCAAATATCATCGCAGGGAGTATTATCTGAGGATCTCTATGAACACAAGCTCATGGATCCGAGCGGTATCAATTGTTTAAAGAGGATGTAAGCAGAAGGGCTCAGCAGTTAAGAACAAGCAGTAAGTGATATCCTGATCACAAATTATAATTGGTTGCCAAAATTGCAAGGTGGCATCTTTAAACATGAGCATGCATGTCTGTAAAAGTGTCCTCTTTTACCATGGACTGACAGTTACTTTGTTGTAAAGGCCTTGTGGAGAAGACTGCTAGATGGTTTGGTCTGAGGCAGTTAACCAAGCCTCTACCTAAAGCAGTGTATCATACTTTAATTTTTTAATGTCCAGTACACCTTTACAGAGGTATCAGGAATGAAAAGCTCTTTAGTTATTCCTCAGATCAAAATGCACAGCATTTCTTTCCACTAAGTGAAGAAACAGCATACATACCACTTCATCACTGCTGCTCACAATTTACGGTCTAGGTATGTGCCACAGACATACCTTACATAGTCTTACTACTAATATTTAGCTACTAGTTTACTTTAGCGTATGAGAATGGAGCACTGGAACCTTCTTCCAAAGGAACAATCTTCCTCTTTCCAATACATTCTGGTGAAGGTGACTAAAAAACACCTTAAGACTGTTTATGTTTTGTTGATATCGCTGTATTCCTACTCATCGCATCGCTACTTCTTCATACAACAGATGTGCAAAACTTGGTTGGACCTTGAAAGATTATCAAGTCCTGACAGGAAAGTTAAGTAAACTACCCTAATTCCCTTCAGAAGCAATAAAACATACTTTGAAATGTATCAGAAATACATTTCATAATGAGAAATATTCTAGACAGAAGAAATAATTTGTCAACGGTCTTAGCATATTACCTCCACTTTGGTGTGCTGAAGCTTCTTACTGCTACTAAATCCATCTTTCACCATAGTCAGTCCCTCACCCTTCCAGAGAGTCAACTCTGCTAGCAATGTTTCCAAACTGGTAAAAAATAGCAATCTTCTTCCACATTTAAAAGAAAAGTGCAGATTTATAGCACTCCCTCTCAGGAAAGAGCAAAAGGTTGCAACTTTTCATAAAACAAAATACAATACAGAGTAACCCATGAAGTCTAAATTCTGGTTTTGGCAACAACATTTATAACCTTACCAACATCAATACGATAGTACAGGAAAGAGTTTCACCTCAACAGTACTGGCCATTCACCACTGGAAGTGGCAGAGCTAACAAGAACATACAGGAACCTCCTACATCCACATTAAGTGACTGAGGTATAGGTCCTTGTGAGAAGACAACCAACATTCTGCTAAGTCAAGCTGAGAGCAAGCCAGTGGTCCTGCAAGCAAATCACTCCTCAGAAACCCAGGTCACAAACTCTGCACTTGGTATTAGTAGGTGGGTTGGCATTTAACCTCCCTCAATTTTAATTGTAACCGAATGCCTCATGGTCATTGTTTCATTACTAGTGCTTTCAAGGTTTATTATGATAGCCTGACAAAAAAAAAAAAAAAAAAAAAATTTAGCTTAAATTCTCTAAAGGTTCTGTACTTAATTCAATTTCCTGGCTGGTATTACAGCAGAGACACCAGCTTCATTACCACCACACTAATTGTTCCACGTTAAGAAGCAAAGGAGGTGAATCACAACAAACAGGCTGCATTTCAACCCAGCCTTTCAAGCTGGGTAAGAAAAAAAAAAATAAAAAATGCTGTATTCATCTTAAGTATCACAGTGAACAAAAGCTGGGGTTATGACATCAAGCTCGGACCAACAAAGCAGCTGGCTAGCAAGTCCACCAGTTTTCAGAGAAATGGCATGTTCATGTCATCCTTTGCTTCACCCAGGAGCAGCTTGTGGACATCCAGCATATTCTCTGTAACCCAGCTAGACATGGCACACACCAGCCTACCCATTCCAACACCTCCACCACTCAACAAGACCAAGCACTACTTCCACAAGATCAGATGTGGCAGCAGGACTCCTCACACTCCTCAGCTAGTTGATTCAGCTCACTCAACTGGGAGACAAGTCTTCACACACTACAGCAAACGGACTACCCCAGCCAGCAGGAGTGAGCCAAGCTCCCTCTCTCTCAGCAGAGGCCACACCATTCCACAGCAGCTGAAAGCAGACTTCCCAAGATCATTAGCACACATCCAAATTCCTAGCACAAGTCTAGATCCTCTAAAACTGGAAAGGATCTGAATTTGATAAGCAAGACAAGATTTTTGCCCACACACTAAGCTAAGCATTTAGAAAGGAATTACCTAAAAGACACTAGCGAACACATGAATTCCCCAAACAAAAACCACACAGCACATGAGACTAAGTTCATATAGCCATGGAGAGAGATGTTTTTACTCTATCCTTGTCAAGAGGATTTAAAAAAGCCCAATGCATTTTAAAGTGTCTGCTCCCCAAGTTGCAGCAGTCTCAGCAACAAAAGTGCCACTGTCACAGTCAAGCCGTAACAACACTCCAGCTTCTTCAGGAATGAAGCATTTATCATTTTGCAGCACATATTCATAGTCATAGTAGTAAGCGTTGATTTCTTTTTTGCACTACAACAGTTCTTTATCTGTACCATGCCACTGTCCTGGGACATAATTTCAGGATTAAATGCACCCAAAAAATATTTTAAAAAAGGATCAGTTTCTAGGCAATGCAGTTTCTTAACCTGAATCAGCATGTGACTGTACAAGGACACATCCTAGAACAGGGGAGGGAGGGAGATAAGTGTCTGATCTGCAGCACAAAGACATCAGCAACTGAGCCAGGCTAACAGTTTGTTGCTCCCACAAAAAGCATCTCTGCCACCTTCTACCCTACGCACCTTTTCCTTGCTCCTCTTCCTAGTCCAGCAGCTCTGCCCTTGCCTATTGCACCCTCCAAGCCCTCCCACAGACTGCCTCCACTTAGTAACACTACAGAAGAGCACCCAGAGACTTTTCTGCCAAGTGCATTAACAGTTGGGTTAGGGGGACTCCACAGTCAATAGCATGCCAGTGACAGAGGAGTGCTAGGAACAGAAGCAGCGCTGGGGAAAACCGCAACCCCCCTCCTCGTTGGTTGTGATGAGCTGTCTGGCTGCTCACCAGATTTCTGGGCACCAAACTCGTAGATGAGTTTCATCTGCCATCGAATCATAATTAAAACTGGTCCTCTCCAGTGGCCCGTCTTCTCCAGCTGCCAGACTTTGCCTTGCTGCTGCCTTCAGACTCATTATTGCTTATAAATGAAGTGCATAGAAACTGTCAGCCTAGAAGCTGGTCCCTTAGATTTACACTCACTCGCTCACGCCAGCCCTGCGGAGCACTGAGGGACGCCTGCGCCGGCTGCAGGGCGCGATCCCCTGAAGACATGACAAGGAGCTGTTTGTTGGGGCTCTGTGCAGCCGCAGCGCTCGCTGTCAGCCCAGCCAGGCCGCACACTGTGCGCAGCGTGGCCAGCGGAGGAATGTGCTCGCTGACTGCACCTTTTCATCTTGATAAGGATTTTCAAGGTCATGTTCGCTTCCCTGCCGGCTCCTCCCAGGCTCCAGTGAAATACCAAGCACGCAGCCCTGGGCCCTGGTGCACGTTCCCACCCTCCGCGTCTCCTGGACAGCGGCACAACCTGTCGCATTCCTCCGCAGCAGTAACGCCAGCCTTCCTCCTCGCTGGCAGCCGGCTCCCGGGGGAGCGACACCTCTCCCAAGAGCAAGTGGGCACAGCACCGCAGCAGCGGCTGCTCTGCCAGCGGGCCCGGCAGTGCCTGTGCTGCACAGTCAGGGTAACTGCAACCCGGCTCCCGACCTCCAGCATTAATGTTTCTGAATTAAATCTTTGATATAAAAACAGGCTGCAGCCCAGGCCACAGCCTGGAGGACTGATGGAAGGTGTCCCTGCCCATGGCGGGGGGGTTGGAACTCGATGATCATTAAGGCCCCTCTCAACCCAAAACGTTCCATGATTTTAACCAAACTTACGGGCCAAGAGAAGGGCTCTAGTCACGGCTCACGTTGTGCAGGCTAAAGCGTGCAGCTACACAATCTGGCGAGCCCGTCTTCAAGGGTGCTGCGTGGAGACTGCCTTTGGGGACAGCCCCTGCCACCCTGTCCCCACACCCCCAGAGCAGCCAGCCAAAGCAGCGCAGCATTGGCAGCCAAGGGGGAAGAGCTGCCTGCCAGCCCGGGCTCAGGGGAAAGGCAGAGGTGATGGCACTGGGCCTGGGAAGCCCATCTCCTCCGGGCACAGGGGATGCAGCCCCCTCTCCTCCGCCCAGCAGTCACTGCTGCGTGGATACAACAAGCTTAAGGACCTGCATATACTCCTTATGCCACATAAGATTTCCAGATAACTACTGAAGAATCATACATGCTGCCTGCTTACAAAGCCAGCTAATTATACAATCTGTTAAGCATGTATGCGCACACAACAGTGCTTTGAGTCATTAGAGGATGGGATTTATACTTCACTGCACGCATCTTGCTCTTTGTGAGTGCGTGCCTGGATACAGCCAAAATGAACACAAGTATCTGGAATGTCTGCAGCTCCCAGGCCAGCGCATCTGAATACAAAGCTGAGCCCTGCAAGAGTCTGGCTGGCTGCGTGTGACCCCCAGTTGCACATGTTGATCCCCCAATGGTGTTTAAAATCCTTCCTCCCTTTTTTACCACTCTGAGCACCTGAAAGCAGAGTACAGCACAACATTTAAGCCATATTCTGAAGCTGTACGAGTGATGTTAGAGAGGAAAAAGCAGCAGTGCAGGTGATGGGTTGTGAAGACAAAGAGTTCAAGACCAGAGCCAGCGGCTCTGCCGGCCATACTGCGGCTGCCTGGGTTTAATCCCGGCAGAAGGGCTCTGGCACTCCGGCAGGCAGGGACCTCGGTTCCTACAGCAGCAGCTGCTCCTCAGCGGCCCAGCCCACACCAGATGGAGATCCCTGTCCTAGGTGTCTGCCAGACAGATAATGCTGAGGCTCACCAGAGGTGCTATCTCTTCCCTGCAGTCATTTTGCCTCCATTTACCAGTGCCCAGTTTTGCTCCCACTGATGGCAGGCAGATCCAGCATAGCACCAGTGCCCCCCACGAGGTGCCCAGCGGCCCCCAGGCTGCAGCTCAGGCCAGGTCCCTTCCACGCTGTGGCACCCACGCAGTGGCCGCTGGCAAGGCTAAACTGGGCCACACAACTCTGCCTGTGCTCAGCACTTCAGCTGGCTTCTCCTTTTATTCCTGTATGTATTAACAAAGCATTTAGGTGCTTTTCATATAAAAGCTGAGAGCAATAGCTATGTCTTTTGTGGTTTATATGATACTTCTGGCATTTCTAATTTTTAAGAGTTTCTTCCATTGAGGATTCCACTTCAGCCTCCCAGATCTCTAAATATCCAAACATTACTTGCAGGTGACTTCTATCCCCCCTAATGCAATTTGCTTAGTCTACATAGCACATCTCCATCCCATGGAAAGCCCTATACTAAGGAATCATATACCTATACCTTAGCTATACTTTCAAAGGGATGTACTCTGCACTGGATTTTCCATTTTTACCTTCTATGCATTGCTGTTTAGCCTGATTACTTAACATGAACTGCAAAACAGAAGGATTTTAAGCATTTGGTGCATAAGATGCAAAATATTATTCAGGGGCTTCATAACAAGTAAAGCCAAATCACCTCCATTTTCACGTGTTTCTCTTCCCTTCAAGTCAGGGGAAGCAGGAGAAGGCACAAATTCTTACAGAGTTTCACGTTCATCTTGGAAAATACGGAGTTGGTCAAAATGTAGTAAACACCACACAAATGTAGCAAGGTATAGTAGGGATTCACATCTATCTTTATACCATACCAAGTTCCAGCACCTGCTCATCTGTAACAGGGTCTTTTTTTTAGTTTTCAATGCAGGGGATGAAGCCAGGAAAAGGAGATGGTATAAATACACATATGCTCTCCTCACAAAATATGGCCTCCTTATAAAGCACCCCAGCAAACAAGTCACAGGATCTGCAGGCACCTTAAGGCACATGTTTCACTCCCGTGATTTTCTTGTGGGGCATTTCATGCCCCAGGTCACCAAAGACATCAGCCAGAACACACCCTGCCTTTCTGGGAGGAATGGAACAAAAGGCAGCATTACTTTCCAAAAAGCCATACTTAAGAGCCAAGTTAATTAGCAACTTAACTGCTATGCTCAACTCTTTCATGCATCCACCTTGCTCACACAATAAAGTACTGATAAATTTGACTATTTAAACCACCACTACTGGATTTCCAACCTAACACCTCCACAAGAAGATGCCCATATGTCAAGAGATATCAAATTGCAGAACAGGATGTCTCACTATACATTTAGGTTCTCATCTCCAGTTACCATAAAGAGTACCTTTCCTTAAAATTAGAGAGCAAGGTTCTGAAAAACTATGTACTTCAAAGACAGTCTTCCCTATGTACAATCCAAATCCTGTATAGCTGACATTGTTAAAGACATCCTTGTCCAGCTTATCACATGTTTTCATGAGGTTTTCCCTTCTTCCACCCATCCAAGGAAAGGGAAAACCTAGGGGAGAGTGGCTGTTTAGACCGTGTAAATACCATTTTGTTCCAAAAAACATTTTTTTTCTCCGTAACTATCAGCTTTTGTAGTTTTTATAGCTGCCAAAGGGTAAGAAACAGCTGAATGAGTGAAACCCTGCTTTAAGGCTTACTCAGTGAAAACCAACATGTGGTAAGATACTTCAGGTAAAACTAAAGCAGCCGGCAAAGTGGGAAGTGTTATCAGAACCAGACCTCTGTGGGCGCACACACCTCCTGTAAGTGAGCTCAGGGCAGACACCAAGGAGTACAGCCTGCACACACCATGTGTGCTGCTCTCCAACCAAATTATGACAGCCACTGTGCAAACTATCAGTTGCCTGATCTAGCCTCAGCTGTAGCTTGTTTGTAACTTACTGAAGCTGTTAGAATACAACCATCACTGTTGCTCAAGGCAACTACCTAAAATATCTCAGCTATTCATTTTCATCCTTCTTTAAGTCAAAGATGTGTGTTTAATGGATCTGACATTGTGCCTTATAGCACTGTGCATCTGGTCTTAAGCAAGCTATCACAAGAGCTTATAGGTTTGAAATTTGCTGCTTAGCTAAGTCCTACTTCACCATCAGCACCTGAATGAAATGCAAACTCCCATGCTAGTAATTTTTCAGGAAATAGTTTCACTGTATCATCCATTTCATTCATTTCTACTCAAATGCTGATCTACACCATCAGTGCAGAATTCTCAACATGTATATCAACTTACTCCCATCAGCTCAGCTAAATAAATCATTATTCACAGTTCAGCTCATCTACAAAGACCAAGCTAAAATTCTCCGGGAAACAAAATAAATACTCCTGTTGCCCTTGTCTGATGTCTTTAAGTTAACCTACAGACTGATCCAGAGAATCAACTTACTATCAAGTTCCAAAATCAGTGATGAATCTGCAGGACTATTAAACACAGACCTTACTGGCAGAGGTCTTTGAACACTCCTCCTTTCCATTAATAACCTCCTTTATTCAATGTCCTTTTAATAATTGCCAAATCAATGGCATAAACAGCTGTTTCTACTACTGTTCCAGACCACAGAAGACAAAGGACAGCGATATTGCAAAAACTGCTGTGCTTAGGATGAATGAAATATGACATTCAAATCTACTCTAACAGCATTTCAGAGAAAAATACTGAGCATTTTGCTAGGCGCCTGAGCTGAGCAAGGCCAACATGCAGGTAAAATGGCACCTCCAGCTATGCATGCAGCAGATGCAGGGAGGACATCCAGAAAGAAGCACATACCTTTTTAGGTGTCACCTTCACAATGTCGCAGCAGATGGAATTACAGCCCACAGCGCGGCACTGAGAAAGCATCAATCTGATACTTACGCTGACTGCTTTGAAAGACAAACTACAAGTGACACAGCTGCCTTGCTGAACCCATGCTCACCACCTGCAGTGCCAGGCAAGCACAGCACAACTGCATGGACCGCAGCTCAGGAGCAAGCCGTGACTTCCAGGAGAACCATGTTTTGCAGGAAGGTCACTCCCACCCAGCAGGCCCTTGGGCCATTTCAGCTTACTGCAGCAGCAGAAACGGGGCCCAGACAAAGAGGGAGCAGTTTTCTGTGGGCCAGCAAGCTTGGTGGGGAGATGGATGGGCACCAGGGCTGAAGGAACAGCCACCTCCCCTGGCAGGAAGGCTCAGGCAGCTCCTCAGCCTGCTCCAGCCCTGCCAGTGGGGCTTGTGCTCAGGCCCACAGCCAGACTGCTAACAGCATGAGGGCAAGATTAAATGATGCACTCCAGCCACAACCAAACTCTAGGGCGAAGTTTTTTACCCTTTTCCACCAGCAAACGCATTAAGTGGTCCCAATACTGTAAGCAACGGTTCACCGTGCTCTTTTGAGAGGGATCCAGAGGCAACCACTTATGGTTACTAACAGGGGTGGGTGGGGATCAAATTCACATTCCACCCAGCCTGTACCTGAGCAGCACTCATCGAAAAAGTGAGGTTTGTTAGTTTATTAATCCCTTCTATTTTTCCTCATTAACATATCATACAAAATATGGGCATAAAACTAGCTCATACAGCCTCACAGTAATCAGAAACATCATGCCTCATGCATCAGCTATCCCCCTGTCTGCACCTGGACTGCTTGATGAGCAAAGCGTCCACCATATAAAGCCAAGAAATCACCCACTCGGGTCAGTTTAAGGACTGGATTTGTTTTGCCCTTTCCATGGAACTACACCAATTCATATTCTTCAAGTACCCAGTGCTGCATTTTCATCCCCTTATGTGACTAGCCACCAGCTTAGACACACTGATACTCTGACATGGCAGACAACAACAAATTCTCAGGGCTCATTGTAAAAGCAACAACTTTTCAGTTACCTGGAAACCTTATTTCAAATCAACTGAAGTACAGCTGAGCCCCCAAGCACCAAAGGGACATCACCTCTGCCACATGCCTCCCTGATCACAACGCAAGGCAGCAACAGGGAATACAGGGCTCTTCTCTGATCACCAAGAAGCAGAACCTACCTGTGGCTGAATGCGGAAAACAAGTAAACAGGACTAAAAGGGCAATTTGTTACACCTGCGCCAGCCAGAAAAATGTACACATAGTCCTTAATTAATTGAGTGCATTGCCCCGCTTTCTTGTCAGTTGAATTAAAGCATCCCAGAACAGGAGCAGAAAAGCCAAGGCAGACAACACAATCAAGGAGGGACTAACCTCAGCGGGGAAGAAAGAATGCAAGAACTTTCCTGGCTTTTCCCATTCAGCATGGATGTACTTTATATTCGTCCCAATGCAAAACTGATGCGCAAAGGAGAAAGAGCTCTTAAAGCTACAAAATGAGGAATTCCAGAATGAGCCACCAGGAACACCAGGGAAGAGTGCAGTACGCAACAGCTTGTGATGGTCCATATACAAGGATAAACCACAACTTTCCCAAAGCATGAACAGAGAATTTAGGTTAATGTAACTGAATATGCTTAGGTCCAGTTTTAAGACCTGAGCAGAATTTTAATACAAGAAACCTGTGGTTCTTTATTAACTGACCAGAGCAATACAGAAACACCTTGCATCACAGAAGTCCAATACTACCTGGCCACCAGTCTACTGTGCAAGCAAAGCACCTGGTGAATCTAGAGGAAAGGATCCCAAGGAAGATGAGGGCAGGCACAGAGCACATAACACAATCACATGACAAGTCCCAAGCTTATCTTATCACAGTATTATCAGAGGCATACGTTGAATTCTTTTTTCAGCAGGACACCTGTCAGTTGCTGTCCATTTGCAGAGTATCATTTAGTGCAATGACTGAAGGGCGAGATAAACCAGTTGCATCATCTCACCCTATCCAGAAACTGCATTGTCAGAGTGCTCACTAGCCATAACAACCCAAGCTGCAGGAAACATTATTCTATAGCAGTATTTTTCCCCATTCACGATGTTGGAAGGTATATACTTGTCTATAATACTTTAAAGCTTTTGAAAACCAAAAGCATCAGTGTCGTATGTCAGTTATATGAAGAACTGAGGCTACACCCTTTAAAAAGGCAATTCACTTCACTTGTACAAAGGCTACTTTCAGGCATTTGCACTCCAAGCTCTATTACTTATCTGCGTCCTTCCTTACCTACAGGATCTGAAAGTTTACACAAAGGTATTTGACATTACAATCTGTTGAGAAAAACATCCTAACAAATTTCCAAGCCTATGTGCTTTTCTTAGCATGATAAGCTTTACAATATTTCTTACAAGTCTCTGCTTCACATGTTTTTGTTCAAGACTTACTGATTATACTAATAAAATAATGCCCAAAGCACATGAAAAATCTTTTAATAGAGTAAAAATTAGAGTATCAGATCTATTACACCACCCAGCCTTTCCCCTCCACTGGAAAAGCATTAGAGCCTTTGGACATCTCATTTCAACAAGAAGGTTATTTAGTTCTAGAGTTTGGAGTAAAGTATTTAATCGCTAAAGGATTTGCAAATTACACATGAATATGCATGTAGCACTTCTCACCATGACATAAATCCTATTGTATATTTATGAATGGATTGCTTTCCCTCCAGCTTCTACATGTATATAAACACAGGTTTTAATCTTCAGTTCCTTCCTCCCTCCCTTCTTTTTAAGGAGTTGCTTAAACAAATTTGCATTTTTGGAATCTATTATCTACAGTGTATTTCTTGCCTTTTTAAAAAAAAAAACAACAAAAAAAACAACAACAAAAAAACCCAACTAACAAAAATCCCCAAACACCCACTCTGTAAACCTCCTTCTCCCATCAGGCAAAATACTTACTTTATAAAAGGCTTAAAAGACCCTGTAAGCATGGCCGTAAGAGACCTAAGCAACAGCGTTACACAGCTTGTGAGGGAGAAAGTAGAAGCAACAACCACTGCAAAAAGGAGCGCTCCAAGCATCAGAGCTGGGAACACAAAGGCAAAAAATGACAGGTCAACAGTTTGCCTTCAACTGCAAAGACATTAGCTAAGGGAAGGTAAACCCTCCACGAGCATCTAGGAAGCAACATAAATAATAAAACTCCTACTGTAAAATCCTTCATTCATACTGACATAACTCCACTATTCCCTACACCTTTTGTCAGGTATCTAGGCTGGTCACAAAGCAGCTGGATCAAAGCAGCATTTCAGACTGTCTTCAAGAATACATTTGTTAAGAGGCACTACTGCCATTCAAAGAGGTGGTGCCACACATCTGCCCAACTACTCCAGGGCAGTAATTCAAACAATAATGGCTTTGAAAGTCATTGTTGAAATGGTTTAATTTAGGTTATTTCACTGCAAATCTATTCTGTGATAAATCTGATTGTAAATCAACTCTTACCAACACACAGCACCCCATCAGAAGCAACTGTCACAAGCTGATTTACAAGTTGAATGACAACGGCTATGAATTACCACTTGGACCGTTCTCACTTTTGTTACTGCACAGCAAAACCCTAAACATCAATGAGTTCACTGCACCAGCTGCCTTCCTCTTTCAAGGACCTGGTGTCACTTGGCTCCGTTCAGAAAACAGGAGCAGCCATTGAGTCCCAGCCCCCATCTTGCTGCCTTGCAATAGAGAGCACGAGGGCTTTGGCAGCAGCCATGGAGACATGATGGGACATGGCTTGACACAAGTCCTCCCAACCCCAAACAGTCAACTGCCTGTTCACATGTCTAAACCAGGCTGTGAACTGCGGCTTATTCGGCTGCAGTCATACTTTCCTCTGATAGTCAAGGGATCTTTTCCTGATGGGATGGAAGAACCACTGCAGCACCCGACTCAAAACCCATAGTGACCAGACTAGAAGGGACCACCAGCCCATTGAAGCTACTGAAGATGCAAAAGAACTTGTTCAGAACTACCATCCAAAACTGCAAGAGCCTGCGTCTGGGAAGCAGATAGAAAATAAACCAGGAAGCACTATGGGGTATTAGCTACAGACTACTGGACAAATAGAGAATAAAGATGAGAAAATTCAACACAGAACATTTGCTTTAGGGATAAGAGTGGCATTTACAAAGGCTGTGTGAAAACAAGCCTGAGTGCAGGACTCTGTGTGACCAGTTCAGTTGCAAATTTGTCTTTGCAAACTGAGATTTTTATCCATGAAACCCTTTTGCAAATGACCAAGCCATGTTCCCTGGCCACATACCCCTCCCTTTCCACCCACACATTCTTCTCTGAAAAAGAAATCTTAAAAAGGAAGTGAGGAGTAGTGCCCTAGGAGTATAAGAGATCAGGAAAGCAAACAACATGTGCTTCAAGAAAGTGTTTATATTCAGGTTATGCTTCTCTTAGCATCAAGCAAAGACCATGATGGAAAATATCTTCTAAATTTAATTAGTAGCCAGCCAGCTGCATGAGAAACAAGCAATGCTGTACAATGGCCTATGAATAATTAACAGGTGACATATGACAATATATCTACCTTTATTGAGAATTATAAACCACCTCAACTGAAAAGATATAACACTGATATTTGACAGATTGGATTTCAGTTAAATCTGGAAGCTTCCACATTCAAATTTAAAAAGCAAAAAATAGGCAAGTTTGGAATCTAAGACATCTTGCAAAACCCTGGTGCAACAGAAAGCCACGGGACATGGTGGCAGCCATGACATTTCACTTTCCTGTTTATATGGGTTAAAATAAGGCAGAATAACACTCACTGAGGACTGTAAGGAGATCTCTTTACCAGACAAATCTGCCTATGTCTAGAATATTGGAAAGCTTGTTTTTCAAGAATTAGCTGTTAAACAGCCTGAAGCCTTCTATGTATGTGTCCACGTAAAATTAAATAGTCAGTATCCCATCAAGGCAACAGATTATTTAACTTTGATGCTTAGATCTTGTGGTGTGAAATACTAGCGACATAAGAAAAAAGACAAATTGCAAGCCTGGCTTACTGCCTTGCTGGCTGACAAGCTATTTGGATTAGCTGGATGTAGAGATAACTTCAAGGAATTTCAGAAAAATCTGAACAAGTGGGTGAACTGACAACTGAGTGGAGAAATCAGATGTTGAGAAATGTTGAATAATATACAGAACAGAAGAATCTAACCTCCTTATTCTCTGCAGGGTTAACACACACCACTAATCAAATATACCCAAGCATCACCACATACATGCTCCAACAAAAAAGCCTGTTCAAGTGCTGATTTGATTTCAAGTTTAACCATCCCAAAACTCTGCAACAGAAAAATGTTATACAGAATTCAATACGAAAAAAACCTCATCTGGAACACTATATACAGTATAGGTCATCCCAATTTTGATAAGCCTTTACCATTTTATCTTCAAAAGACTTCCTTTTCATACCAAGTACTCCCTTGAGGAAAGGTTCCATCCCTGCTATATGGGAATTTATTCAGAACAACAGCAGTCAATGGAGCAGCATCATTAGCACCATTCCACTAGTCATAAGGAGCCACTGGAAAAAAACTAAAAAGAACACAGAAGCTGCTGCAGCAGCAGAGACCTTCTAAAAAAAAAAAAAAAGCATCTGGCTAGCTGAGCACCTCTCTTCCCATCAAAACAGCATAAGCCATAAGCAGCAACAAGAAGACTGAACCAAAGTCACATCAGTTGCTGAGGAAGAGAAGTGGCACCACTCTGAACAAAGGTCAGGTCTGAACAGTGAAAGCCTGTCTAAAGAGCCCTGCAACAATCAAGCAGCTGTTAAAAAATAGAGCAGCATCACTAATTGAGCATGGACCTTACCCCGTGTGCACTGTTGCAGTAGAACTGTCACATTTCCCAGATCAGCGACATAAGATGCAGAAGCACAGCACACACATGCTCCCTCAGACATCCTAACAAACCCCTGGTGAACCACAGGAGCCCTACGGAGCAGGCTGGAGACAGGCTGAAGACTTCCCCTCAGCGGAAAGCAGCACCGGGGTGAGCAGAGGTTCCAGCTTGGGAGCACCATGAGACACCCAGGTGCATCGCTGCAATGCAGGCAACAAGAAGCACAGCTCCATCCCTGCCAGCCTGGGACAAGGGCTGCCCCATTCCTGGGGTGCTGCCTGCTTCTCCACACCCACGCACACACCTCCTCCCTTGCATTTCAGCAGCTGCAGAGCAAGCCAATTCTACCACATGAGCATGCTAAACTCCACCTCCTGACAGGGTTACTACAAGCTTCTCTGTAGCCTGAATCAGGCTGGCTGACCCAGCACCACCCAAAGACAGGCCACCAACCCAAGATACTTCACAGGAAACAGACTGGATAGTCAGAAGATTATCCACATGTGACAGTCAAATACTTTCCGTTACCATCCCCACCCAAATTCCCTTTGAGGTAATTTGGATAAGCAGCTCAGAAAGATACTCCAGCTTTTAAACAGTTCAACTACAAGAATTTTCAGTGTCCAGGATGAAGCTGCCCATGAGATGACTCTTCCCATTCACTCAGGGGTTCGGTGCCATGGCTCAACAGATTGCTGCTGGCAACCCGTGGTGCCAACCTGCCCGAGCCCCTTGAAGGACGTCCCGCAGGATTCGTGCACTGGATGGCTGGGAAGCTGCATGGGCAAGGGGACAGACAGCCTGCACGGATGGGCCACCAGCATATCTTCTAGCAGCTGCAGAGGCTTAGCTGGCTCAGATGCCACATGAAATCAAAAGTTGTGCTGGGCAAAGCAAAATCTGCTGCAGTTATGCACAGCTCACCTTTACAGAGCAGTTCTGGGGCTACCTATATTTTCCTGTGCTGCTCCAAGGGTCCAGATTATTTTGGCCACTGCTGTTCCTCTGGAGGCTATCCTCCCTGTGGCAGGGTTGTGAGGCATGACATGGCAGAGAGCCCTTTCCTTAGTAAGAGACTGCCCTTTTTCTGAGTACAAGACTATTAAGGCAGTTGTAATTCACCTGTGAGAAATTTGCATGTCGTTGCAGGATCATTTAAGCAATAGTTTCATGAACATTTTAGGTCAAAATAGTTATGTGACCACCTTGCATCTCAACTCTGCATAGAGCAGATGTGAATGACTGCCTCTTGCAAATCAATACTATTTATTGTGTGCTTTAAATCAATAAAGATTTCCTCCACAGAGTAAATTCTTCTAAAACAGTGATTAGGCATTTGAGGAAAACTAGTTTCACCGAACAATACCATTAGTCCTGAAACATCAGCTTGACATCCCACCCAGAAAGCACTTTGTCAGAACTAATTAATCCCCACAGCAACTCTATAAGATTAAGAAAGCAATTCATCTGCTTTTTAAATGTGTTGGGTACTTATGTTTCAGAACATCGTGGCTGGGGTGGAAGCCGTAAGTACAAATATAAACAGAGAACAAACCAAGCCAGCAGAATCCACCCAAAAGCATGAAAAACCAGAGAACGCTGACAGCTGTAGGATTTGGCTTCTCTGCATCTTCCTGTTACACACCAAACCTCCTGTGACTATCCAGAGAGTCTTCCAGCTGTCACTTGACTGCATGAGTGGCAGTGAAAAGCGGTTATTATTCTATTGGGAGCAGTTTTGTCTGTTGTTTGTTCAGCCAATTATCTATGCATGTAGCTTAAAAGTGTGTGTGTGGGGGGGGAGTAACCTTCGGCTCTGTGAACAGGAACTCTGGGTTTTATTTGGGCAGTTAAAGCTAAGTCTTCATTACCACAAGCAAAGCACGTCACCTTACTAAACAGGTCTCATGAATGACAACCAGCCAGTGTAAGAAGTGTTTCTCTCCAAGGAAGTGGTCGATCTACATAGCTCTTGTATATGTGTATGTAGTAGCACTAGTCTACATACCCCCACCTGCCTTTGCTTAGCTGCTCCCATCCCCCTTTACTAATTTATTTTTTCAGCTACCACCTACCCTGCTGGTGGGGCACTCAAGGCCACCAGGTTCAGGCAGCCAGCCCTGGCAAAGAGAGAACATCAGCAAGGCTTTCCCAAGCCAGCAGGATGATCTCTCCCCCTCTTTGAGAAAGACTTGAATTTCTCCCATACTTGACACAACTAAGTGTCAAGTCATGCCCAGAACATCTCAATCCCGGCGGATGAGCAGAGTCTCTGTAACATGTGCAGGAACACATTGTGGGGTGGTGACGCTCCTTGGCATGCTGAGCAGAGTGCAAGGCTAGCCTTGGCAACGTGCAGTCACCTTCAGGAGCCCAGAGTATGAATCATTCATTTACTAATAGATTCCTTCAGTAACAGAGATAAGAGCAGAGCCCAGTCTGAAAAGGTGGTGTAGCAGGTCAGTAACAGGACCACCCTCAGCCACACATCACTTCTTCAGGAACAAGTTATTTCAGTAAACTTTTTTGGACAAGTCTTCTCATGCCTTCCAATAAATTTTCTGGCACAAGCTAGAGGAATTTAAATCAGATTCAGACATGGAAAAGTTTGCTGCAAGCTCATCTTCCCATAACTGTGCTAGCTGTGAAGACACCAGCGCAAATTAAAACTTCAGGAGATACTCTGTACCCACTGCTGGTTTCATCTGGGTTCCAGCAAGCGAAAATCCACTCTCCCTGTAAAACTCAGAGATCGCGGGACAAAGCTAAGCACCTCTAGCTCTGGGAACACCTCTTTGGTCGGGCTGGCAGAGGGCCTGACCAGGTCAAGTGTCTGGGGACAGTTTCACAAGCACACCTTCAGCAGCACTCCTGGGTTGCCACCAGAGTTAGCGCCACTCCCACACCTCCCAGGCTCCGGCTCAGCCCTAGCTGTGCCAGCACAAATTTCTGCATGAGCATATACAGTCTTCATGAACTGCTTCTGTAAAATAAAGCCAGACACTAAACCAACATTTTTCAGTCTGATCTGCTTCTGGACCTCACTCCCTGCACAGATACAGAACTTTACTCTAGCAGCAGCTTAAGGTGCCCCATAAGCAACACTACCAGGCACCCACTCCGGGTGACCAACACAACAGCCATCTCTCACCCATCACACCCACATCTTCTGGGATTTACCAGCCAATTTTCTGCCATTCCACTGGATGGAGATCAGGGTAACTACCTTGATATGAAAATACATGACCTACATAGGGATGAAACTGTTGATCCCCTTGCCAAGTAAGTTTCCAATGCGTGGCAGTGTCACTAACTTCACAAGCTGTCAGTCTATGAGGCAAAATTAAAGGACTGATCTTGCGAGCAAAATGACCTTGCCAGAGCAGAAGATGAAGCTCAACCTACATATTTCTAAACAATGTGATTTACAGAGATTTCTTCAAAAGCAATTCTGATCTTTTAAGGCTCAGAATTCCCCAAGACCCATTAAAGAAGCTGCTGAGCTGAACAAAGCTTCAGCTTTTTTTTTTTCATGTTCCACAGGGAAGTAAGATAAGATGGTGCTTTTAGTAGTTCTAAAGTCACTGCCAACATCCTCTGACACCACACACGTGCGCATACCACAACTTTAGCAGTGATGCCCTTGTTACAAAGCATCATACCTGTTGTTTCCAGCTACTTTAACCAGTTCAAAGTGAGTTTACACAAGTGAGGAATCACACTGGCTCTGCAGGCAGTCCGTGCAGCCTCCAGAGTGGTCCATACATCCTACCAAAGGGCTTGTCTGGGGAGTCTCAGGAAAAACAAAAAACAAAACAGTAAAGTATGACTTTTTGTAACATAAGAGCTCTGATTGATTTCAGTTCCAATCCACTTTCTCCAATTACAGGTGCAGCTTGTGTTAATTCATCTTAAAGACTCTTGATATAAATACATTTTTTTAAAAAACCATCACAATAATGTTACTTGGTGTCCTTGTCTCCTTACATATTAGCACTTACATAAAGCAATTAATTTTCATTTACTGTGGAAAAAAATTCTAAGAACAGCACAAGTCCTACACATTAAGACACCTGTTCCCAGAGATAGCACTTAGATGGCTATGAAGTCTGCATTTCCGTCACCCACTTCTATACTCACGTAAAATGGTTATCAATAGCTTCCACGGGCACATGCTGAACTGCCTGTTCTTTATATAATAATCAGCTATTTTGGGGAACGTATACACATGAGAAAGCAGCAGATTCACATATATATGAGAGGGTGTTTGCCTAGCTATCAGCAAAGAAAAGCAACAGCAGGCATCAAACTAACAGCCTTCAACTGCATGACCTACGCTGCTGCCAGCGATGAAAGAGAGACCTACAGAAGATAAATGCTCCATCTTTGAGAATTTTTTCTTTCCTCTTATGCTTACTGATTTTCATCTACAGAAAAGCACAGCTCCTTTTATTCTTGCTGCCTTTCACTGCCCTCCCTTCTTCTAGCCCTTTTATTTTGGAGAATTCCCACATTTAAGTTAACTATATTTAGCTTTATTTCAGTGATTATAGGTATGCTATAGGCACACAATCCAAGTAGTGGACAGTTACACATGAAATTTTAGCACAATGCTCACATTTCTGCAGAGCAGACTGAGGATGAAAACCTTGAAGATTAGAATAATGTATAGGAAAAAAATACTCTGCAGTATTTCACATCAAGCCTAGAAGGCAGATCTAGAGGGACAAGGTTAGGTGACTGTGCTCTCTATATGAAATGCCCAGCTTTTCTTCAGTAAGATCCTCAGTGTCAGCAAACCTGAATCTTCCTGAGTAAATAGGTGGCCCTAACTATTTTTTAAATGCATAAGGTCTTCATGTGGTAACACACACATTGGCATATATTGGCCCTGAACCCTGGCAAATCTCTTCCCTAATTCTCTTTGCAAAAGCTCTGCTTTGGAGGTTCAGACTGGAGAAACCTCCACATGGAGCATGAAGGGATTTCAGGGAGCAACTGCAGAATCTGGGCTTTCATTTAATAAACACCTCCAACCCTTTACATAAGAACAGCCTTCAAGAAATGAAGGGACATCAACTCAGGCACTGCTGCCTACCAAAACTGAAAACGCCTGCTGCTGTTTAGTACCTTCACCAAACTTAAGCTAGAAGTGCTTCTCTTCACTAGCTTTCACCCTCAACAGGAGTTTGTGATTGGAGTAAAATGAGAAGTTCAGTCAGCTCCATCAAAAACAACCTAGAAAAAACTGCTTAGACCACCATGCCAATAGGAAGAGCACTGGAGAATGGGACAGATTATCAGGCATCCCCAAATCCTCAGTGCTGTCAGGAAGCTTCTGAATTGAAAGGCAAAGAAATATTAAAAAAAAAACCAAACCCACAAGTATCATTTTCCAAGACAGTTTGAGGAAGAGTAGAGCTTCTCCTAAACCAAATGAAACCAAGGACAGCATACCCACTGGAAGCCAGATACCCACCGCTAACCCTCATGTCTGATGAGAGCAGGAATCTCATTTGGGGCACTCTGCTATTTGTGTATTGTTCACAGTAGTGTTTAAGAACACACAGCAGCTGACGTTGTTTTGAGACACCATTCTCACTTTCTGTTTGGTCATCAGCACAGGAGCTTAAGAGTGCAGACGCACCCTCTGCATTAAGAAAGCAACTGGGACAACTCTCTGGCATGTTCTACCTAATGGTATGTAGTGGTGCATACCTGAAAGATCATGTTTGCTTTCAAAACTAGGAATGACCAATTTCTTTCCCTAGCTCTGTGAGGTTTGATCTCCCATTACATTGTATCAGAGTCCTGAAATACCTGCTTTCAAACAAATCTACAAAGAAGTCAGCTACATGAGATTCCTTTTACACAAGGAAAAGCAGAGTAGCATTGGTTGTATTTTTCTTCACCCCCACCTGGTCACCAGAACAGCCTTACAGCTTTTTCTAACCTAGAATTCTTGCTTACAAGGTACCTTGAGACTTTTCTGTTACACAATACCACAGGTACAGCAACAGTTAAATCACAAAATTCTCCAGATTATTTAACTTTAGACAGTATCTCAAAATGCATGAACATCCACAGGCTTCCCAGGACTTCCCTGAAGTCTAGTATACCCTTAAAAGGTACGAGGTAAGAGTGCTCTTGACATGCAGTTGCTTGAAGATTTCAGGCATCTGAGCATCACTCAAGTCAGCTTAACAAGAGAGTGAGATGCTACCAGGAGCCCATGACTTCATGGTGGCAAACTCTAATGGCACTGCTTACCAATAGCCCATCTGCAGGACCGGTGTAAACACATCACATGAGAGCAGGAAAACCCACTGGTTTCACCAGCCCAGCTTTGGACTTCATACTGTCCAAGGCCTGCTGAGCTCCCACCTTACACCCTCTGCTTCCCCGACTCGGCTGTGCGCACTCACAGCCAGGCCTGCTTCCCTAACAGCCTATCAAACCAACCTCAGTGAGCAGGACTACAAACCTGACACCAGCTGTTGTCACAAAAACAATAGGCAAGCCCATGCCCTGAAGCTAGATGGTATCCCTGCTCACGTTTACTTCCATTAAATTAAGCTAGAATGAAAGATTTAGGGAAGGTTTAAAAACCTCTGTTGTCCTATCTTTAGCTACCAGTTGTTACTGCCTGAATAAACGGATGAGGTATCACAAAGGTGCAGCCTCACTGACAAGCAGCTGGGTTCAGAGGGAGCCCTAACACATACATCTTCCTCCACATCCCTCACACTTGCAGTTTTACAGCCACGTTTCCTAATATCTATCGCTTTTCACTGGGTAAAAGACAAGCACAGCACACAGAGCACTGTAGCAAATACAGACATCAACCTCTGAGCTGCAGCGATTTTATAGATGACTTCTAGAAGGCTAAACTTACAAATATTTAAATTACACTGATAAAAATTCAGTGATCATTGTGTAAATCCTAGTTCACTACTGCAGGGAGTAGTCATTTTATTACTTGAGCTGATCTGAAATTCCCCATCAGCTGGTTTTCATAGACAGTGGTAGTTAGTTGGAAGAGAAACTTCCTGGTTGTCAGAGCAGCGTTTCAACTTGTACAAGCACATTGTCCCCCAGGTGATGGATAAGTGCTGTGTCACACAGTTGTTCTAGTGTTGGACCAATAAACTGTTTAAAAACCCTGAGAATTTTCAGGGAGAGTGTCCAACACAGCTTGTTTTCTTGGTAGCACTACTGGAAGATGGCTTAGATGCAAAGCTCAGTCAGGGCCATGTGTATTCAGGTGTATTTCTATGTGCACAACAAATATGTCGTGTGATAAGAGTTATCAGTACGTGTTTGAATATTCTCCTTTAATGGTGGTGAGCAGGTAGTGGCTCTGTGACAGCTCAGTACACGTGTAAATAAGGCACCATTTAGTTATTCTGTCATTTTTGAGTCGCTAACCAAGGACATAGGAGAATTTTTATAAGCCTGTATTAGGCCCATTAGATTTCCTCAGTTGTCTTCAATCTCTGTAACAAAGTGAAGATGCCAGACAAGCATTAATGTAAGTTTGCATTGAAATTTATGGCAGTTAAAAAACCCACACCTTGAAACACCTGCATTACTAGCCCTTCTCAACCACATTACTGAAACAGAAGCCCCAAAACAAGTTTCAAACCCCCAGCTGGCAGCAGGTTACATTTGTATACAGTACACAGAGGGATTATTCCTGGAATGCAGAACACTCCTTGAAATCTTATAAAATTGGACAATCATTCACTTCCTGGCTTCACAAAAACACACCTAAGGAGAACCGGAGAGAAGGCAAAGTACTGACATCCCACCAACAGTGGAAGCCCCTTTGAGGAATCGATTGCTGGGGCAAGGGGAAGAAAGGAAAGCAAGTTCAGAAATCACACCAGCTGCCCCATAACAAGGGGAACGCTCACGGTCAGATGGGGGAAGTGGGTAAAATTTACCAACGACAAACTGTGTATTTAGACTGTTGGGATTTCCTGCTTATCAAGATGGATTTTTGAGTTGCTGCATCCCAGAACTTCGGCTAACCGAGCATTAAATATGAAATTTAGAAACCTCCGATTTCAACACCGATGCAGTGTCTGAGCAGCCACACGCTGCCTTACCGTCACTGCCTCGTGCGGAACCGAACGTGCTAGGTCAGAGCGTGGCTGGGCACACACCGGGGCCCGAACAGCAGGCTGTTTGCTGCCTCTCTCCACTTTCTGAAGCGAGCAACATTAGCAAAGAGCTCCTCGGAGCAAGTGGCAGCAGGAGAGTGCCCTAAGCCGGAGGCAGACGGGGGGAGATAATGACCTCCGTCATCGCCGCGCTCGCAGCGAGGCCACCGCGCGGCTCGCAGAGGTGGGTCACCGGCTCGCAGAGGTGGGCCACGACGCCACGACCCCCCGCCACCTCCTCGCCCACTCCCCGCCCGTGCCCGCCCCCGCCAGCCGCGCTCCCCAGGCAGCGCGCACCGTGGGCCCGCCGGGCGCGGAGGAGTGCGATAAGAAGCTGAAGAGACAAGGCAGCACCGAACTCACCGCCCTCCCGCCAGCCCCCCCCCATCCCCCAAGGGTCGCCGGGCGCCCCCTGCTCGCCCGGCCGGCGGAAGGCGGCGGGGGCCCTGCGCTGCGCTCTCCTCCCTCGGAGCCGGGACCGGCGGCAGCCACCGACCGGACGAGCCGGGAGCGCGGAGCGGGGGCACCGGGCACGCCTCTGCCCGGGAAGGGGGAAGGGGGCCCCCGAGCGGCCCTGCCCGCTCCTGGCCCCGCCGCGCCCACCTGTCGCGGGGGTCGACCCAGCTGGTGGTGCGGCTGCCGTGGTCGATGTAGTACACCTTCCCGTCGTAGTCCCGCGCCTCCTCCCAGCCCTCGGGCAGCGGCAGCTCCTTCCGCGGCATCGTCCCCACCGCCGGCCGCGCTGCCCCATCCACCGCTCCGCTCCGGGGCGGCGG
>JAVJGJ010000061.1:48701557-48717012 GCA_035590215.1 Microhierax caerulescens
GAGCTGCTCCCATAATGGTGAGAGTCTCCGATCCCAGCATGCCCCCTGTGCCAACCCCCAGCTGCTCTTGGCAGCTGCCACCCAGCCGCCCACCCAGCCGCTCCTGTGGGGCTCAGCCGAGCTCGGCAGGAGCCAAGGCCACAGCGGCAGCGCTGAGCTCCTCAGCAAAGGCAGGGCTGCCCTGGGCAGCCAGCCCTGGTGCTGCGGGTGCTCGTTAGGCATGGGCAAACACTCTAGGTTATTAAAAAAAAAATAATTTAGAAATTTCCATCAACCCATCATGGAGAACACATATAACAGGAAAATCAATTGCTTTAGTATCAACGTCTCTCCTACTGGCCCGTTATTTCTTCGGGAGCTAGGGAGACCTCCTCCCAGCAGCACATCTCTTGTGGTCATTTGTCAGCTCACCAGCCACAGGGCTGCCACAGCCCTCTGCCCTTCTGGCCTGGAAAGGTGAACTTTCGCATTTCTGCCAGCGTGGCTTGTGACTCCCAAACCCCACGTCACCTGCAGCCCCGCGGGGTGTCCTGTGGCACCATGCAGGATGGTGGGGGTGTGCAGGATGGAGCACAGCCAGAGCTCGTCCTTATCTAGTGTGATGAGTGCCTTTTGCTGTGCGCAGGGAGGGAATAGCCTGCAAGTGCACACACTTGTAAAAGGCAACGTGTCCATGTGCACTGATAGCAGTAATCAGTGTGGAGCTGTAAAAACACCGCCGTGCCATTGTCATGCCACGTCACAGTGAGCTGGCCAGGCACCACCGTGGACTGGACCTGCACTGGCAGTGCTGGGATGGCAACATGTGTCTGACCCAGGGCAGGGTGAGCAAAATATATTTTGTTTTGCCAACAGACATTTTGTTTCTAACCTGATGGATATGATTTTTTTTCTGTTGGGGCTCATTTTACAGTACAATAGTGACAACAGGGCACTGCAGGTGGGATTGCTGTTGTCTAGCATGAGGCACTGAGAAACTGCTGCCTCCCGTTAGCATCACTGAACCCTTCCAGCAGCCAGGCTGGGGGCAGCAGCTGGCAGCAATGACTGGTGAGGGGACAGGTGCCCCCGCCTCTCAAAGTGAGAAATGGCCCAGTGAGGGACGCCAAGGCTGCTCCCATGAGCCAGCTGCCCTCCCTGGCAGTCTGTCCAGCAGCATGCCCACAACCACCAAGTGCAGGAGCAGCGCTGGGATGCACCCACAACCAGTGTCATCACTGCCCATGGCACCACAGGTCCCAAAGGGACACGACCACTTGTACCAGTGAAGGGCAAAGTAACTCAAAGGCAGAAGCAAGCTCTCCCAGGCTTTCCCTTCCCACCTATGGGCATCTCACTCAGCAGCGTGTTGTTTTGGTCAGATAGGAACTTGAATTTGAGCTCCAGAGGTGGCAAGGCAGTGCCGATACCTGCAGCAGCACCACAGGGATTTATCCCCCATGCTACAAGGGGCAAGAGGCTGAAGGGCCGTGTGGTCATGCAGCAGCGATGGAGCTGCTGGATGAAAGCTCTCCCGCAGCCCTGCGCAGCCAGAGCGACGCTCCTGCCCCACGCACAGCAGCTTCACAGCTGCAGCAGCAAAGAAAAATCGCCACAGCTAACAAACCCCACCTTGTTACTTAACTACATACATCAGAGACAATAAAGAAATGACTGTCCATTTAAAGCAGCCTGGTTTCACTTAGAAAATACTAGAAAGTAGCTAGGACTCTAAGGACTGCTTATTCCATGCTTTAGTAATCCAAGTGCTGCTTTACAGCTGCACTGGTAGCACAGCCCCGAGCGTTCCTGGTGTGGCTACCAACCCACCTCTCCTCTCAAAGGCCCCGTAGCACTGAGCATGAGACTTGGTGTGAAGCCAGTGGAGACCTGTGACCACAGCATTCATCTTCAGCCAGTGGTAAGGGGGTTTATATATATATTTTTATATATAAAGTGCCTATCACCATAGTGATAAACATCCTTCGGAACCACTCTTGACGGCAGAGGTAAGAACAGGAGTCAGTCCGTTAGTACCTCAGCACTTCTGTTTCAATCAAATAAAAAAAAAAAAAAAAAAAAAGCCACAAGACTTTGCTGCCAGCCTGCCCAGCTGGTGTTTAATACCGCCTGTGCCCGTCACCCCGCAGAGCAGCTATGGACGGCTGAACTGGGGTTATGCAACGGCCGAAATACCTGCTGGGGGCTGCAGACGGCCAGTGTGGCCGGTGGAAGCACAAACCACACACCTGACAAACTGGACCTGCGTCCTCAGGCAAACAGGCATCGATTATAAATTACAGCGAGTTTTCCAGTTATGTTACCACATATCAAATATGACTGCAAACAATATTTTTCCTTTACCTGTGTCAAACCTTACGGAGAGGAAGGGGCTGTAGGAAGCACAGCGGCCCCCGCACTCTGCTGCCCAGGCAGTGCCCTCTGCACAGGGGTGGGCACGAGTGGCTGTGCTGCCTGGCACTGCCAGCCCTACCCACACTGCCCACGATGCCCAGCATTGCCAGCCCTACACGCACTGCCAGCCCTACCCACACTGCCCACGATGCCCAGCATTGCCAGCCCTACCCACACTGCCCACGATGCCCAGCACTGCCAGCCCTACCCACACTGCCCACGATGCCCACAATGCCCAGCACTGCCCAGCCGCTCCACTCTGCGCCCATCCAGGAGGAGCCAAGGCCGGCATGGCCGCAGCTGGGCTGAGCTCCCAGTGGCTCCCGGCCACCCACCGCTGAAGCTGCTTTGTGTGCTTTGCTGTGAGGCTCAGCGCGGGGCAATGCGGCCGCACAGGCGCTTCGTGTTTCTGCCAAGATGAGCAGAGCAGCAGCAGCTCTCTGCCCAGCTGCAGTGGGACACTTGGTGACACAGACAAGGCAAAGGTACTCCATGCCTTTATGGCCTCTGGGGAATGGGTTGAGGTAAGGGAACAACACATGGGGCACGGACAAGTCCCTGGGACTTGCTGGGATGCACCCAGAGAGCTGATGGAGCTGGCCGATGGCACTGCCGCGCCATTCCCTGCTATCTTTTAAGGGTCCTGGCAACAGGGTGAGGTTCTGGGCAGAGCAGCTGGTAAGCCAGAGGGTCTTCTGTTGTCCAGGGGGGCAGGCTGGAGAAAGGGGCTGATGGGAAACACGTGAAGTTCAGCCAAGGGAAACACAGTCCTGTACCTGGGGAGGAACAACCCCAAGCACCGGCACACACTGGGGGCCACCCACCTGCAAAGCAGCTTTCCAGTAAGGGCCTGGGGGACAACGTGTTGACCATGAGCCAGCAACGTGCCTTTGTGGCAAGGCAGACCAACAGCACCTTGGGCTGCATTAGCCAGAGCATCACCAGCAAGCTGAGGATGGGATCTTTCTCCTCTGTTCAGTGCTAGTGACACGTCTGGAGTGCTGGGCCTGGCTCTGGGTGACTCTGTACAAAACAGACAGGGACACACATGGAGAGGGCCCAGCTAAGGGCCGTTAAGACAATGAAGGGACTGGAGCAGCTGATGTAGCGGGGGAGAGGCTGAGGGAGCTGGGACTGTTCAGCCTGGAGAGGACATGGCGCAGGGGCATCTTACCAGTGTGCACAAACATCAGAAGGGAAAAGCAACAACAAGGGAGCCAGGACCATCTTGGTGGTGCCCAGTGACAGGAAAAGAGGCAACAGGCACAGGTAGAAATACAGAATATTCTGGTTAAATATAAGAAAAACTAATCTTACCATGAGAGTGACTGAGCAGTGGAGCAGAGTGCCCAGAGAGGTTGTGGTCTCCATCCTTGAAGATGCTCAAAACCCAGCTGGACATGGTTCTGAGACCATGGTTTTGGCAGTGGCTTAACCTCACCCATCCCATGGCTCTGCAAAACCTAAAGAAAGGAGCTCGAGGCCAAGGCCAAGGCCAAGGCCAAGCCCAGCCCCATCACCCCCACCCCAACCCCCACCCCTTTTTAATAAAGGCCCTGTGCTGTGTCAGGTGTGAAAATACTCTCAGGTGCTTTGTGATGGGCTTTTTAATGTCCTGCCTTCGCCACCTGGGCAGAGACCAAGGCATTAAGGCAGGGATGTCTTCACAAAGTGCTACAGCCTACAGAGGCAAATGGGAATCTGATTTTTATCTCTAGGAAGAACTTCTGACAGAAGAAACAGGTTTGATTTTTCAAGAAGCACCTACTGAGTAATTGACTGTTGTTGACCACTAGAAATGAAATAGCGGCATTCCTGATTTATAGCACTGAATAATGTTTCTCAGTATTTTACTTTCATTTAGATGATGGCTTCAGCTAATGAAGTTTGGGGAGGGAGAGGTATTTGAAACAGTCACAAGGCCTGGGCTTTAGCAGTATGGGCAGCAGTACAGCCAACACAAGTCTGCTGGCAGATTTTCCTTTTATATGCAACCACAAAATTAACTAAAGCTTGCCAGGAGCTGTTATCTAAAGATGTAAAACTTCTGTAAATATAATTTCTCCAATAGTGATGCTGTTGAGCCGCTGTAACACAGCACAGACAGCGTTACAGCATACTGCCTGCCGCCTCCTGCACTCATGATGGCTTAACTGCCACTTCCATTGTAAATCCTATTTGTTAAGGATTTATAAATTGGCTGCATTCACTTGTTTCTCTCTAAAAGTTGGCACACAGCTCTCTCCCATGGTGTTTTTACCACATTTTACTTTATTACTTGCTTTTTTTTTTTTTCCTCCTCTCCTTGGCTCAGAAGCACCACAGAAGTAGCCTGACTAACCCCAGAACCATTAAATCCTTAGTAGAGGCTAAGATGCTACACAAATATTTCAGTGAACAAGGCAACAAGGGAAAGCCTAACCTGTTACATTAAATAAGTACTTTGAAGAGCTACTGCAGAAGTTCTGGAAAGAGGAATACCCCACTCCTGCTGCAGGAGGGGCAGGGAAGTCTGGGCAGGGCTGGTGGCACCTGTAGACCAACTGAACACATGGGTAGGTGCAAAGCATCTGTGGGAGCACTTGCTCTTGCCTTGATGCAAACCACACATTCCACAGGTTAAGAAGTGGCTCCTGGGTCCGCTGGTTGCAGACGTTGACCGGCCTGCAGCATGCATGGTGCTCACAGGCAGCCACCCAAACAATGTGTGGGAGAGGCTGGCAGGGTCCATCCTCTGCCTTCTCATTCCTCGCCTGGGTCAACTGGCTGAATGCCTGCCTTGGGTACATGAACACATCACACCAATGCTTCCACCTCTCAGTTTCTATTTAATTTGGGTGGTGATGGTAGTGAGGCTGAGCTGACATAGTGATCTCTTGGTCAGCTGAGGTTGAAATTACCAGCTTCGCTCGTTAGTGTGATGGGTCCAGCTGTGAGGGTGCTGCAAAGCATGTTGCGATGCCTGTTGTGTCACCCAGTTGTGGCTGCTTGTTAAATACCGCTTGCTCTTCCTAGTAGCTCAGGTAATCACCCATCGGATGCTGCTGTAGATACGCACAGTTCATGACTGTGACCCTAGAGCTGCCCAGCACGGCTGCATTGGGTTAGGCAGAAGCAGAAAAGGCTTTATCAACACAGGGCAGTTTGTGTGTTGACAGTGGCAATAGCAGCTGCCTTTCTAGAGCTCTTGGTCATGTTCAAGCATTGCATAAAACTCTGCCTGTTAGGGGGATGACAAACATACATGGCAAAGGGGAGAGGATTTAGATATCATGGACCTAAACAAGCTGTTATAGCTTCTAATGCAGGTATACTTGTACCTACCAACACCAGGAGCCTCTAGTGACAGCCCCTGCCTCATGGAGCCACCTGCTAGAGCCAGCGTTCCTGCACTGGGTTCGGTGGGTTGAAAAGGGACTGCAAGGCCCAAAGTTCTCTCTGCTAATTCGGATATCTGGCAAGTAACACGTCTTGCACCTGCCTCAGCAACTGCACTGTGGTGGGTGATGGCCCCATCTTAATCTCTTCTGCAAGCACGCAGCCCTTGGCACTTGGTGCCACTGAGGAGAAGTGCGTTTGAGTCCAGAGGAATGCCAGATTACAACAAATAAGGTTTAAACCAAGTGATCCTGCTGAATAAGAAACCTTTATGCTGCAGGCTGTACCTGTAGAGGTTGGCAGGGAACGTTCCTTGCTGGCAGAAAATTTCAGAGGCAGAGGGGTCCCAGTACCTCTTTGTTATCCCACTCAGCTACAGCGATGGAGCCTGTTAGACTCTACATCTGGCTAGTAACGCCCCATTCCCACATTCAGGATTGCCCCGGGACAGCTACTCTTGGTTCTTCTTTAGAGAAAAAATTACAGCTATAGAAGGTCTTGCCTTCCAGATAAATTGGTGTGTCCTAAGATTAAGGGGCTTGTGCTTAATGTTTGGGTGGTGTAGGACTTGCACGGCCATCCTACCTTAGCTGGTAAGGCAAGAGCTCGCTTCTGAACCGATGCACAGTTGAAATGAAGGCCACCTGAGTATATGAGTGACTTTAACATGCAGTTTTCATGCAAGATCACCAGATGAGTGCAGGACAGTACAACGGGGTCACAAAATACCATTTGAGTTTCCTAGGGCTGTAGCCTCAAAGCTGAATGTCAAACATATTCCCATGTTTGGTCATCATTGAGCGCTTTAGAAGTGTTTGCATGCTGGTGGCAAAAGGGTCAACCTGACCAAAATTATAGCACAAAACAGTTAATGCAAATTATTCACTGGCACTCAGTTCTGATGTAGTTTTTTCAGATTCCCAGAAAGGCTGGTGCTCGTTTGCAGGAAGCTCTTGTCCAACAGACAAGAGAGCGCCTCGGAAGGAGGTGCTACGGTCATGTCCAGAGGAGGCAAGGGGTACCTAGCTCTTCAGCTCCTCCAGCAATGATAAACCTGGGCTACACAAAACCCAGGGGCTTACAGGGTGATATTACAGAGGCAGAATGCTGTTTGCACAGTCATTTCTGGCAGGAACCTTCTGAGCAGCTACGTTACCCAAGGGACAGGAGGTGAAAGCGAACAATACTGGAGCCCGGCTCCCATGCAGGCTTCAGGCAGGCTCTGCACGTTCTCAGAGCCCAGCGGGTGGTGTGTCAGCCCTTGCAGTAGCAAAGGAGAAAAAAAAAGGGGGTCTAAACGCTTCCTTCCCCACATGTGTTCCCATGGGAGTATTGTGGATCCATTGGCCTGGCCCAGCTTTAGGAGGAGCATCTGCTGGTGCCTTTATTTGGGACGCAGCGAGGCCACCAAGGAGGTCTACCATGGCACTGCTGGGTGACTGCCGTGGGCAGGAGGGAGGCAAAGGCCGGTAGCTCCGAGCATCTCATGGGCAGAACTGCCATCACGTGGCCAGAATGCTGTGGAGTGCAGCCTTGAGAGGCAAACCACCAGTGGTGGTGAGGAGCAGGGTGTGCCGAGACACGCACCTACGCTGCCAGCCACGTCCCAGGCTTTGGGCTAAGTCAAGAAGCAGAACAGTTTTTTTCAAGCTGAAATGCAAGGTTATAAATACCAAATTCCTTCAGTTACAGCAATCCAATGGGAAAAAAGGGAACATACTCTAATGCCGATCCTTCACCCGGTTTTAGCTTCAAAGCCTGTTCTCGGAGCAGTATTCGCTCTGCAGGCACCTCTGCTTGTGCTCAGGTGAGTTACAAGGGCAAACCTAACGGCTGGCCTGGCTCATGCGCTGCTCCTCCTGCAACAAGGAGCATTCCTCCGGCCAGGTCCTTGCACGGCTGCCCTCAGCCTGCCCTGGTCACCATGCTGCTGGGGACACAGCCCCCCACAGTGTCACTGTTAAAGCCACTGCTTCGCTGCTCTCCCATATGAAGGAGCCCAGTTCCTGCCTCCTGGGTGTTGCTGTCGGTTGATCATCTATTCCAAACAGAAAAGTGTAGCAAGGAGAGGGGGAAAGCAAGGGCTTTGAGAGGGACTGGAGATACCAGTTTGAGGGAAGGGAGGCTTGTAGAAAGGAAAAGGGAGAACAAGGTATCTCAGGGAACGGGAAATGTCGGTGGGACTACAGGAGAGGAGGCAGCTGGCGGTTGGCCATGGCCACATCAGGCCAGTTATCTCCCCATTCGTTATGTGAAAAAAAGCATTTTAGTACGGTCTCTCAGAGTCAGCTGGTTTTCCCAGACATGACAGCACCTACCTCTTTGTCATAATTACAAACTACAGGAATTCTTCCGATCTCCTCGATGCACCACGCAAGGGTTTTCTAAGCAGCTGGACATGCCACGGTTTACCGTCCCAAAGGACAGGCTGGGAGAGTGCCCCTGCTGAGACATGGTTAAATGCGGTGGGGAGTCCACAGGGAAACACAAACCCCAGTGGCAGAGCCACCAGGTCACGCTGGGAATGACCTCGGTCAGGTCCAGCACAACAGTTAGTTGGGTCTAAGAGCTCAAGTGTGTTGTTGGGGCTTTCCACAGGATCTGTGCTAAGCTGCACACAGGCTCGGGAACCACAGGTAGCCCTGGCTAGATGGTCCCTGGTGAGTGTTTTGCAAATGTGACTGGGCCGCTTTCAAAAGCTGTGTTTAAGAACATGCTGATGATGTGTATGTTACTTGCAAAGGAGCTAGGTAGGGAGCGCATGCCCTGCAAATCTGCTACATCTCCTCCCATAATTAATATTAAAAAGGGTACTTCACTTTTAGCTTAACTAAGTTTCCCTTTGAAGCAGCAGAATCTCATTCTGAAGAGTTTCAGCTTTAGGAGAATGGTAACAGAATGAAGGACATCAGGGGCTGTGCAACAGGTTCTCCTTTCAACCCTCCCAAATGCAAGAAAAATTCCATTCCAAAATGTGACCCAAGAAGCTTACCAATACTGGGCAAGGGTAATCCAGGAAAACTGATAGTGAAAAGCGTCTCCACCTTGTGATTTCATGGTTTATGCCTCTGTTAAAAAAAAAGTAACAATACTCTAAGAGGTTTCACTGGTAAAGAACAGTCCGATAACATAACGGCACTTCAAGTCCATCAGCACAGAAAAACATCTGCAGTGACAGACATACAGGACTTCATCTGAAAATGTACCAGACTCTTCCTTCAGAGGATGAGTGACGGGGCTTGGGGTTCCAGCGCGTGCGCTGCACTGGGCAAACACAGGCACAACGCCCTGGTCAGAACAGGACGGCTCTTGTTGGCACCGCAAAAATGAGATGCACTTTCTGAGTGCTCTAGGTGTTACACAACACAGCCACTGAAGTGTTCTGCATTAAAAATGCCCCAGACTGAATTAATGCCCATAATCAACTCGAGCATCTCTATCAGTATCATGAGTCATTAAAAACCTCATTTGCAAAACTGCAAAGGCAAAACTGTCCTCAAAATGAAGTAGAGCTCCCTAGCTACATACTTAAATGAGATGAAAGCAGCAGGGCTCTGGCTGACGGATGGTTCCCCTTGAACATCATGTGTGACTGTTTGCTTGGGGAAGGGTCTTTGATCTTACCTCCGATGCCTAACTGTGGCAGAAATAAGCAATCTCCCACAGAAGACAGATTTCATGGAGACTTCCCGGCTCGCAGTACGGCCTTCCATGTTCCATTTAGTCTTACATTACTGCATTTTCAAACCGTTTGGAGGTTACTGTAGTGCGATTAAAATAATTCCAGGATTGAAACACAGCAGTTTGAGGGTTGCTAGTCGTGAGGTGCAGAGGGGGAACTTCTAAAGCATTTACCAGTTTTCTGCGGTGTCCTAAGCCGAGTTCCAGGCGATGCGTATGTAGGACTGTGCTTACCCAGAGATCAAAGGACCAGCCCTCCGTAGAACCCACAGTGCAACAACAGCAAGCCATTTTGACATGTAAGATGCTGTGTGCATTAGGTGACAGTAAGACACAAATCTTTCATTTTTAAAAGATCTAACAAGGGAAGACAAGTAATTCACAGGAGTTTTAAAGACTTTATTTATGTATAAACAATTTAAACACTTTGCCATAAATTATCTTTGCCTGTCTCTAGTCTTTGCTTAGCAGCAAATTAAAATTAATATAAAAACTCAATGAACAATTCATACATGTATATTACAAAAAAGTTCTTGTACCAAAGTTCTTATTAGACTTTTTTCTTTTTTCTTTTCTTTTTTTTTTTTTTTTTTTTTTTTTTTTTTTTTTTTTTTTTTTTTTTTAGAGAACTGATATTTCATCTTTTAAAAGATTTACAAGAGAAAGGAATAATATATGCACCACTGTGGAAAAGCATGTCTCTGTTCATACCTCTGCATTTTACAGGAAAATAGTCATTCCTTTCAGATCCATGAATTAAGATGCACTATTTTTTGCTGAAGGCTATTTTAAATTAGGCTAATAAATTGCTGCTCTCTGCCTTGTGTGATAATGCATTACATTATCTACTGATGTACACGTATTGTTTGACTCTAATGGTGTGGAAATTAAATGTTAGACATGGGCCAGATGTTCCTATAGATGAATATGAAGTATGACTCTGTCGTAGCTGAGTCTCAGTGGGACAGAAGGTAGACAGTGAGGTTTTCTGAACAACAGCAACAAAAAATCTTAAGTGGGTCACTCGCATCCACACCCAAGATCCAGCCCTAACACTGAGCTGTTGAGGAGCATTATCAACCTGGGCTCCGTTACGATTCCTCAGCCAGGGCTCGCGCCTTTCTTATTTCAAATGCTTCTATAAAGCCACAGAGAACGGCTCATAGAGATGGTAAATGTTTGCTGTCCCTGTCAGACTGACAGAAACAGCTCGAGGTGCACCCCTGGCTCCTGTCTTAGCTGCAAACATTTTTAAGCTCTCCCTCTGCCCTTCCCCCTCTCCCTGTGTATTTTCATGCAGTGGCTGAGGGGGCAAACAGATGTACATTACAGTGAATATTAATGAAGGTCCCCCACTGGCATCTCCTCTCTGGAAAAGACAGGGGGGGAAGAGCTTACAATCTCCCTCTCAGGGCTAAATTACCCAGTGACTCATACTCTAAGTACCAGCAGAACGCTGCTGAACACAGGTATTTAGGATATTTGATAATGATGGACAGGGGTGTTTTCAAAATTGGTAATAAAGCAGCTTTGCTTTGGGAATGTTCTGACTCGCTACAACCCACTAGCACCTTAAAAAAATTAAAAATCTTAACCACAAGATTAATTTAATGTTTCTATCTGTGCGCATGTATCTGCGTGTATATTCATACCGTGTGTGAGGTGGGAAGGAAGGACAATTTTTGCATTACCAGTAGACGTCTGTGAGCAAACCAGAAGGACTCTCAGAGTAGCCAGTTGGTAATGCACAGACGCTTTATGACCAAAAGGAAGAGATGAACATTCTTTTCTTGTTGCCAGCCCTGCTCACAGGAGTGGCCCCCTTTGACCACTGACCTCTGTGCAGCTCTGCACCCTGACCCAGCACACAGATGGCCCAGACTGGCACAGGAGGGAGGGTGGTGAACCGTGGGGTGCGTGCGGGAATGAGCACTGGCAGGCGGGGAGCAGAAAACAGCTTTGCAGCCAGGGAAAGGTAAGAACCACCGCTTCTGGATAAAGGTGCTGTGGCATGCCCTGAAGAGAAAAGTCAGGTGAAGGAGAGCTGGCCGTGGCCGCAGCACCACATTGCTCAGCACCATGGCTCAGCTGTGTCCCACGAGGGCAAGCAATGGTCAGCCACTTCTGGGGCAGAGACACATCTGGCTTGAGAGCTCCGAGCTGCTACTGCCTCCAACCCAGCCTCCTGTCGGGGTAATGCTTCTGCAAAGATTTTGGGAATAAGCTTTTTTTGTGTGTGTGCCTGAGCTCACTGAAGGCCAGGGATTGTAAGGAATTGTTATTCCCCCTGCTGAATGCAGCAGCCATCCCCAAGAGACGAGACGGCAAGCTCTGCGTCACGCACCCGTGTCTCCCACAGCTCCGGGAGCAGCATGGTGTGGTGGTGGGAAGATGGGCACACACTGTACCCCAGCCACGGGCATCGCTACCTGTGTCATGGCTGTAGGAATCACCAAAGGCACCTTGCCACTAACGTGCCAGAGCCTACCAGGGAGAATGCCACAGCACTGACCCCAGGTGAAAGCCAACATCAGGTCTTCAGCGTACTATTTGTAGGAAGCAAGGCTCACTCCCCATCGAGCTGCAGGGTTTCTCGGGCTTCTTCAGTGGCAGGCACTGTCGGATATACTGGAGAATGTTTTCATCACAGCTAACAGAGGGCTATCCAGATTGCTCGTAACTGTTTTTAGCACAGTAAACATGTAAACCAAGTGCCTGCGGAAAGAAGAAAAAAAAAGAAAAAGCCTGTTCTTGCAGTAGCTGATCATTTTTAATTAAGTCTCAATGTATCAATCTAGTTACTGTGTGAAAGGAAGAGAACCAGCCCTGAATGATTTAGGATGTGGGTGATCTGAGATGGGTGCTAGCGCTGTGGCCCTGTGCAGCAGCCAAAGCCAGCCGAGGCACTCCTGCTGCCAGCATGAGGACAAGGCACAGGGCCAGGATGGTCCCACCAGCCTGGCCTCCATCATACAGCTTGTGGGCCAAGAGGGTCTGTCAGAGCCTGGAGTGGATTTCTGTTGGGAGGTGATGTGGTCCTGCAGCTCATTGAGCTCCCATGGAAAGTAGAGTTTGCAGCAGTTGGGTGTCTTTGACAGTACCACAAGAAGCATGAGGGCTTCTGCCCATGATGCTGCAGTGCCAGCTTCCTCCTCAGTCGGGTGGTGCTGAGCACAGCTCAGGAGTGCTGGATGCCACAGCAGGTGGGTACCATATGTGATGGGCACCAGAGCATGGGGAACTCTTCCTGGGTACCCTTGGCACCTGCAGTCCCACCCCTCCCTGCATGGGGAGAGGGAGCGGAGTGTGAGCTACCTCTTGGTCTCTGGGCTCAGGGATTTACCTTTTCTAATGAAACTGGTCCAAAGTACTTTAAAATGTGAAGGTAGAGAGGATTCATTTCATAAAACATGACATTTACTGTCTTCATGTCTTTTCTCTCCCAGAATCAATATTAGCCATGTTGTTCATGAATGAAGAACAAAAAAAGTAGAGAGTTGCCAGTTTTGGGTCTGAGTGGAGGCAGGAGGGGGAGAGAACGGCATCAATTCATCTGCATTTCAGGAACAACAAACCTCAAACCTGCAATTATTTCCTATTTGAAAGTAATGCTTAGACAGTTATTGACAGGGCCAATGTAGCTCACTGTACAGTCCCGAGCATCTGAACTCTTGCAAATCACCTGCAAGCTTCTCTTCTCTACCACTTGCACAGCAGTGAAAATTTCCATGTATTTCAGATTTAAATGAAGCTGATCACCACGTAGGTGGAGAAACATCCAAGAGAAAGAGAGGGAAAAAGAGTCTCAGGGACTGACAATGTGAAGAAGTGGGAGAAGGGTTTTAAAACCTGAAACCATACAAATCTTTCTTTTTATCTATCAAGCATTTATATAGCAAAGGCTGCCTAGATCAGCACATTCATATACATGTGCTCACACGTGTATTCACAAATCAGCAGAGACCACCTGAACCACTTATCCTCCCCACCATGGACAGCAATAGGTGAAAATTGCTTCAGATGTGATTTGATATTCTAGTTTTTTACAAGCTATTCCTGTCACTGAAGAGGATTGTAGCAGCCCTAGGGTTTGTACTGCATCTGTATCCTCCATAAGAAGAAATGTTTGCTCTAGGTCTGACTACACATTACTTTTGTCCTCTGTGGGTAAAATATGTGGTCTTAGCAATCTGATTGCCGTGGCCTACTCACGGTGTGCATTACCTCTTTTGCTGTCTGTTCTCATGAGTGAGCCACCTCAATTTCAATTTAGTTGTCTGGTCTGGGTTCACCACTAATGAAGGACATGAGTGAGAAAAAGACATTCTTCTTCAGAAGTCAGTAAAGTGGCTCTCAGCCCCATGACACTGGTCCCCCTTCAGGATCTGTCTGTACAGCCAACTACATAAAAGGCTGCTAGAAAACATCTGCCTTGATAATACACAAGATGATAAACCTTGATTCAGTATTCACAACTGCTAGGTCTGTTTGAGGAGTCCAGAGTGAATAATGCGCTATACTTCAGAGTGACAACTCAAGCTAACTCACCACATTGGGGTAGTGATGCTAAGATGGGGGGCTCTTCCTGAAGCTCTGAGCACTCGTTGCAAGCTGTGCCATGGGGGGGTCCCATGGTTGCTTCCTGCTCCCCCCCCCAAAAAAAAGCTTCTCATCAAGGAAGCAGGGGAGAAGTTCACACTTCTTCAGCTGTACAATCCTTGGCACTTTTGTGATGACCTTAACACAGAGGATATTGTGGATATAGTGGATGCAGTGACTAGTACCTACTGGGACTTTGGTATGGCTTTAGACACTGTCCCCTATAAGGTCTGCTGGGAGTTCAGTATGGTTTTGGACACTGTCTCCCATAAGGTCTTCATAGACAAGCTGTCGATGTATGTGCTGGGTGAGCAGACACTGAGGTGGATTGAAAACCGGCTGAACAGTCAGGCCCAAAGGTTGGTGATCAATGGCATGAAGTCTAGTTGGAGGCCAGTGACTAGTGGTGTACCCCAGGGAACAGTACTGGGTCCAGTCCTGTTTAATATCTTCATTAAGGATCTGGATGATGGGGCAGAGTGCACCCTCAGCAAGTTTACAGATGATATAAAACTGGAAGGAGTGACTGACAAGCCAGAGGGTCATGCTGCCATTCAGAAGGAACTCAACAGGCTGAAGAAATGGGCTGACAGGAAGATCATGAAGTTCAACAAGGAGAAGGGCCAAGTTCTGCACTGGGGGAGGAACAAGTCCCTGCACCAGGACAGGCTGGGGGCCATCTAGCTGCAAAGCAACTTGCAGAAAAGGACCTGGGGTGTCCTGGTGGACACCAGGTTGAACATGAGCCAGCAATGTGTCCATACAGCAGAGAAGGGAAATGGTATCCTGGACTGCATTAGGAGTATTGCCAGTCGGTCAGGGGCGGTGATTCCTCCCCTCCGCTCAGCACTGATAAGGCCATGCCTAGAGTCCTGTGTCCAGTTCTAGGCTGCTCAGCAGAAGAGAGACATGGACATACTGGTAAGAGTTCAGCAAAGGGCCACAAAGGTCCACAAAGGGACTGGAGCATCTCTCCTACAAGGAGAGGTTGAGAGAGCTGGGGCTGTTCAGCCTGGAGAAGAAAAATCTCAGGGGGGGTCTTATCAAAGAATATAAATACATAATGGGACCAAGTAAAGACAACAAACAGGTTCCCTTCAGTGGTGCCCCAGTGACAGGACCAGAGGCAGTGAGCACAACCTGAGACACAGGAGGGTCCTGCAACATCAGGAAAAAGTTTACAGCGTGAGAGTGACCGAGCACTGGCGCACATTGCCAAGAGAGGTAGTAGAGTCTTCTCTCTTGGAGATATTCAAAAGCCATCTGGACATGGTCCTGGACAGCCTGCTGCAGGTGGCCCTGCTTGAGCCAGGGGGGTCAGACAAGACGACCCCCAGAGGTCCCATCCCACCTCAGCCTTTCCATGACTCTGTGATCTCAAAGACGTTACAAAAGGTGAATAA
>JAVJGJ010000061.1:48722076-48737343 GCA_035590215.1 Microhierax caerulescens
AGTGCCACCATAATCACTTCTTGTCCAAGCTAATCTGTACTCCATACAGCAACAAATATTTTCATCACCACTGAAGTATTTTTACAGACTACAAGGTGTGCGTTATACCAAAATGCAATATATCCTCCTAGATTTCATCCAGTGGATGAATAAATTAAATGAATGCAATTTCAGAACATAGCAAAATATTGTAAGATGACACAGAAAATCTGCATCAAACAGTGCTGTATGAAAACTGGAATTTTGTTGAATTTAGGGCAAGAGGTTTTGATCCCAAGGGAATTTTAGTCCCCAGTAGTTTCATACTATCAGAGAGGTTTCACACTAGCTTCAAATAGCAAAGTAGAACCTATGGGGTGTTGCACATACAACTAGGTGCCAACCAACTAATGAACCTTGCTATGATTTTCTTTGAAGGAAGTGCACACTTTTCTTGAAATTCTAATTACTGCTGAAATTAAGATAGCTCCCTTTAAAAATTATATCACTGCTCTAATTATTGTATATTGCATATTCAATTCTGGAAAAAGCTTTTCCTAAGACATATGGATGACCTTTCTTTTTAGAAATCGCCAGCAGCTAGTTCAAGTACTGTGCGATCTTAAGTGAAAAATTATTACTGATTAAGAAGAGTTTACAAGTTTTGCCCAATTCTAACATCCGTAATCAAAACTATTTTATTGTTTTTCTTTCTCAGCTCTACACATTCCAGAAAATGTCTTAAGTCTTTCAGGAGGAAATAATTTTCAAAAACATCAAGATTTTTGTTTTAAATACTAAAGACTGTTTGCATATTAAAAGTTAAATGGAAAAAGAGGTTTAATTACATCCATTCTTGGTGCTAATTTGTAATGTGCCCATGGGCTCCGCCAGCAGTTAATTCTGAAAGTAGCCCTGAAGGGAAGAGATGCTGAGGAGTTCTGGTTCCTGATTCTGGAACTAACCTGCTGGTGATTCTTGTAGGTGAGTTTGCTTTTTATTGTACAAAATCAGAATGAACCCATCTTCATACTAGTTCAATAGAAGAGCACTACGGCTGTGCTGAAATGGAATATTTAGGCAATTTCCTCCTACCTGCCTCCATAACTCATTGTGGCTTCTCATTTAGTGCCCTTCATTCAGGGAGCAGCAGTATCCAACAACCAGGACTAGCCAGCCCTTTCACTGTGCAAAAAGGAAGATGGTCCAAACTCGATGGGAGCATTCAGCAATTGGCTTGTAAAGAGAAGTCTGATTTCTTTCCCAAATCAGCTCCCAAACTGCAGTGTTATTTATAAGAAATGTAACAAAATCTCACCTGTTACATAATTCTTTAGATCCAGTTCATTGCTGAGAGGGTTGTTACTCTTGAACATGTACAGATTGAAAGGAGCAGGTTCTTTGCCAATGTTTTTCCACATGGTGTAATCAGGAGACGTCCAGCGTCCAGCCAGGACATCATAGTCCCTTTGGGTAAAATGGACGAGTTTGGTTAAAGGATCATACAGCCCTCCGTGGAACCCAATGACCAGCTGGAAATCGGGGTTAGAGTCGTAATAAATCTCCCCATACGCTGTGTACTGAAGTTGTTTGATCATAAGGCCATTGATGCTGAACACAGCTAACGGAGTGCCCGTATTATCAGAGGCGACATAATATTCTTCCCCACTGCTACTCTCCATTGCAAAGAGGTGGCCCTGCAGATCGTAGTACAAAGAGGTGATTTCTGAATTGGAATGGTTGTAGACATGAGTTACCCTTGTTGGATTGTGAAGATCAGCATAAAAGTACTGTAGATGATGCCCCAGATTAGTCTTACAGGAAGCCCTTCGGCCGAGTCCATCGTAACGGTACTGAACGCTCCACCCATTTGCTTTGTTATAAGCTCTCGTTAAGAGACCTTTGGAGTTGTACTCAAACACATCTGAGCCTCGCTGACACAGGAATCCATCATCATCAATTTTGTATGGGATGTCACCTAAGCGCGTAATCCTGTCTCTGAGGTCATAGCGCAGAGGCATCAATCGGACGCTGTTTCCGGGACTCAAGAGATGGAGGTTTCCGTTCAGATCATAACTGTAACGCCAGGTCGGCCTGTCATTCACTGCTACACTTTGCAGTTGCCCATCTCCATCGTAATCATAGGTGTACTTGGTCGTGTTGGCATACGGGCCAAGTTTCAGTTCTCTTTTAGTTACCCTTCCCATGCTGTCGTATTGTACAGTCATCCAGTACATCAGGGATCTGAACATTTCGTACTGAACTTCTTTAATGCGCCCGTGGGTGTCAAAGTGCTTACTCAGCGTCATAACCGCTGTAGTAATAATCTGATTGATATCATAATAAATAACTCCAAATTTGCCAAAATGCTCTACTTTGCCAGAAATCTCATCATAACGGTAAAGATCGACTGGAAGAGGCGTCTCACTAATTATGGGCTTGATGCTTGCGATTCGAAAGCTGTTATCATGGTATGTATAATCGAACCTCGCATTGACCATACCTTCTTCAGAGAATCTGTAGATTTGTTTGTCAACGAGAGGGCCAATTTTGCGATAGCGGATTGTACAGGAAAACCCTCCACTTTGCAAATTCACCATTTTCAGGACACCTGTAGTTTCATCATATCCAAAATTAACTGCAGTGCTGTCGTAAACAATTTCAGATAATTTGGATAGCTTCCCATACTTGTAGAAGACTTGTCGGCCAGTGCCTAAAAATGATGTTTTCAAAATCCTCCCGTCATCACTGTAATCAAAAATCACGGATGCGTTGCTTTCAGGAGGATTATAAATATTTCTAATGTAGCCAATGGAGGTGTGAGTCGACATGCTGTGCCGAGCGACGCTAGGCATGGTAACGGCGTGAAGGCGATCGGAAGAATCATACTCGAAGATGTACTGTCGTTGACTCTGAAGCAGTAGTACCATGGACTACAGGGGGAAAAATGAATACGCAGTTATTAGCTTTCAGTATGTGACCTCTGAGAGGGCATTAAAGAGAAGAAAAATTGAGTGCAGAGGCACTGCTGTTTAATAAATAAAAAGAGAATTAGATACATTAGTTAGGGGCACAAAGCTGCCCGGGAATATTGTCAGATTGCCACATGAAAGGATCCGCTACTTGGAAATCAATATGCTGACACTCCAGAGAGAGTGTAGGTTGGCTAGCTAGCATATTAGCTACCCTCCCTTTAGTAGGACTTTTTTTTTTTTCCTTTTCTTTTTTTACTGAGGGATGCAGAGGGGTTAGATAAATGACTAGATTTACCTTTCCACTAACAGTTGCAATTCACAAGTATTACTGTGAAAAATGTGAGAAACTAAGTCAAGAACATCAGCTCTTTGCTTGAAACAATAGGTTCAAAGAAGGGAAAGGGGAAACAATATGCAATTTTGAAGTATTTAAGACACTTCTATGAATGAAGTGTCTTAATTAGACTAAGAAAAAATGCATTACTATATTTTCATTTTATAAACAATTATTAGAGATGAATTACCTGTTTCTACCTGAACCTTTTGTCAGGTTTAGTCATGCATTTCTGGTCTTAATAAAGCACATTTCATTGTGGTAGTTTATAACATTATATGGCAGCCTAATGGCTTTTGGGAAAGTATCAGACAATACACACCGTGGACAAAGTATTTGCCATTAAAAATTAGTCAAATTCAGTTGGCTAACTGAAAAATGAGGAATTTGAGACAGCTGGAATACATCAAATTTAGTAATTTGTGTGTATGTTACACACAGAGTTCAAAGTGAAGCCAAACAGTACTTTGACTCTTTGTAGCTAATGCCAGAAGGTAAAGCCACATCACCTACTTTTTCCAGATAGGTGTAGCTCCAAACCTTCCCATCTGCAAACATGCGTGATATGATCCTGCCTTGCTTATCGATATCTGTTCTTTCGCTCATGGCACCCCGCTGAAGGCCAGCCAGGCGCCCATTGAAGAAATAAGACACGTTGACAGCAGCTAGGCCACTGCTAGGCAGCCAAAGGAAAGGCCGTCCTAGCTGATCGTAGATTATCCTCAGCGTAAATTTCCGATGATCATCATAGATTTTTTCCGTGCGTATGTTCCGGTCGTAATCGATGGACAGTAAATTCCTTCCGTGCACCTACGGAATGAAAGCGGGCTGCGTTCAGTGAGCCGCGGGCACTACGGCTCCGTGGGGTTACAGTGTGCAAATAGCATGCGCAACGGAGAACCCAATTTCCCCATGTTTTTTACAAGTGTAGGATGTCTTCCTATTAGCTAGCTCTGGCTTTCAGCTTCTCAGTATATTTAAATATGTAACTGAGTGGGTTACTGGGATATTTCCCATCTCCCTGCAACACGGGAGCTGTAATCTTACAGAGAAAGGCTTCCCTTATTGACAGAACAGACATACAGCACGCCTGAGTCTTAAAGTGCAGAGTGTTAGCACTTAGCAGAGAAACAAAGTATTTTGCGAGGAAGTAATTTGTCTACTTCTGCCGTCAGTATTCTTAGCCTTTTTCCCTACAATGTCTCCAAGAAAAACAGAAGAAATTATAATTCTGCGCTTTTGTTGTGGCTGCAGTGCCCTGCTTATGAATTCATTCATTTAATGTTTTCATCATTTACTTTCCAAATTGATCCCTCAGCAGGACTTGACCACTTGGCACAGGTTTTATTTCTTCTGATTAAAAATCCTGATCATACAGGCTGGGAAAGATGGGCTTCTAGTTTTGAGAAAGAAAAGTGCTAAATAATTAGGTTAAATAATTTTTTTTTTTTCCATTTTTTTCAGTTACAAGTTCCAAATCAAAGTACAGCATGAAGTGTTTCAATGCCCGATACTATTTTTTAATAAAAGAGCAAAACAGCAACAAAGGAACAGAAGAATAAAAATGGAGAGGCTCCTAGTCAGAGTGCTATAATGAGAGATACACAAACATATACACTGGAGGCTAAGCCACGGAATTCAGGCTAATGCTGTAATCTGATAAAGCTTTTTAAGTAATTTAATTGTAGATGCATCATTAATAAAGTAGAAGTCTTTAAATTAGATATAATTTGAGAGCAATGACTACTTAAAAAGTATTCATCAGTTGCCGCGAATTTGTTCTTCAGCTTATATTTTACAGTGGCTTTGATTAAGCAACATTTTCTCTTATCCAAAATTAAACTGCACATCAAACAGTATGCAAATTAACCCTGAGCCTTTCTCGAGGACATAAAAGTTATTCTGAGATATTTTCGCTGGGAGGGGTAAACCCAATTCCCATCCCAACCAACTCTGCAGGAATTCAGTTATACGGGAAGCAAATTTAAAATTAATACGATTTTGTGTTTGTAAAGAAATAATTATTTCAAATTATCGCTCATTATCTTAATTTTTTCCATTAATAAAATTTAGCTCTTTAACAGTTTGCATTTCCTCAGTGGGCAATTATTAGAAAAAGCTCTTTTCTGTAGGTTTTCCTGAAGGTTATCCCAGCAACAACTTCTGTGACTCAAGGAAAAGACCGGGTATTATTTTTAAAACACCTTGGCAAAATAAATCAAATCCTGCACTCCCAGTGTAACGGAAACAACGCGAGGGAAACCAAGCTTGGCATCAGTACTTTCTGAACTGGTTACTCTAGTTCTGTAAGTGTAGGCTCCTTCCTGAGGACCCCCCCACCCCCAGAGCTGGTAGGGAAGCAGAAGAGAGCTTTGACTTCCCAACATTTTGCTACAACGAAGGGTCAGTGAATGACTGAAAGGTCCCAATTTCCTAAGGACAAGCAGATTTCTTTCAAGGCAAAAGCCAACAAAATTCTTTCGTAAAATTACAAACTGAATTTTAGCTTTTGGTTGGGGTTTTTTTGTTGTTTTGGTCTTTAATTTCAGAAGTTTTATAAAGCATTTGGGATTTCTAGGGTTTCTTCTCTCCATTACAGTAACACCAACGGTAACCTGTGTGTCAGAAAGCCTGACTCCAGGTACCCTCCCTGTCCTCAAAAACTAGGTTATTCGCTTTTTTTGTCATAGAAAATGGAAGTATTAGGATTTTTTTTTTAACGCTTACACAGACAAGAGCTAGGCACAGACACAAACATCACTTGGAGAATAAAGAAGCACCTGCTTGGATAATTCAGTAACATCATTTTAATTTGTAAAACAAGTAAAACTAGAGAGTCTAAGTGTAATTTTAGTGCCATATTAATTATAGAGAAACCCAAACAGAATGGCTAACTCCCACTCTTCCTGGCAACACTAATAGCACTATTACAAGTATCACAACTGAAGACTGCCTAACAAGCTCTTTCCCCTTTGTTCCACTACCTAGAGGCACATCTGGCTCTCCCTTGGCTGTGGCTAACAAGTGGTGGCAGGGACAAGCCCTTTGTGCCTTGGGTAAAGGTCTTGCAACAAAAATCACTTACATGATGCTGCACCAAAAAATCTTCAAAGAGAATCTTACCAAGACTTTATCTGACCCTGTCGCAAGACACTGAATATGTGGTGCACACAGTAGTTGTGGACTGTAAGTGGGATAACGGTGATGAGCAGGTCTTCCTTCCTTGGCTTAATGAAGTCTGTCCAGATGTGTTTACAGAGGCTGACACGTACAGCTCTGATGTGCCCACAGCATGATGAGCAGTTGAACAGTTTGGGTTGGAAAGGACTTTAAAGGTCATCTAGCCCCCCCCCAATCAGATCTTCAACTAGACCAGGCTGCTCAGCGCCCTGTCCAACCCAACCTTGAATGCTTCTAGGGATGGGGCATCTACCACCATTCTGGGCAACCCATCCCAGTGTTTCACCACCCACATTGTAAAAAATTTCTTCCTTATATCTAGTGTAAATCTTCCCTCTTTCAGTTTAAAACCATTACCCCTTGTCCTATTGCAACAAGCCCTACTAAAAATTCTGTCCCCATCTTTCTTACAAACCACCTTTAAGTGCTGAGGAGAAGGGGCATGGGCTCCAGCAAGTACTCGGGAGGTGAAGCACACACAGTAACCATCCCTTTGAGTCATGCTCGAATCTGAATTGGGGATTCAGGAGATGGCTCCACTTGCTCTCTCCCCGCTTGTGCCGGCGCTGCGTTCGTTCTGCAGCGGTGCCCCCCCATCTGTACAGCTCCCTGCCACAGCTGTCCCAGCTGCCGTAGCCAACCTTGCCTGCCACCTGCTCCCCCCAATGCTCCAACGCACTTGCTCTGTTTCATTCACTAAAGAATTTATAAAGATGAATTAGAATAAATGAGATGCAAATAAATTCCATGCTTTCTCCCTCATTTTCAAATTTCATTTTCAGTCCACTCAACCTGTTATAATCTCATAGTGATTTTCATTTAAAAGAGCTAAATGGATATGTGATTATTGTTACAGGAACTAACACCAGACAATTAAATGTTGAGGTGTTGCTAGATAAAGCAGTGTTTTGATTTGCATAAACATGATGCAAGAAAACCCATCTCAGGCAAGGTTTCAGCTCCAAGACGTGTTTAACTTCAGCTAATTACCACAAGTACCTCTATTAAATTTTTAGTATTGAGAGTTAGGATTACAGCAATTTCATTTCAGGGTCCTATTTATTTTTATTTTGAATGCCTAGTCAAAATGCAGAGCTGATCTATTTTCTACTTATAATCAACTTCTGCAGGTCAACACATCAAAAATCCATTACATAGCCATGAAATTTAGTCATTAAGGATTAGCTGCTAATCTCATTCCATTTTTTGTCCAGCCTTCACCCTCTCCCCAACGTGCATCCTGAGCATTTGTGAGAATAAGGAAAGACTTGTTAATGCATGAATTAGATATTATGCAATAGGAAAATACCAAAATTTAACATCAGAATCTTACCATTTTTTGTAAATTACTACATAACTGTTTGCATATATTGCATTTAGTATGTTGTCTTGAACACACAGAATGGTACCTCCTGTCCAATGATGTTGAAAGAATTATTAAAAGAACCAGGCCTTGATCAGGGCTACATTTGTTTCCTGCCCAGTATCTCAAAACCCTTCCAAAACTGTATATACTGAGGCACTCAGCAAAAGTTTAGATACTTAAGGGGTGAAAAACAGGCCAGCTAAACACAGAATGGGATTAATTCGGCTGCAGCAGATCTTTAATTTGGCAGGGGATGGATTACACGACCTGAGTGTCTTTCTTATCCTATGCTTATGACTTTGTAATTATGGCAATTATTTTCCAATCGTGCCATTTGGGAAAGGGAATAAACACAATATGCCTGTCTCAATGAATCTGTAGGGGGATTTTACAGAAGCAGAACGTAACTGCTCAAGCTGTAATTGTGTTTTCTCCCCAGGACTAACTGTGGTAAGTGTGCCATAGCATTTTTACAAACGGCGAGCGGTTTGATTTTTTTTTTTCTTTTTTCTCTACCTTCAGAAGCAAAGTGACTTGCACCAATATTCTGGGTATTTTTGCCACCCTCTTTTGGAATACTTTTAGCAATGAAGCTTCTGTAGCTGCGTGCAGCAGATAATCCCATGCAGTTAACTGACCTCACAAATAAAGAAAAGATCATCATACCAAAGACAACCCCAGAGCTGTACATTTTTAACAGGAAAACCTAGGAAAGGCGTCCTTCAAACTGGAAAATTAACTTTCTGCCCACAGAAGAAAAGTTTGTTATTATAACGACAGGTTCTACTTACCCTGAGCTTTCTTCCAAACACAGTCACTTTGCCTTTAATCTGTTCCTTCCTCAGACGCCATTCAATTGAGTTTAAACCATTTTCCATTGGTAGAGAAATATTACATCGTCCTATGGTGGGAGTCACAGTCCCAGCCAGGACATGAGGTTCGCTGTGAAAGCTAATGCTCATGCCATTGGCATACATCACTCTCAAAGTACCATTATTACAGAGCTGGTAGCTGTTCCTCACTTGATCTACAGCAATAATGAAAAGAAAATAATTTAGCTACTCCAGTCATAAAGAAAACATATAGCTTAATTTGATTGGTTTTTTATTGCACTCCTGTTGAAGTTAAATGAAGTCAGCCTGCAATTACCACTTACGTGGTACTATGGTGGAAATTACAGATGTTACTGATTCATGTAAAGAACAGTAGTGTAGCAGTGAGCCTGCAGAGAGATACTGTGTTTATTTCATTATGTTTTCCCTTTAGTCTTAATTATGAATCAAAATGCACAGTGATATGTGTTCAACCATGTAATTTATTTCTAATATGAACAAAAACTCCTGAAAACTGACCTGCTGGATAAACAACAAACCATTAAACTCCAGGACAGGAAAAAAAGAGAAAAAGAAAAAAAAAAAAGAAAAAAAAAAAAAGAGTGGGAAGAAGTAAGTGCCTCTTCTTTTTTCTTCCCTCTGTTTAAAAACTGTCTCCAAGCAGAGGCTTTGTACAGAATTCGAGTTTGGCTTTAAATCCTCAAGGTGTGAGGCTCCGGCCATGCAAGCTGGCAGCCACAGCCCTTTGCTTGCCTGGCTCCTGCCACCCCACCCCAGGCACACTAGCCTGACGTGTCACCCAGCCCTCTGGCTGTCGGAGAAGAGCTATAAAAACGGCCCTGTACTTTTATGACCCTGTAGTTCTCCAGCTGTTTGACACAGCCAAGTCGATTCTCAGCCAGGATGGAGCGCTACAGCATGCAACTGTCACCAAAGCATCACAATTTTGTCTGACAGAAGGACAGCATCTATGTAATTAATCATCTGGTATAAGAGAAATAAAGTCTTTATAACCAGACGTGTCACGGTATAATAGTCTATAAATGTTGACATTTATGTCAGGAGGATACTATTGTTCGATGATGATATTCTTATTCCAGTGACATTGTATCTTAATTTAAAAACCCCCATCACTTGTCAAATTCCTTTCAGTCTCTCTTTGATACCTGACTGGTTTTGCTTCATCAGATACAATGCCTGGGCGGTGCTGGAAAGCTCTGTGCAAACATTTAACCGCTTTGTTACTGGTCTCTCCTGCCACGCTGGGGCTGGAACGCTGTCCTCGAAGTGCTAACTGCGGCACGAGAGCATCCGCTGCCCTGATGGTTCTACGTTTTATTTAATGGCAGCGTATACATTTGGAAGATTTAATTTCTAATAGTGGGACACTACCTGAGCCTCTCTCTCCACAAGGATCTACCCAGGCAGCCAACGCTCAGCAGACTGCATCTCTGTGGCACTCAAGTCAGAACCAATTTTGCAGTGAAGTACAGAGAAATATGCGAGTGGGTAAAGTGAACCTGACCCAAGAGGTAACAGAAGGGCCAACTTACACCAGCAGATAACAACCATATATATTTGACACAAAGTGTGACTGTGAAATGTCTCTTACCTGTCCTGAAGACCTGTCACTTAGGGATGAGCTTTATGGGAGTTTTTCCTGCAAAACTTACATGCTTTCCCCCTGCTCACAAGTGTACTAATGACACAAATCTTTTGCAAATTGCTTTCTCAAGTTGTGTGTGTGGTTAGGAGATGTGCTGAGAAGTGTACTTTGGTACCTTGAACAACTGTATAGGAAGCCTCCACAGAGGAGAGATTTGTGATGACCGTGACATCGTCATCCCGATTAGAATTCTCAATGTCGATGGTAATAGACTTTTCCATTTCTCGATGAAGGCTAGTTACCACTCCAGTGGGACGTGTTACATTGGTCAGACGCCCTTCATGATCATAGCTAATAGAAAAGTTAGTGAGAGCAAAAAAGCATAAGGATATATGTTCATTTCAATACCCAATGTATTAACAATGCACCACATTTGTGCAAAAACCCCAGAATGAAACAGATTTTCAAGAACATCTTGGCCATACCTATTTCTCTGTTCTTGAAAGAGTCTATAATGATGAAATAATAATTTTCAGAGATAGTGATCTCAACTACATGAGTGCAAATCCAGGCTAGCATCTTTTATATTATTAATGAATTAAATTATTACAGATACACAGAATGATATTTGACTCAAACAATTATAATTAGTAAATTCATTTGCATTTTAATAGTTGCATTTCACTCTAAGGAAGTGGATTTATGATGGATACTATAATATCAATTGCATACGCTGCACATTCGCAATTGAATACTCAGTGGAAACTACTAAGTATGGTCTTAAGTGACATATCGAGGAATAAACTTGCCATAAGAGATTAAAAAAGACATCAGCTTGAAAACATAATAATTTCATTTAGATCTTATCTGTGGTATCGAACTGCATTTTGGGGTCAGTATTTTGGCTCATAAAGAAGAATGATGAGAAGTTAGAGTACAGGATAGGTTGGAGTTGCACAAAGGGCAGCAGTCAGCACTCAGAATATACCTTTGAAGATGAATTAAGTGCTCCAGAGGCATAAAGATTAAAAAAAAAAAAAAAAAAAAAAATAAAAAAGAAAAAAAAAGAAAAAGGGCTGTCCATGAGTTTATTGAGTTAAATTTATTTAGAGGTTTAAAGCCTGAGGACGGGGAAAAGAAGGAATGCTGCCTGAAATCAGATAAGACTGTTTCTCCCTTTCCTTTATGCTATATTTGTGTGCATACTTATGCTAAAGAAGCAATCCTTCGGATCTTAAGGGCAAGAAATGGGACCTGAAACAAAATCAGTATTCCACTCTGACACTCTGCTTGCTGCAGTTCTCTACTTGTGCAAGTGTCTCTCACCCAGCCGCTACCAAAGCGCACATACTTCTAATCAGCAGAAAGGCAAGAAAAAAATGTCCTGTGTAGATAAAGGGAAAAGTTTAGGTAGAGATTGAAACCAACTGGTCATCCTTTGAACGTAGAAATCCAGGGAGCAGGAAGCCTGGAAGAGAACTGGTAAATCCATTGCACTGCTTGAGAGTAACAGAAGAGAAGAGGAGCACGTTTAGTATCACAGAGTTAGCTGAGTTCTTTGTACATCGTGGTTAGCTGTAAAGATGAAAAAAAATCAGTGCTTGCAACATGACTTTTTACAATTAAATCACTCAGAAACCTCAAAGTAGGCCCCTGAACTGTATAGCCTATTTCCAAAATTAATACACAAGTTGGCTCCTCAGTTAAGACAAGTATAAAATACGTCTTTCAACTCCATTGCAAATGGTTGCACCCATTCAACTGAATATTGGGGAGGAAGGAAAAAAATCACCTGTGGAGCAACAAGCCTTACCAGAACCAATGGAAGCATTAGGCAAAGAAGAAATCAATAAAACAAAGCTTCATGTGACCTAAAAGGGACCAATAATATACTGTGCTCATTTAAGCATTGCAGGATCAAATAAAGATTAAGCAGCATGATTTTCTTAGTAAAAGTTACAAGTTTCTACCCATATATACAAATATATATATAGTTTTATATATAATTTAAGATACCGGATAAAAGATGTTATGTTGAGATAATCTATGAAAGGGGTTTTTGGGGGCTTTGGTTAAGTCTATATAATGGTCTTCACAAACTAGAATTGAAAAATACTCATAAAGTATAGGTAAGGGAAGAATTTGATCCAGTCAAGCATCCATCTAGCAAGAAGAAGAAGAAGAAACAAAAAGTACAAAAAATGGACAGTTTCAAAATCCCAGAGGTTAATAATGAGATACGCCCTACGAGTCTGTATGTGGACTACTTTGGTGTGTTCAGTTATTAGCAGAGTGATGAAGAGAGTACTGAGGTGTCAAATACTACAGAAGAGACAATGTCATTTAGGACAAACCAGAAACGTCTATGAGTGGCTTCAGCGTGACTACGCAGAGCTCGGTGGACATCCAGAAAAATGGTTGGTGAAGCTCCCCATCAGCAAATATATTTTAGGCAATGCAAATGAGATATTAATTTAAACTCTTCATTCACATTGCTGGGTTTTTAATTAACCCAGGAAAAATTCCTGGGGATTGCTGTGGGCTACTCACTGAAAATCTCCATTCAAAGTGCAAGGGCAGCCTAAAAAGCAAACATGGATGAGGCTGTACAGAGACCAAACCAGAAAAATTGAAACATTCTAATGCTATTTCTAGAAATTGGTGCTTTGCCCCCTGCCATGTTTCCCAGTGCTGGTAACAGTTTTTGAAATCGGCAATGGCAGAGATTAAAAGGGTTTATAAGCAAGTGATGGACATGCTTAAAGTGATACATACGAAAGTATTCTATATGAAGATCTGCAGACCACTTAGTTTACAAGCTAGATATATTGAAAACCCACTACTCAAATGATATATACACACTGCAACACCAATGTATAATGAAGGTGTTTCTACTTTATCCATTGCATCAATGAAATCCTATTTTAAAAAATACCTGAGGGCTAAAAAATATAAAATTAATAAAACAGAAACCTTTTATGTGTTACGAAATCTAGAAGTGACATCTTTTTGAGTTTTTTTTTTTTTTTTTAATTTATGTATTATGTGAGAGCAAGTGCTTAGTAAAATACAACACCCAGACATTTATATGAATAATAAGAATCAAGCTATATAGGAATTAAATAGTTATGTATCTTTCTTCTTAATAACATGAAGCCAGGTCTAATGAAATAAAAGAAAAAAAATTGCAATGGAAAATATACTAATTGATCTGGGACTTCTTGTTATGGTCTTCAGAAGCAGCCACTCCCTATCACAGTCTATGACACAGCATCAGGCTAGATGAGTCAGATCTGATAAGGTAACCTTTGTATCTTCAAATCAGGAGGGGTCTGGATACACTGAAATTCCTGAGCTTTTGTTACTGACTTCAGTTCGAATTTTCTCTCCCTCAGTTAAGGTTTCATCCCAAGCTTTTCTACCAATGACATTGCAAGTGGAGGGATCCTTTCTTAATCCCAGTATCTTAAAAAAACAGCATCTCCCTGTGCCCGCTACTAACTCGCTAGCGTATTGCTAACTGGGACCAAGCCCGCCTGAGCAGGCAAAGCTTTCCAAGGACAGCTTGGGGGGAGCCCAGCCGCTGCCCCCCGGCCCACACCGAAGCTGTTCGCCAGCTCTGCCGGCAGCCTGGAGACGGTGCCCGGCTGCCTGGTGGCTCTGAGCCGACCACACCACGGACAACAGCCGAGCACCTCTCTGTCACCTTCTCAGCTACAAATATCTGAGCTGTGCATCCCTGCAGCGGGCTTGTGCTAAAGCTCTGAAGGCTGTTCTCCCATGCCCAGTATTAGGGCACCTCTACCTCTCCTGCCATCTTCATAGCCAGCATTCTGGTCCGTGACGTTTGAGACGTGTGCCGCTCCACAGCTTGCGGGTGGGAGTAGCTAGGACAGTGCTACACACATACTGCAGAGGGGAGTAACAGCAGCTTTTGACTTAGCATAGAGCAGGGCAAGGGTCCAGATCCACACACATTTACATATATCCCTATTTTCTCTTCCTTACAAGACTCAAGCTGCTTCAAGAAGAAAATGGCGGCACACTCTTAGGATGCTCCCAAGACCAAGTGCACTGCCACTGAGGAGCCACTTCAAAGATCTCTGCTTCATACTCAACCCCAAACTTAAACCACCCCATGTGAGCCAGCCGGTAGCTGTTACAGTATTTAAGAGCCTTGCCTGCTCCTACTGCAAATGAACGGCACACATATACACATGCACTCTATATATAAGTATGGGATGTGTACACACATAAAAATAGGTTGTGTATGCATTTCTCTGCCTATACACATGCATACCTAGAGATGCTGCACAAATTGAATTCTGTGAGCATTTTCAGAGTACAGTTTCAGATAAAAGAAAGGAATATGCCCAACAAGCTAGCATGGCACTTCAACATCTGGTTTATATAAATGCACTGAAATATTTTTTTTCATAGGAACTTCAGCTCATATAGTATTTTACTACTTAAAAGACATTTGTTCTTTTCTAGTTCTGCTGCCATATTAAGAATTTGGGGTATACTTATTATCTCTGTATGAATGTGGCACAAAAAACTGTTTTATTGTCCTTATAAAATCTCATTGGCTAACTATTTCTTTCATCTTAACTGACGTTAACTTATAGCTACCCAAATACATGGCATAATGATAAATACGGAATTTTCCCCTTGGATCTGGCTTTGAAGAACAAATAGAAACCCAAAACCAGTACTGAGTTACCGTGGTCTGTGATAGTCTAGGTTTGTAAATTCTTGTAATCTTATTAATAAACCCCTCAGCTGCGGGGGCACATGAGATTACAAAGCATATTAAGGAGTTACTGTGAGTCAGCTGCTTAGGATCAGCCTCAAGGAGACGCCTCTCTGTTTTTCTGGTATTTTCTAATGAGTATCTCGAGTGCACATAGCTAACTTCTAGTCCTCACATGGGGTTTTCCACAAACATCTACAGACACATAGCTTCTTTTAATGCCTTTGTGAAGGGCATTTTA
>JAVJGJ010000061.1:48747569-48768357 GCA_035590215.1 Microhierax caerulescens
CTAGTAGGACACCCATGCCCCCACCCCCCACCCCCCATATATTTTACAGGAAACTTGCTGGACCATTGGAAAGGTTTTTTTCATGGAAATATGTGTTGCTTGTGGGCCAGGAGCAAGAGAAACTGGCAGTTTTCTGAATACAGAACCAGGAAGGGGGAAGCACTGGGCTTTGGGTATTGTCTGCCACTTGGGGGCAACCTCTTTAATCAAAATTAAATTTGACTTGATTAAACAGGCTATTTCTAAACAGATTTCTACTACACAGTTTATTTTTTTCTCCTCCCACTCTCTAATTGCTTAAAGTAAGTTTTGATGCTACCTGGTATCTATTTAAGACTATCAAAGCAAATCTTAGGGGAAAAAAACCCACCTTGTAAGCAAGCAGTAAGGTACTATACAATAGGAGTTTTATAGCATTAATTGATCCCTAATTTACTGTCTAGACACAAAGTCAAAGGAAAAGTGTCCTCTACTTCCAAGAAGTAAATTAATACATTCTTCACACCACAGTGTTTCACTGGGCTTATGTCATTTCCATTTAGGATTATCCACTGAACGAAACAGAGAGGTGCGTGACTCCTGAGCTGCAGCGCTCAAGGCACAGCCCCAGACTTGCAATACCAATGTGAAGCGTGGCATGCAACACTCCTGAGTCAAAATTCCAATTAGTCACTCAGATCAGGTACCTTCATAGAGGACAGGGTGAAGAAAATATGCACACTGGGATATTCTGACTAATAAGGTTATCTAAGATTTATATGGGCTTATGTAAAACCAAAATTACATCCACTGTAAAATCTAAATAAAGTGATGTATTTGGTTTGTAATACATATGGACCTACTATTTGCAATGTTATTCAAGCTACTTGATACTAGCTGAAGACTCTGCTATTGTTCACACTTAAATGGCTCAAATCTTCAAACTCTTACCCATGTAACTCATACAGATTTTAAGATGACCGATGAATCCCAATTACTACTACAGATGATGTTTGCTGGACTGAACCTTAATTCCCTTTAGAGGAACAGGGGGCAAAAGACATCACTGCAAATCCTAAAAAATCTGTGTGTCAAGTCATTTGCAGCTGTTCAACAGCACTCAAAATACAATAGCTTTACTGTTCATTGTTAATAGTTACACCAGAAGCTAAAGAAAGTATGCTATGAAAAACAGGCTTTCATAAAAGAAAAGAGAAAGTGGACAAAAGCAGGTTAAGAAGTCCATCATCTGTTTTTTTACTGATGTCCTTTCCCATTTTCCCCCACGTGCTGAAAAGCCCAAGTTCTCTCTTACCTAGAGAGAAAGTGAAGTACTCAGACTAATATTGTTGTAAACTGGGAGACACTTTCAAATATCAGGTGTGCTAGGAAACTTTTGTCACTGGCTGATATTAGGAAGTGAGGTGCATATAAATGCCTTATATTAAGTATCCTAATTTGAAAATATTGCTCTTCACCTATAAAGCCGTAGTCCTATTTACTAGAAAGCTAAACAGAGCTGATGAAATTAGGAAAAAAAATCAGCATATTCTATGTAATGCAGAGTTATAGCGTATATTGATATAAATATTTATAGCAGGTCACACATCCATACCAGCTACCTTCTGTGGTTTACAGTGAGCTGCCATCAGAAAGTGCTGGGTGATATATGACTTTTTTATTTTTTTTTTTTTTTAATATAATGAGGCAGCCTGATGGTGTATGAGGTAGGTGTCAAGAGAGTGTTTTCAGACTAGAACTGGCCTGAATTGGATCTCTTTTCTCTTATATAAAATCAGAATTCACAATAGTGACATCAACAGAATGACATGAATGGAAGAGAGGTGTAAAATAGAGCTAGGCCTCCTATTCTCTAGCAGTCCAATGATTTTGCACTTTTTCCCACTAATTAAAACTTAAAAGTACAGTGGAAGCAGAGGAATTGGTTATTGGCCATATCATTGTAAAACAAGGCTAATGACCCAGATTCACTCAATGTATTTTGCAGCTATATCCGATTTACAGAAGCCCTAATACTATTGCCGACGTGGGCTGCAGAAGTATCAGAAGACAGCCAATGCAAGCTATTTTTCCTCATTTTTCTGCAAATACTCAACAGAGCTGTAACGATAAGGCCCAGTTACATGAGTTATGGTTTGAAGCAATAGCTCTTGCCTCTCCTAGAAGAATGAAAGAAGGAGATGGAACAGAAATGGGTGAAGTGGTACACTCTACACTCATGCCTTCCCTATTAAGTGACCAAATCTTAATGTTGGGAGGTGGGAGGGCGCAGGACAGGGGGACAGAGATATGGTCTTAAAAAGAGTTCTGACGATGCAAAGTGACTCTCTGCATGTCAATCTTAACTGCACTTGTCAACCTACCAAAACAGACTTATGAGCATGGGAAAGAAGTGGGAAAGTGGTTCTCAGAATCATTTCTAGGAAAACCTTCCTTCTAAGCTTGTAAGACTGTTGTTACACCTTTGCTTATCACTGTGGCTCAATACCTACAGGCAGTCAGTTCTGTAGTTTTCAGACAAAACTAAATTATATATAGTACTGAGGGGAGATTGTATCAAATCATCACCAACAAGACAGAAGAAGATGGTTTGTACTTTTTGTACAAGCTGGTTTGTACTCTTCTGTTCTTCTTTATAGTCATTGCTCTGATACGCTACAGACTTTGAACTATGCATTTCTGTGCCCCATTTCTCCACTGGAATTTAAATAGGTTGAAAGTGACAATGTTTTACAAAATTATAAAAAGTAATGGTAAAGGCTGATTTGAGCACAGGCTACAGAAATGAAGTGCTAAGATTAACACCTTACCTCAGCTCCAATATACTAGTAACATTCCTGGATGGGAAGATACGCCGAATATAGTTAAAATCTCCAACAAAGAGACTTCCATCAATACCCACTGCCAGTGCTACAGGGGCCAAAAGCTTATTTCCCTCTGCCAGACCATTGCAGCTAGGACAGGATATGCTTCTTCGGCGCCCATTCCCCATAATGCTGGTTATCACAGCTGGCTGCTGAGTTAGAAACTGATTTTCTCCATTGCCTTTGTGCAATATACCTAACAACAAAGAGGAGAAGAAGTGGTTATTACTGTCATACATTGCAGGGGACTTCAGGTAGTTCTCTTTTCAACAGCTGCTGTTAAGGACTGTACACTGAAATGACTCCAGCATTTGGTTCTTCAACGGTGCAAAAAGAGTGAAAGGTCTCTGGAGTAGTAAAAAATAAAGGTGGAGTGAATATTCTCACATTCTCTGTTAAAAACCACACATACACACACAACTGCAGACCCAGCCCTAAACCCCGAGTCCTTTGGTATTCATTATGAAGAAAACATTGCCATGCAACTCTCTGGCCCGGCACAATGGTTTCAACTGCCTTATTAACTGGGAGGTGAGAAGGCAAACAGCAGGGAAGATGTGTTCCTTGTTTGTATCACTGGATCTTCTCACTTTAGTTTCCTATGTTACATTTTATTTGAAATTTTGTCAACCTCACTGTTCTTTTTCCACCTTTCAGTCTTTCACGTGTTTTTCATGGAAAATGAAAAATGAGAAATGGAGAAGCCAAAGAAGATGACAGCACAGAAAATGAAAAGACAGGAAAAAGATGAAGCTCCTAGCAGGGCTCCTAAGGATCAATGATAAAAGGCAAGAGGGAAGCTAGTGGTAAGGATCTTTATTAGGCTTCAAGAAATGCCTTTCAGATCAGATTTTTTTTTTTCAAAATATTTGTTCAAAGAGCAGACTCCTGCTCCAAGGGAGTGGATTCTTTGACAAGAGTGACCATTTTCAATGTCATCAAAGATTATAGTTATCTGGCCATAAACTTTTAGCCGTGTGTTCCGTTGGAAATGCAGTTGTATGATCCTAACGTCACTGGCTCCCCACTGGTGACAGCAGTGATTATCACGCACTATCCAAATGGCTATCTCTACAGCGTTTGATCCGCTGCACAGCACTTCAAGTGTCTTCCAATAGCTTGATCTTGCCTATTCTGAACACTACTTTAGATTTCTTGAGCACGATATACTTTGCAATTTGTTAATGTGGGGATCAGCAAGAAGGCTGTAGAAAACACTTGACTGAGATCAAAGAAATATATGCTAAGCATTCCGCTCCCTAAGAGTCTCTGGTAAAATATTAAAATCAGGAACGTTCAGCTTAGGATATGTAAAGACAAAGAGATGTGAGGAAAAAAACAAACATGACAAAATTAAAAGACAAATGAGACAGTATCTCATCACAGACTCATACTCCTTTTAAGCCCCACCTCAGATTAGAGGAAAAAGGTCAAACAAAAGGAACCAGGGACAGGTGTAGTTAATATCAGAAAAACAGGGAAGGAAGATAGAAAGACATTACAGGGAAATAAATGAATAACAGAATAGAGGATAAAGATTTGGACTTAAAAGTCATGCTGTGCAGAACAGTAAAATTTTGTTGAAATTCTACAAGAATTTTCCGGCAACTGATACACGTCTCATACCTTACTAAGCTAAAGATGAAACAAAAAGAGTGGGGAACTTGCATTTTTTAAAGTGTAAATATAATGCAAATAAAAGGTGTTCACAGACGAAACTCCACATAGCACAGAAAACACATGGATTTAACTAACTCACCACTCTTGACATTAAGTACATGATGTTTATCCAAAGACCATCCTCCTAAATTTGAAGGATCTAGTTCAAATCCTTGCAGCAGTGCTGTCCTCTTCTCCCATAAAATGAGACTGGGGCAAGTCTCATATTCAAAACCCACAGAAACTGAAATAAAATAAAATCTAATATACTTGCTGAACAAACACTGAATTAAACGTCCAGAGCACATCCAAATCATTCAGCATTCCAGTTCCTCAGCCCCCTCAAGAAGATGGACTGATTATATTCCTCTCTTTTATTCTACAATATTAAATTCAGACCTTTGACTAGACACAAATTTGAAACTTAATTCACATGTACTCTGCAGGGATCTGATCATTTCTATTTGAATAGCTGGCACTGGGAAGTGACTGGTTTGGTGAGAGTGAGAAATATAATTTTAAAAATATAATGAAATTATTCTATCAGATAACAGGACAAGATCAAACTCTTAATTTGCCAGATGTTCACAGCATTTATTTGGTGTGTTCATTTTACATACCGTATAACAAGAAGCAGTGGAAACTTTGTGTGCTTAAAAGCACACACGCACTGCAAGCATTACTCAGGAAAGCAATATCCTATGCAATAATGTAAGAAAGAAAAACTATAGCATAGATGATTTTAGAAAAAAGAGAAAAGAAGTAAGATTTTAAAAATAAGTTTTTCCTTCCACAATGGCACAGCTCTGATGTCCATTTTTAGCACAATTGTATAAAAATTATTCTGATACTCAAATGAAAATGAAAAAAATATGATGATCACTCTTTTTCCCACCCACTAGAACCAAGTGAATTAAAAATAGCTGTCGAACTAGAAGACTGAACAGCATTAGAAAAACACTATTTTCACTTCAAATGTATTATATTCATATGTATATATGTATTATACCACAAGAGGCTATATTAATGGCATGCATGAAAACCCAAATGGACGGAAGAAGGCAAGCCTGCCCTGCATGAGGTTCATTTGTTAACTGAAAGGAAATAAAACCAGCGATGGACTAGGTTTCACCTAAGTTCCTGTGGCCAGTTTTTCCCATTGTCTGGTCTAAACCGTATAAGTCAGCTACCGATTGGGAAACACAGGCATGTTGAGGGAGTTTAGACCCTTTGAATGTGATCTTTAATGTGTAAAAAGAAACATAATACAAAGATATTATATATGGGTCAGGAAGACAAGAACTGTTTAGTCTATATTTGCTTCTCCATAAGAAATCTTTGCAGTTTTCTTACTAAAAATTACAGGTGTTATTTGGAAAGTTTTGGAGCTTCTATATGTTGACTTACCTACAGCATCTGATAACCCATAAACCTTCTGACCATATGCATCTGTTTTGTCCCAGATAAATGTATATGCCAAGTTGGGAGATGCCTGAAATGATTTTTGAAACAAATGCCCTTCTACCGCTACCATCAAATGAACTTTGATTAGATTCAGCGGCACAAGCGACTGAGTCATGGTGATCTTAAGTAAGGATTTGTATCCAGCAGTACGGGAACTCAGGTAGCTGAGCTTTATACTAGAGCCAGGGATCTCAATTTCTTCATGAAGAACCTGAATAGGAAAAAGAGCAAACATTTTATATTAGTGTTTTGTTATTTTTTAGAATAATATTGCCTTGCATATTCTTATGAACTTAGGACCTTCTACTGCTGGGAATGGTTATCCTCAAATCAGTGCAGTGATGCAGTTCAGCTGATATTTCTGGACAAATAATTATTTGGCAGCTGTGAATGCTTCTTTTTAAGAGCCCACTGCTGGTAAAAGTGCAAATAGTAGTTCTACTGCAAGTTATATGCAAGGGGAAATAAGAAATACAGCCGTAGGAACCTGCAATTTCCACTAACAGTTAGTATAAAAGCTAACTGAATAAAGCAGTGAAACAATAGTACCAGGAGTGTTTTCCTTTGTCCTAAATAACATTCAAGAAAGCAGCCTGCACCTAGCGCCACACACCACGCCTTTGCAAAATCCTCCTGAAACACCTAAGCTGTCAACTGAAATGGAGAGGTGTATTGTATGATAACGAGAAGGTGCAACGCAGTCAAAGATAAATGTGTCTGGGTGACATAAACCTGGGATATCTCCTGCAGACCTCATTAGAAAACCTGCTGTCAGAATGAACTCCGCAGAGGCATTTGCTACAGCAGTTCCAGAGGACAAATGGTGACTGTGGTAAGTGTTCAGGTCAGCACTAGCATCTGACCACTGATTTCTATATCATTTCTACTCACACGGTTCTTACCTGGGTTTCTGGTACAATGGGATTCCGGCCAGGAGCATCACTGAAGAAAGTTGAAAGTGGTGACGAAATGATGACTGGGTCAGGACGGACAAAACCGCTTAGATCACAGCTAGGAATGGAGTTCTCCTCTGTCTTCATCACAAGAGTGTCCATGGCATAGAAGCTATTCCATGGCAACCATACTGTCCTTTCCTGACTCATGAATGGGGCCCGTTCAAAGTGCAACGTTAGGGATGCTCCGCCATTTGCAACCAAGTCAAACCTAGAAAAATGTAGGCTTTAGAAGTGACAAGACTGAATAATTCCAGTAATAACATTCCTGGCTAATGGAATAGGTATATAGGTACACCTATAGCAATAGGTGTATGTCCTTGTTTCAGCTGGGACAGAGTTGATCTTCACACTAGCTGGTGCAGTGCTGGTGTTGGATTTAGGATGAGAACGATACTGGGAACACACTGATGGTTTGGCTGTTGCTGAGCAGCGCTTACACCAAGTCACTTTTCAGCTTCTCACCCTGCCCTGCCAGTGAGGAGGCTGGGGGACACAAGAGGTCGGGGGTGACACAGCTGGGACAGCTGGCCCCAACTGACCCAGGGGACATCCCAGACCATACGACATCATGCTCAGCATATAAGCAAGGGGGAAAGCCAGCTGGGGGCTGGTGCTTGGGGACTGGATGGGCATCACTCAGCAGGTGGCGACCAATTGTTTTTCATTTGCATCACTTGTTTTTCTTCTTTTTTTTTTTTTCCCCCTTTCAATTATTGTTAGTAAGGGGTTTATTTCTCTCTCTTTTTGTTATTTTCCTTTTCCATCTTCTTCTTATTCTATTTTATTTCAATTACTGAACTGTTCTTATCTCAACCCATGAGTTCTCTTACTTTTACCTTTTTGATTCTCTCCCCCATTGCACAGGGGAAGAGTGAGCAAGCGGCCGTGTGGGGCTTAGTTTCCAGCTGTGGTTAAACCATGACAGTACATTTTAAGTGTCATGCTTCAAATTATCAGTAATGGGATGCGAACCTCTGGCAACTAAACAATTGAAATCCAGCCAAGACAAGCAAAGATTTTAAGTCACGTGGACAAACCTTGTTCCTATATATTATAAAATCTGCGTGAAATAATTACAAATACCCAAACAAAAATCACCACATTTATTATTACAAGTCACCTTTATATATAGAATCAGCAGAGAAGCCAAGTTCATACTGAGCTGAACACTGAATGATCCCTTTCCTAAAAGGTACTGTCCATCAAGCACAGAATGGGACATGTCGCAGTAAGAGAATAGCAATGAAAAGTTTTGCTGCTTCCTATCCCCAGGATAACTGACTTATCATTATTCAGAAAGATTAGGTATTTATTCCTTACTACCTACACAATCATAGCAGTAACATGGAGCTGTGCAGGCATTTTAAAAAATGTCCTAAATGAGTAGAATACTTCGAGGTTGGTCTGACAACAGAAGCAGGTATCAGTTGTTTCATGTAAATGCTGGCATCATAACAAATTAGCCAATAATTTCAATAATCTATTCAGATCTAAATATAGTTCAGCTCACCATTTACTGTAATACTGAACCACTGAAATCAACAACATTATACTTTTATTATAACAGAATAATATTCTGGGAAATGTGAAAATTAAATACTCCCTATAGTTCGGTTGACTCATAATAATTATTTGAATTCAACTGTTTGCATGCAAGATCAAGATGAAATGGCAAATGTTTACAATGCATGTGTCACAGATATACTGTTTTAGTTACCACTGTCAGTAAACTAGATAAACCATGACACATTGAATTTTGTTTATCTGCATTTGTGTGAATTTCAAATCAGCTGATACAAGGGGGAAAAAGCACTTTTTTTACACAGCAGGAAATTGTCTAAATATATTCAATTAGAATCTTTTGATTACATTCTACCCTGAAGAAACTCAAAAGATAGTGAATCTTCAAAAGGAAAGAGAAGCAGAAGGGAACTTTTAACAAAATATACTCTTAGATTATGACACTAATTTTTTTTTTTTTTTTTTTTTTTTTTTCCTCCCTAGCAGTGTTTGCCTGCCTCGCATTTTAAAATAAAGTATTTCTGGTCTTAGCTGGATATTACTGTAGACCACAAATGTTTTCACAGATACAGAGAAATTTATTTGAAGGGAGTCTGCCTGCTAACATGCCATTATCAGAAGTCAGCTTTTTCATGTTTACTTGCAGTTAGGATTCAAAATACCATGTGAAAAATTACTTTTCTGTTTACTTAATAGCTCTTTGCCCTGGGAGGAATGTGATGCATGATACCACATGGTTCCATTAGATCACACCATCTGTTAATCAGCAAAGATACTACATACGAAATAGGGACTCAATGAAGCAAGCACTCACGTGCCATCCTGACGAGTGATGGTATAGCCGTACTTTGGATACTTGACAAACGACACATTGACCCCAACTAGAGGAGTTCCATCTGTAGTCACCACTTGGCCTCTTATGAGAGACACAAGACTGAAAAAGAAATATAATTAAAGGTATAAAAGTTAGTTATAAAGTGAAGTTACGTTGTTTACATACTGGGTAGTGGAACACTTATGCCTCATATACTCTAAATCCAATTTACTCCAAAGCTTGTTTGATTACTGAAGATACCACAATATTGCCCAGATCCCTCTATATACTTAAATCAAGAAACTGCTTATCTATGCAGTGAGGTCTGTGTATACAGAATGGGTAGTAGCGCTTTCCTTGTCTAATGAGGCTTTGTCTGTCTAACGAGGCTTTGCAGAGCAGAATGCTACCTCGCATACAGCCAAGCCAGAACTGCGACCCCCAAGTCCCACTGAAATCATGATTGGGCGCTTCTCAAAACACTCCCTGGGTACAACAGCATGTCTGTGGATGCCTAATACACTTCAAAAATAGGGTGTAATGCCATACCCCCTTTTTACACAGCCAATTTTCCAAATTAAAGTTCATGTTACTTCGTCTCAGGGAGTAGCTGATGTTTGTACGCTGCATTTAGTCCCGATTCGTAACCCTTGCGTTTTCACTTAGTCAACAGGAGAAAGGATTTGGTTTTAAGGCCAGCTTTACGCACTGGCAAAAGAAAGAGTTCTCTTAGCCAACAGGTTAGCTTAACCTAAGGGAGATGAAGATGGATTATTCCTGTAAGAGGCACTGCCTCTTCCCTTTCTCTTCCGAGAGCGCTTTGCTGCTGCGAAGTGCGCAGTGGGCAGAAGTTGTCGCTGCCTGCCTGGCTGCGTTCTCAGTCTCCAGAGCACTGCAAGTAGCAACTCCACTTCTCCCTGTTCTTCCTCCCTCTGGCATGGCCAGTCTGTTCCTGCCCTTCTCCTCTCCTCTCCCAGCTGGGGAGGAGCCTCCATCTCTTGGCTCCTTTCCCCTCTCTCTTCCCTGCACCCTGGGAGAAGCAGCTCGGTGAGTGGGGAAAGCTGCGTGGTAAAAGGGAGATGGAAAAGGAGAAGCTCCTTGTAGACGGCTTTCATTTCTGCATTGGAAACATGAAAAAACTCCCTGGGAAACAGGGAGACAGTTAAATCCTGCTGCAACCCATATCTCAGGGATAGCAACATCTCATTTTGCTGTAGTCCTAGGTGAAAAGATTTCTGTTTCAGCAGTACGTGCTTCCAGCATGAGCCACCAACTCTCCTATGCAGCTGTATACAGAGAGCACCGGAAAATGAAAAGCCCCATTTCTGAACTGACTTGGTGCTGGTAGGACTGGAGCCATGCCTGAACCTCAGCAGCTCCAGGCACACCAACCTCCACAGCATCCCAGCACCACAGGTTGCTGGACCCAGTTGGAGTTGTAGGACAAGGGGATTAACCTGAGCTGGTTTTTGCTGAAAACTGACAAAATGCAGTTGAATACTGGGATGCTTAGAATGCTTGCATCAGCCCTAAATCAGAGAACATCTGTTTTCATTAGGAGTAGCAGGAGTTGTTTTCGGGTCTTTTCTACTAACTCTGAAACGTTCAAGGTGCTGTGATGTAAATTTCCAACTGTATTATACTGGCTATTTAACAACTACTTCTTCATATTTTTATTCCGAACAAGGTGTAATATTTTCCTCAATGTTACATAAAAAAACCCAATTAATAAAAATGAGCCATCTCTGTTCCTTTTCTTTTAGAGCTTTTAACCATTTCTTGACCTTTCTGGTCAAATTTTAATTTGCACAATCAGCATTTTGTAACCGAATATGGAATGTACTAGAAATCAATACTTGTTGAGAAAATCTACTTGGGAATACATTGGACCAAGATCATTGTCTTGGCATTATTCATTTTGCTTCAATTATTTTATGTTACAAACACACAGAAGTAGTTGTAGGAAGACAGTCACTCAAGCTTCTATAGGGGAACAGTGCAGTAAGCAGAGTTAGAAAGAAATCATCACGTGGCAGAAGTGAACTAATAATGTCCATCACAATTTTTTCTAACTTCAATTTTAATACTTCAGGAAATACTTGAACAAGAACATTTAGCTAATAATCTTCCTTTTTATTTCTAAAATGCCAGAATACAGAACATGATGGATATTAAATTTTTATTGCTAAAATCTGGATTTATAAGAAGTAATGTGTTGACTAATAGTCACACACTGGGCAATTTTTTTTTTTTTTGGTAATCTTTTAAAACTGTAACTGACAAATTAAGCGGATACATTAAGGTTTTTTTATTAATCACAGAAGTTAAATGTGTAAAAACATGTAGCTTTTCCTGAAAACTTCATTTTATCTTGTTTCTGCACAGAAACAATCAGTATGTTCTCAATAATTTTGCAATCAATACGTTTTGTTATTTACTGCTTTAGCAGGGTAGGAAATAACATTTTTTTTTCTTATACTAGTACCGGGGGAAAAAAATCATAACCACTATTTTGTCCCATTTTTTCCACCACTTTCAATGGAATGAGAGGTGGAGCTAAGAAAAGAAAGAAGCCATTATCTCTCATGGTAGCTACTTCTTGAGACTATAGCAGCTTCAGTACACATGAAACTTGGAATCTAACCCTGTGGTATTTTTTAAAAGTCAAAACCCTTAGTTTTAAAACTTTCAATTTGACTTTCCACATTAGATTTGCCTAAAATTGGTATAAAAAATAACAGTTGAGCTGTAGAATTCCCAAAAGCACCTTCACAACTTAGAGGCTAAGGCCAATTTTAAAATGTCATTAATATGCCATTTGCAAAGATATGTTAAAATACGTGACATACTTCAGATGAATAAAACAGAACTAAGACTCCTGCCACCAGGAACCCTAGAAAACATATCTTTAAACCAGTATCTATAATTTCAAAAGAGATTTTTTCAAAGGAGCTTCGGGATAGAAATGCCCAGTTCCCACTTTTTCTAGAGCTCTAATTCTTTTGACTGTTTTGAAGACTCCAACTCATATCTATACATAAACAGCTTGATTATTTTAAATAGAATTACTAATATTTCTTGGACGGTGCACGAGTATCTGCATATCACTATCCCTGTCTTGAAATTTGTAATGAGAATCACCTGCTTTTGTAAAACACTTCAAGATCTAGGAATAAAGTGTTGGATCGTGTTAATAACACAACTAAACGTTATCAGATAACAGTGGAATAGAGATACAGGGGGCACACTCATTTTCATTCTGAGTGGCTTAACGAGGCAACGGCTCAAGCGCTGGTTCGCATACGCTGTGTACAGGAAACTGCCTGCTGCTCGTCACTCAAGGAAATTCTGCTGACTGGAACATTCACAGAGCAGCACGTACCAACCAGCTTGTGGACTGTATGCTTTTTATGCTGTACCTTGTATTCCTTTTTGAACAAATTATTCAGCCTCATGAATTAGTAAGGTTATCTCTTGTCTTGTTTTCCTTTTCATGCAACGTTGCAGAAAATTGCAAGAATTCCCCCATTTTATTTTTACAGAGCTTCAGTTTTAACTCTGGCAATATGAACGTAATTGACATATCATCAATTTCTTAACATCTTTCCATAGAGACAAATTTAAACAATATACATAAATAGGAACACTACTCTTCTTGTAAGCATACAAAGGCATCAAATGTCAATTAATGATGTGCTAGCTTTTAGATTCATTATAAATATATAATAAATAATAATAGGAAGAATATAGGAAAAGAAAACCAAGAAGAAAATCGAAACTTCATCAGATGTATTGATGATGCAAGTAAACCAGCAAGTAAAACAGTTTCATATAAGGAGTAAACCCCTCCTAATTTAGTGTATCTTTAGAATAATTTGAAATGGTATTCCATTATTAAACTTGTGGTAACAACACTAAATAAAATGTAATCCCTTTCTAACTGGAAACTACTTAGCATTTTCCCTGCATTTCTAGACTTCAGCCTTCATAAAATACAGACCTCGGAAGCTCCTACTCCATGGAAGGAACCTTCTAGGTGTTGCCGATATGTTAAAATGCTAATAAAACTCTGTTATAAAATAAAGACCACATCATAAAATGCAACAGTGTGCTGTCAGTGGGAATGATGCCTAAAATGCAAACACACGAACCACCTGAAAGCAGCACCTCATGTTAAAACATGAATAGAATCTCTGGTAGAAATCCTCCCATACAATGCAACTGCACAGATACAGTGTCATATTTATAGCTGCTACCTGCTGTTGAAGGGATTTTCTCCCGGGATGATGTGAGTGCTGTCCTTCCCCACTAAGAGCTTGATTCGATCATAGAATGACTTCACAGCTGGTGAACCAGAATGGCTCTGTTGTATGATGTCAAGAGGATCACGTGAGCCCCGGCACAGCAGGCTATTTTGACAAGTAGATTGGAGGCAGCAGTCTGGGTCTAGGCAGTCAACCAAGCCATCTGAAAGGTAAGAATCATCAAGGTTCAGCCAGCTGCACTCTGCTATCAAGCAATAATATCTAATGGACATCTTAAGGCACTGGGAAAAAAATACTAATGCTTACTCTTTGTAACATCTCGATGCCACAAAACTGGTAGTTGAACCAACAACGCAATGAGGATGAGTCTTTCTCAAGTACACTGGTGGTTAAACACCATTATTGCTACAATTAATTTAAACCAGTATTAGATGAGAATCAATCCCAAATAAATCTGTTACGGCTTGAAATTAGAAAGCAGGAATAGTGGAAGCACTACAGGATTATTTCTTTAAGGATTTTTTTGTTTGTCTTGTGAATTGTTTTTAAATCTTTCCAGCTGTTTTATTAAGTTTTTTAGATTTCCTTGCTGGGCTATAAGAGTCTTGAGAATTACGCTGTTTAATTTCATTTCTTCCGTTTGGGGAGATGGGGTGACAGAATAAGTTCTTGTTACCTAAATAAAAATTACATTGTACTCATTTTGGCAATACATAGGGAAGTGCTCCTGGAACTCCCATCTTCCATAGATATCTGAATCAGAACTTGTTCACATGGTTGGCTAAGAAAGGATCAGTCACAAAGCTGGTGGATTCAGTCATAATACTACATATTAAGCTATCCATCAAGAATATTTATTAAGAAGTATTTTAAAGAAATACTGGAATTTAAACACCAGAAATTAATATGGAATCATCAACAGGGAGATCGATCTGTATACTTAGATAAATCACAACTGACTATTTTTAGCACATACAGTAACAACTTCTAGCATCATCCTTTCCTTTGGTATCATCATTTAACTGAAATATGTTCTCTCAATGGACTTTACTGTAATTTAGAAATTAATAACCATTTACTTGAAAATATTATCATCTCTAACCATTTAGAAACATTTGCTCATCTACTCTGGCAAGAGCCATGCATTCAATCTGCAATCTACTCAGGTCTGTAAACTTTCAGAGACTCCCCAAGGCATCTTAACCTGATTTTTGATTACAAATATGGCCGGGGCACACGCCGAGTATCATACACAAGACACAACATTCCAGCAGGCTAGTTGACAAAAGTACCTTAGAGTAAGATCATGACGCATGTATTTTCAAGATTTTCAAAAGCACAACAAACCAGCATTACCCTACACAGTGATACCTGGAAAAACAACAACAACAGAAACCCCAAACCTATAAAAATCTTTCTTATTTTACAATTAGCCTTGTATGTCCAATGGATTGAGCGTGTGGCTGAAATGGCTGCTGCTGATTTAAAAACAAATTGCTGAGGTATGCTGACCATGTTTCACTCAGCCCTCTAAGGAAATTTAAGTCAGACAAACTACCTTGTTGCGAGAGCTATACGTTCCTTGAAGGTCAGTCGCCTATTCACATTAAGAGCTTAATTTGTCTTGAAATCCTTTCCAACGTGGCAGTAGGAATTTTCTTTTTTGCTACAGCCCATTTTCCACCCACTTTGTAATTGTTTTACACCTTGATTGTAAGGACATCATTAGCTTCAGATTATAACTCAAGGCAGATTTCCTATTAAGCTCTGAGAACTTTTTCTCAGCATCTTGCGTTCTTTCTTTGTGACACCTCTACGACTATGAACTTAAAGCTGGCCACTGTTCAGTCTGCTCAGTTCTTTTACTCAGATGACCACTAGTCAAGAGAATTCTATCCACATGTTAGAAATAACAGAAGCAAAACACAGGCTATAAATTACTCCCTTGGACAAATTTACATTTACCTGTTCAAGCTGCATTGTATTTTTGCCATACCTGTTATTAGTGGTGAGCATATGTTATGTCTGTAATGACCTCATCATGCAGCAGATTATGGGATGCTGTGACCGAACACGTCTGATGACACCATGAACTTTCAATTGGCATATCAATCTCCCAGTGTCCTGTCAGTCATGCGAATCACATCTTTATGCTCACAAGCCCCCTTGGATATAGTCTGACATTGCAATCTTCAGTAAATTACCCTGTCACTGCCAATCTCACCGTTATCTCACAAACAATCAAGCAGGCAATCAAACTGCTCTGAATTGCCAGTTCAGGACCTGGGAGGCTAGAAACATCTCTATTCAATACCAGGGACAAACTTGTGTATGATTCCTTTCAGGTAGGAAGGCTTTCATGCAGCTGTGCGAATTCAGACATGCACAGTTTCAGATGCTTACAGGAATATTTAGAAAAGACAGGCATCTACTGCAACATAAATATACACATGATTTACTTGTTTGGAACATTATTACTTATAATATATGCCTATTTTCCCCCATACTAATTTATTCCCAGATGGCAGGATTTGGGAGTTAGGATATTTTTACCTTATGCCAACTTAGACACTGCTATACTATTTGCGTTCATAGTTGCTTTGCTGCTATTATTCATTTTGTTGCTCTGAAATCTCTGACTATGTACGAAAGAGTATTGATTACTGTCAGAATATATTTGTTTCTAGTTCGTGTTTGCCTAATTTTCTATCCAGAAATATTATTGCAGAATGGCTGAGGTAGACAGGGACTTCTGGAGGTCATCTGGTGCAACCCCTCTGCTCAAGCCAGGCTACTAAAAGCCAACTGAGCAAGACCATGCCAAGACAGCTTTTAAACATCTCCAAGGATGGAGACTCCACAACCTCGCTGAGCAATGTGCTCCAGTGCTCAGTCACCCCCATGATAAAAAAGTGTTTCCCAGCATATGTTTGTGCCTGGGGTTGTTCCTCCCCAGGTGCAGGACCTTGCACTTCAGGAGGTTACTATCAGCCCATTTCTCCAGCCATATCGTACCATTATGTATGAAGTAAATTGCTACAGAATTACTTAGTTGCATTAGACTTAGTTGATTAAAACAAGGGCTAGAAAAAAAATGTACCTTCTGTAAGAGAAAACTCCGCCATAAGCATGAATTTTAATTAGAATTCAGTACTTTGGTTTCTAATATATATTTCAGAGTTTGTCGTCTTCCAGATTTCCTCAGGTACACTGAATTATTTATACGGTTAATTCAATGACAAATACCTCTGCATTAGCCTCACCAAGACATTGCTGCTTTTCATAGTGTACACATCAGAGTTTCAAATGGCCAGTCAGCAGCCCTCTGAAACTCTGTAAGGTAAATGAACAAGACTATAGAAGGAATTAAGATGGTGCTGAACCTCCTCCCACAATTTGGGACCAAAAGAAGACCCAACTTGGCCTTAACTGAGAAGAAAGAAATCGGAAATTTTGATCTGATGTAAACTGGCAGCACAGAATTAGCTCTCCATTGCTGTTTGTGCTTCTTCCAAATTCCCTAACGTTTTCAGAAACAAAGCAAGTGTCATGGTATTCCTCTTGAAGACTTCACTTCTGCTAATGGATACATACATTTCTTGACTTTGCATGAACTGTTTCGCAAGCTTTCTGGCAGACTTAACTGCACAGCAAAAATAAAATTTTAAAGTATTACATGTAGAGTAGAATAATATACTTGTGCACGCCATATTTTAAGATGGCCTTATTGTGTTTCTTTTGATCATCATTACAAGGCTTAAAAAACTATCAGTAGAAACAGTGATTTATGTTACTGCTAATGTACTTAGAACCCCTCATCATCAGTTTTCCTTCACCACTGAATGTATTTCTCATCACATTCAGGTGATGGATTCCAGAGCTGTGCTACACCTTTCTTTGGAAAGTTGATGATGGAGCTATTGTTTGTTTGTTCAAGTTTTTTTAACTCCTACAAGTAAATTTTATTTAGCTTCCACTCTTCATCAAACACTTGCAGGCTGTCCTTAAGGTCCAATTCTTGATGCATGTTACAATGAGTCAACTTTGACCTGACATCCAGCTGCTTGAGAAAGCCCTTTCTGTACCCAGCAGGTGAAAATTTTGTTGCCAAAACAAAACTTCTGAGCACATGCTCAGTAGAGGGCATCCTTACACTTCACTAGCTTCAGGAGCTGATGACTTTCAGAGCGTAATTCCTGGAAATTTTTCTTTTTCCAATAAACATTTCAGACTGATGATTAAAATGGAGGCAGGGAGGAGGGGGAACAGCAGCTACTATGAACCCTGAGGGCAAAAGGGCCTTTGATCACTCTGAGGGCAAATTAGTTAATTTATCATGATCCGATTTTAATTATGTGTAGTATTAATATACCCAAGGTGAAAGAATTAGAGATGCTCTATCAGATTATCAAAAGAGTAGGCTGCCTCTCTGCCAACACAGAAATATTTTAATTGAGCTCTAAAACTGCATGCAGAAATGTTTCCACAGACAGGCTATTCCACAGCCCAGTGTATCTTCCTGCCAGGAAGTTTTATCTAATATATAACCCAAATTCTAACTTTTGTAGATTGATCTAATTACTGTTAGCTATATCGGCATACATCATTCCAAATAATTCCTCCAAAGTTCCTGCTGCTAACAAGAAAGGAAATGCTTCTAATCCTGTTCCAGCCCTGTTCCTTAATTAGCCAAACTGGAAAGCCTCTCCATAACCTGTCAGGATCTCCATTATACCGCTGGCTCGCATAACAAACTGTGAGCACAACAGAGTATTTTCGGAACCGTGAACCTAAACCAAAGCTGCCTTTGAAGGGAAACCTGGATTGTAAATCCCAAGTTGTGGTAAAGCAGAAGAAAACTGGCTTCCCTGTAAGCTGGGTGTGCCGCTGAATGCCCCACAAAATCCTTGATGAGTACCCTGGAATATGACATCTGTAGAGCAAGACCCCCACTTCCCTTGCCCACTCAGGATCCCTGTGCTGCGCAGAGCCCTGGCAGCTGGGAAAACCCAGCTCCAGCTGGAATCACCTACTGCAGGTATAGCTCCAGCTGTGTGCTGAATGCTTGGTGCTCCTTCCAAACTTGAGAATATTGGTGGGTTTTGGATGCTCCAACCTCAAACCACACATCACTTAGAGCAGAGTTGACCTAGAGGGCTCCAAGATGAAAATAACCTTAAAAAACAATAATTGTTTTTGGGGTTCCAGTGTACACATAGATACCTACACAGCAACTGATGTCTTTTTAAATCATAAAAATTTGCAGTCACTGAATTCTTGCCTTGCTTCTCCATGGGTTATAAGAGCATGTGATTGTAGTAACATATCCCAGGAGGGACAGTGTAAGGATAAGCTGGCTAATGTGTGTAAAGGCGATTAGAGGCTGACGTGAAGTTTTAACAAAATCACATACAAGCATACTCATTAGCTCTTGTCAAACTTACATAATGTCTAGTTTTGATACAGATTTTATACTTGAGCTTACATGAGTCACTCTGGCCCCCATCCGCACTAGATTTCAACTACTCATTACATTTAATGTTCTAAAACTGACTATTGTACAGGCTCTGGGAATGTATTTTCTGTGCCATGAGTATTCTGGGTATTTATATTGAGAACTTCATAAAATCTTTTGTCTGTGCTGAATTAGAGACCCCTGCTGAGGCTTGTTGAGGCAAGCTAAATTACATGATTTGCCTTTGTGCTGTGAAATACTTGTATTATCTTAAATGTCACGAGCCTGATGCAGTATCAAGTCACAGGATTTGTAATTTTCTAAAAGCAATTTTTTTCTAAATGTTTATTGCAGGGAGACACTTCTCTTTACTTTCTATTTTCTTTCTGTCTAATTTCAGAGATGAGTTTTCTAAGACAACTCAAATAAACAGCCTTTCAATCAGTCAAGTTCACTGTCCTGACAGTGAACTTCTCTAGAAATGTATTTTTCTCATGAATTGAAGAGAAGTCAGACTGGAGCAGATAGCTAGCTTTCTCTCTTTCATTATCTTCAATGTATTGTGCCAAGGAGAATTACCGCCGACTGTACTTCTTGGTGGGGTTACAGCTATATAGTAACAAACTGAAGGGCAAATTTTGCCTTCTGAGATATGCACAACTCTTTTTTTGAAAGCCAAGTGGAAATAAATTAAAATGTATTTTAAAAAGAATGTCCCACTTTGCATAACAAGGAATTTCTCCTTCAATTTACCTTAGTATTCTATACTGCTATGGGTTGCTTCTTTTCCTTCCCCACCCAATTTTAGTCTAGATGATTACATTTAGAGGAGAAATGTGATCTGTGAAGTGATACAAACAGTGATTGCTTTTAATTTTTTTTTTATCTGCCTGTACCTGTCCTTTCCATCCTGATCAAATCTGAAACAAAGCAGTTCAGCAAAATTTTGGCTATTTCCTGTTTTTTTTCTTTCTCTGAAATGACATAATTTAACTATTTTGTCAATAGAAATTATACATATGATTAGAGCAATTTTGAAAGGATGCAAAAGGTGAGCTTAGAGAGGAAGAAGGAAAAGCCTAGAAAGAGCAACACCAGTGGGAGATATGGACTTCTCCCAGGGATGCTGCTGCAGAGGCCAGTCTGTACTTGGATACCTCTCCCAAATTATCCCACTGAGTTCAGGACAAAGGCCCCTCAAACATGAGCTCTGGTATCAACTGCATCTAACATCCAGTGAAACTATTCCATAGAAAGGAAATACGATTTTTGCTATACATTACATGGTCCATTTTACTTGAAGGCACTGTAAAGTTTAAGGTGAAATGTAGTTAAACATACACAATTTACGAAGACTGTTCCGAGATACTAAAAATGTTTTCCAATTTAGGACCAAGCAAATTATTACAAAATAATTTGTGCAAAAAGATGGGTATAAATAGCCACTGTAGGGTTTTCCTTATGCAATATGTCCAAAAAAATACAAACTAAAAAAGTAAGGTACCTTCTCCTATTCCTCAAAATATCATCTATGATCCCTTAATTTCCTAAAATAAATCCATGGTGAATTAAATGGGTTATACATGTCTGTTGGGGGGATTATACATTGTAATCACAATTATAGGTCTTAAAATAAAGCTATTTCTAATCCCTCCAAAAGATGCTTAATAACTATTAGATTACTGAGGGACTGATTAAGGAAAAGGATTAGATTTAGAAGTGGCCACAGTGAGTAAATTAGGCAATTCAAACATGTTTTGGAAAACAGAAGCATTTTACAATTTTAAAAG
>JAVJGJ010000061.1:48770047-48785708 GCA_035590215.1 Microhierax caerulescens
CTTCTCCCAGGTAACAAGTGACAGGACAAGAGGAAACAGCCTCAAGTTGTACCAGGGGAGGTTTAGGTTGGAGATTAGGAAAATTTTCTTTATGGAAAGGCTGGTCAAGCCTTGGACCAGGCTGCCCAGGGAAGTGGTTGAGTCATCGTCCCGGGGGTATTTAATAGAAGTGTAGACATGTAACTCAGGGACACGGTTTAGTGGTGGCCTTGGCAGTGCCAGGTTAACGGTTGGACTCTAGGATCTCAAAGGTCTTTTCACACCTAAATGATTCTACGATTACATAAAGGGCAGCCTGAAGCACAGAGCACGCATCCCTTCCTTCCTCTCCATTCCTGCACGCTCCTGTGGTCTCCCTGTGTTAGCATTAATAAACAGCTAGGTCACAGGACGTGTTCCTGGCCAGGCGTGCAGTGACCAGACACGTAAAGAATAGTACAGCTTAAGGCAAAGGCAGAACTGCACTCTAAGATACTAAGTATTAAGTGACATTATATTCAGTTTTGAGTTTCATTGTGGCTCTACTGACTAACAGTTTGACAAACTGATGGGAATGACAATGATTGTCTTTCCAGTGTATATTGGAAAGGACCCCATGCCATCTCAAAGTATCCTGAAATTCAAACTATCATCAAGCAAACTGAAATAGCAAAAATCACCAAGACATGCCAGAGTGCTGCAGTGCCACATGGCCTGCGGGTAATTCTCAGCCTGCGCGACCTGCACCCTGTACAAAGCACAGCCTGGCTGAATTGAATCGAAGCGTTTGGTTTTTCAGGTATACCTTGCAAGCACGTGGAGAAAGAGCTGGGTGAACAGGTGTTGAACACCTAAGCTGCCTTACAGAAAAACTCTACAGAAATGTAACAAGGATGAGATTATTAGAGAGTAGTAACGATTGTTGGATTAAAGTACTGAGCTAAAGGTCATAAAACAAAGAGATTAATTTCTATCTTTATCATAAAATCCTTATGTGAAAATGTGCAGGTCAAATGGACTTTTCAGGTTCTTTGGGACCTTGGAACAGGCACAGATTTTCAAACTATCTGCATTCCCACAAGAAGCAATGAGCAGTAACCCCTTTGGCCTCTGGAAAAAAATTACTTCCACCTGCAAGTGTTGAGACCACCTGAAGAGTTCTCTTAATCTTTCTATCCTTCAGCTAGACCAAACAGTTTTCTTTCAGGTGCAACTATGGTAAACCAGAAACCACACACCTTAAAACTATATCTGTTGTGTGGCGTATTTATTCTATGTATTCTTTGACTTCAATGAACTATTTGTCTTTTGTCTTCCATGAATCCTGTGATTTTAAATTGGGATGAACAGCTGAATGGTCTCACTGGTCATTTTTTCCCCGTTTGCCTGTCTGTTTTACAAGTGCAGAATATTGTCTTGAATAGGTAAATAAGCACCTTATTCCAGTATCTCTAATAATGTTTTCCAAACTTATTCCTTGTTTTGTGGAAAACCTGATGATACATCCATTTTCAATTTTTCATTTATAATCTTCAGAGCCTGTAAAATCTGCAGATCTAAGCAGTTCACCCTTTAGTTTGTTACCCTGCATATTAACAGAAGTTTAGGGGGTTTTGTTGTACAATTAAGTGCCAACTAATGTAATTTGGTAGTCAGATTCTGCTCTTCACAATTCAGTAACAGCTATAAAGCAAGTTCCAGTCTTCTGAAACTGAATTTGCTCTAGCACATGTAAAATATTTGTATAAGCACTGATCACATGTGAAACCAAGGAACCAACAGAAGATTACAGATTAACACTAGTGAATGATACTCAGACGTAGTTAATATCACATAATCAAAACCAAATATACCTGTTCCTCAGTTTGGGACTTCTCAACGATTTCTATACCCTGAAATCTTACGCAAAATTAAAGCACTCTTCCTAATGAAAATTTTACCTTAGGAGCAGCCATTCAAATAAGCCAGATTTTTTTTTTCAGTTTTAGAAAATAGCGGAAAACATTTTTTAATCAGCAAAGAGATGTGCTCTTTAGATTAATTAGTGGCCAAAGAAAAGTTAAGGAGTCTCAAGGAAGAAAGGTGTGCCTGATGTTTGATTTTTAATGAAGAGCAAAAGCACATGAAAAAGAATCTACATGACTTACTAAAGACATTGTAGTGAAAGGAATAAGAAAGCTATTTCAAATGAAGAAGATAGTTTAAGCAATCTTGTTTAGATGGCACACCTTCTCAGAACTGCTTTCAGCCCAGTATAGCCTAATACACCATGGAAGGCTCTACAAAACAAGATAAACTAAAGCCATCTTTGAAGGTAATCACAGAACACAAATTCTATATTTAATAGGGATGTGCCTGATAAAGGAGAAGGAAAATTGAAGACGGATGTCAGAGTCTTCCCACAGATGACTGCTCAGCATCCATCCGACAGCCCATCCAAGTGGGACATGTGAACTGTGCAATGTGACAGCAAGCTACAACCATCCCGCAGGCTGTGCACATGAAAGCGTGACCCGGGCCTCTAACAGCGAGCAGAAAAAATATTGCTAAATATCCTGCTCTATCGGCTGCTGTGCTTGCACACGTGGGCACAGTAAGTTGTTTTGCAATTCACATGTGCCAAGAGCCCATAGGAAGAAGTTCTGGTCTACTGGGCCATGCTCTCCACCATGGGCTTCAGTGGGATGCAGGGTGGGACTGAGCCTGCCTGTCCGCTCCTGACGCAGGCGTTGTGGGTCACATCTCTCCACAAGGCCACAGCTTGCTCAGTCTCATTTGTTTCAGAAGAAATGTAACACCATCACTTGACAACAATGACAGACAAAGTCTTTCTGAAGGAAAATGACTCACGAAGAAAGCGTGTATAACCCGCCGTTCTTTAGGGACTGGGAATTGAAAGACTTTTGCTCACATCCCTCATTATCCTTGTTATCAGCACAGGCGGTTTCCATGGCAACGTTGCATCCAGGCCCCCTCCAGCCGGTCTGGCAGACACACTGCCAGCTGTTCTGACCCAGCGTGCATCTCCCATTGCCATTGCACAAATCAGGGCAGCCATCTGGTTGAAGAAATGGAGAAGGTAAGTACAAGACACACTCATTCACACTGCCACTCAGACTTCTGACAATATTACTGTGCAGACAAAAAGGCTCGTTCCTGCTGGTGGGACAAACGCTCTCCTGGCCCAGAGCCACAGCCCTGGCACGGAGAAGGAGAGTAAAGAAAGGGGATGCCTCAGGGAAGTGGATTTAACTCAAGCCAAAAGGCAGGAGTCCTACCGTCAGCCATAACACATTTTAAGAACCCTGTAAAGGTTCAGACCTTGAGCTGATAGAAATTAGTGTCTGCTGACAGAAGATCTCAGCCTTGTATTTCCCCCATTTCATGTATGTGCATACATATACACGTATGAGGGAGAATGTCCTCTTCAAAAAGCGTGTCAATGTTCAGAGTGCCTTTTATATTGTGCATGGCATAATTCTTCAGAACTTCTCTAAACACATAGTTTAAACAGGAAGTTTTGACAATATTTTCCTTCTTTAACAGTAATTTTAGTCTTTTAAAATACTTATTTAACACTAACTTTACTTATGATGTAACATTTCATGCTTTCTGAAAGACACGTTAGAAGAGATACCCCACTAAAGATGCATATTTTGAATTGACTATGGACATGATGTGACGTTGTATAGCAAGAGCTGAGTAAGAAACAAACCCACTAATTAGCCAAGGGGCTTACATGTTCTAGCAAAATGTCCAAGGTAACAGAATACCTCGACTACTTTTTCCTGAAACTAAATGAGTCTCAGGAGCCACTACTGTATCTTACTGAATATTCATTATTGAAAAAGGTAAGAAAACCAAATTCCAGCCTTGGCATAAACAATCAAATTCATCAACACCCAATTCACACAAGCATGTGTATTTGCCTGTGGAGGAGATAGAGGATTTGAGAGTCCTGCAGCAGACCTCTCATAGCACCTCCTCATTAGCCTGAGCAGGAGGAGAAGGCTGTGTTGCCATACTGACAATAGATGTTGGATCCAGATCATTCACAAGCTCTCTCATTTGGGTTGGAAATACAGTCTAATCGTGCCATCCCTACAACCACCAGAGGACAAAACAATTAATCTCATTGCTGTCAGTTTTGGGCAGAAAATTTAATCTCTAAACAGCTCACAAAGCTTCATGCTCTCTCATTATCCCCTTCACCAGCAGTGATGGGTGGTCACTGTCAGCATCAAGATCTGCAGGGACCTGCTGCAGCCCTCTCAGATCTTACCGCCTGGCTGGGTTAGTCCTTTGCAGTTGCCACCGTGACCCCAAGCTGTGACTATTAATTAAGTACTCCACTCCCTTCCCCAGGTGTTTTAAGAGCACCAAGGAACTAATAGGCACCCTACCAGGGTGTGGATACTCTTTTCACCAGCTGTGAGGAAGGCAGCAGTGGGAAATATCCTGAAAGCAAATAAATACGTTTTCCTTGGCTGAGCAGCACCACTTCAGATGTGCAGCACTGGACAAGGACTAAGACAACAGTATGTTGCCTTTGTGCCCCTTGGCCTCTGCAGGTGACTGGAAATAGGAGCAACTGTCAAACTAGTGCAGCTTTCCTGCTAGTGCTGAGAGGTTGAACAGCCTTCCAGAAATCACTAATTTAGACTGCCTGTGTGTTTCTGTAAACCTGTTCAGAAAGTCACAGCTCTGAGTTTGTGTCTCTTTCTACTCCTCCCAGCTGCCTTTGCTGCAGCCAGATGATGGCAGGGAAGTTCCTCTGACCCCGTATTGGTTTTGACACTGCTGCAGGAATTCCCCCCCCCCCCCAATGTGGGAAAGTGAGCTGCCTTGTATCCCTGGTACTCATACAACTGGTACCACAATATGTAAGCATTCACTTGTGCTTTTTCTCATTGGGTTGTTACTTGATACATTCATAGCAATTAATTAATTTTTAATAGGACTAAGTAGTTCACAGCCACATTAATTTTCAGCGTAATTCTGAAAGTTTCCTTTTTTTTTTAAATGAATGCTGGGTTGGTGGAAGGTGCTGGACTGAGACCTCTGAGACCTTCAGACCTCAGCTGTCCCACAGAAAAGGTCCTTTAAAGATACCAGCAATCAAAGTTCCTGTGCATTGTCCTACCAAGGTGCCTGAACCTGCATCATTTCTAGCACTGGCACAGCAGCTTGATCTCCAGCAAAGCTCTGTGGAGTAAGATACCAGACCTCTGTGAACAGGGCCAAGATCATTCAGTTCATTCTACACAGAAAGCTATCAGCAGATAGAAACAAGTCCTAGAGGTTTTATTGCAATGCTGTTGTGTACTAAAAAAATAAAGTGCACCTTTTACTTAAATGTAAGGTTCAAATACATAATTTGAAATTATATATCTTAGCTATAAAAAATTGCACTTACTTTTACAGCACATGTAATATATTTTCAAGGCATTTATTTTATCTCTTTCATTTGTTAGGTTGTTTGAATGACCAAAATGATAATGTTTGAAGGGAGGCATCATACAGTAGGACAAATTATTTGTTTTAAATGAAAAACAAATAGTAATTGTGACTATACACACACGGTTGGCTTTACACTAAGGCACTGAAGAGAATTAAATCACTGAAGCAGTTTGCTTTGCAGAATATGAGCAAGATGAAAACATGAACGGTAGGGAGCTAGCGAAATCTCTGAAAAGTTTTACGTGCAGCTGGGGATTAATGGACATGACTTTGCGTTTAGCTTAAAGAGAGAAGCAAGCATCACTGGTATAGACATGGTGTTGCTAGGAAACACTATGCTACCTCCATAGAGTTTACTTAACTGTGGCCTTCCAAAGACAGACTTTGTGTTTCAATAACATAAATATCAGAAGGAACCAACACTAGACTACGATAAGATCTAAGTACTTTGACAGCAATGTCTTACTTAAAAGATCTATTAAATTAATGATGTATTAACTTTCAAACCAGCTTTAAGTAATGGACAACTTTTTAGGTATTTTGCATGGCTATGTGTTTCTATACATGCATGTGTGCATATATGCATTTCTGTTTATGTCTGCTTTTCTTCAAGCAAATATTTACATAGTATTATAGTCTGTTAGACCAAAATTTGTTTTAACAATGTGTTGGCCAACTAGACAACAGAGCTCCATTATGATCTATTAATAACACGTTTTCTTCTAAAAAAGTTTACGCTTAGGCAGTGCACTGAATACCTCTGGTTAAATCTTCCTACATGTGCATGTGTGCAATGCTAAGTACTGATGAACATCTTCTGCACACACAGTATTTGCACGTGGCTAACGGGCCTTGATGGCCTTCAATAGGTTTGGACAATGGAGAAGGTCACAAAGTGCCTAACCGAGGAGCCTTCAGACTCTCAGCAAACACTCAGTGCTCACAGCTGGACATGTGGTCTTTGCTGGAAAAGCACACTGTACAAAGCATATCCTACCACTAAGTGCTTTGTTAAAGCCTGCCTGCATTCTGCAGTCGTAGCTCCCACTGAGCAGTACAGCCTCCTGGGTGTATTACATCAATTCACTCACAGAGTAAGGCAGTCAAAGAGAGAGTAAGGTAGTCACAGAGGGAAGGGCTATCAACATCTAACCTTAAGAAGTAATCCACCATGGTATGAAGCTCTCAGCCACAGCACAGAAAAGGGCCCTTCATGCTAAGCAGACAGGTTGCTATTCCTGGTGCATAGAGAAATTCTACTCATCTTTTCTATTACAGTATGCTTAATGGAAAATGTCAAAAAGCTAGGTTAAAGAAGAAGAAAGTGCTTGTTTAAAGTGCTAGGTTGACAACCTATTTATTCACAGAGCAGGCAGAGTACGGACAACAGCAGTTCAAGCATCTCACACTTTTCTAGCAATGTCTCTGCACAGGCTGCTGCTGCTAGAGGTGAAACACTAATGCAGCCCCCCTCCTCTTTCAGTCTCCAGCTTGCCTGCGGGACTGGGAACAGGGAGCTTTAGTACTGATACATATGCATTCACAATTAAAACAGCAAGAAAGATTTCAGTACTTTTTGCATTTTAGCTTCTGAAGTCTGTGACTAGCACTGTGAAGGATCATCAAAGTCAGAGAATGTTTCAAAATCAAAATACTAAAATTCATTCCTCTCCATACCACACACAGACAAAATACCCAGCATTCATGTAAAGTGAATGCTGGAAGGCAGTGGTAAAGAAAAAGAAGAAAATAAAGGCATTATATCTCTGAATCTAACAGAGAATGATGTAAATTGGTGTTTTGTATGTATGAGATACCAAAACACTTTTTAGCATGCTCACTGAACAGAGCAATCTCTATAATCTTGCAGTTCTGAAACACTAGGACTAGTGTTTAATGCCTGAATTTATTTCCTCTCTTAGTTTTTTTTTTCCAACTACCCAACTAACTTGGAGTGACAGAACAAACTCATTAATAGACTTCACAGTGTTTCTTGCTTTTCTTTGTTCAAACAGGCTGTTACGTTCTTAACTTGGTCATAGATTAAAAAGCCTATTTCTTGGCAAGTTGATATCATACCATATCTACAGTGGTAAGTAGCACGAGAACGCTGAATCTCATGGATCACAAGGGCTTGAGGACACTCTAAAACTACAATTTGGTAAGCAAAGACTCAGCATATTTTTCTGTTCCCATGTGGACAAAGACACTAGCACCCTTCGTATCTACATTGTTTCTCAGCAGTTGAAAGCCCTTCAGTTACATTTCCTCAGCTTATCCGTTCCTATGCACATATCATGACAGTATGTTAAAATGAAAGGAATTGTGGTGATACATAATACAAATGATTACTCAATAATAAAATGAGAAGACTGTGGCTTAAGAAAAAAAAAAACAAACAAACCTTGGTATCTTTGCTATAAAATCGTTGAGTTCCTTCTAGGAACGAATTAGATCTCTGTCTCTTGACTATGGCTATTAGCATCTAGTATAGATGCTAGTAAGTAAAGTAGTATCAGAAGAACAGGACACTATTTAACAAAACACTGTGAGAAATGAGAACATGTCAGTATGATGAGGAGTATTTGGTCAACTACTGCTACATACACACACAATTCCTACATTCATCTTATGTCACATTACTGATATTCTTGGAGAAGGATCAAAAAGGTTCAAGACCTTTGGATAGACAAAATAGGAAAAGAAAGCTCCTTTCTGAAAGCCCTTACAATCCAGAAGACAAAAAGAGCTTAAAATACTAGATTCTGTCATTTATTCTGTTATTTGGTTTTGGAGCTTCACATTGCCACAGTCCATGATAGGGCCGAGAAAGATGCTATGACAATACACATTAAAGTGTTTTGCACAGCAACAACAGAACAATAAATAGTGAGTCTAGAAAACAACAAATATTGCTGTTACTGAGGTCACTGTGAGTAATATTAAGTCTATGCTTCCTCCAGGCCTATGTAAGCTTTATCTATTTCTATCATTTCATATTTCAAAATTTACAAGAGATTTATGAAAAGCTGAATTTAACAAGAAAGTCTGCAGAATCATTATGAATAGTAAAGAAAATCAATAGGGACAGAGTTTGTATATAAAAGTGATAGTGCGGGGTATATTTACGAGAGGATACTCACAGGTTTCATCTACAATGAAATTATTCTGTGACTAAATTGTAAGGTGATTAATTTATACTTGAACTCAGCAAATTAATTTCTAGTATCTAGGCAGTACACAAAAAATTCAAATCCAATTTTGGGTACATTCTGCACAGACTTTGTTTTCATTCCACTGATACTCACGAACTCCAGGTATACAAATACATGTGAACCCACCTACCCAGGCATATGCAGATTTTTCTTTGCATAAACTACTTTAAAGATCCAAACCAAACATTTTAAGTAAATCCAAATATAAAGACACACCGTCCAATTAATTTGTGGTTTCAGCCTAAACCTTAATAATGATCAGGGCTCCAACTCAAGGTAGGAGTAATCATTCTGGGAAAGAGAGAAAGAAGAGGGCAGCCAGGGAAAGAGAAGTTAGAGAAATCTTGCTATTTTTAAAATTTTCAAACTCTTATGGAATAGGTAGCTTCTCAGTATAATTAAAGGAAAAAGGGGAACAGGAGACATGGATGAAAAATGTGAAATCTCTCTAGGTGATATCTCATAACCACTAACAGGAGCGGAAATATTTTTAGTCTCTACTCAGTTTGTACATGGAAAATGAGAATGTAAATCAAGAGGTTAAATCTTCTGAGTCCTTATCCAAAGGTGTCTACCAGCCATCTATCCTCCAAATTCCTCCAAACAATGTCTTCAAGCACATAGAATGGGTTCCCAGCACCTCTCCCCATGTAGTGCAGCTATAATCTGGAACATACTATCTCTTGTTTATCTTTCTGCCTAAATTCATTTTACACATCCTTATCCAAAGCCTGCTGGCAGTCAGTGGAGTCTTTTCGCTGACCTGAATTGATGCTGGACCAGGTGGTCCTACGGGTGAAGACGCCCTGCAGTAATGAGTATGTTGTAAAGCACAGTGGTTTTTTGCTCACAGAATACACGTGCGTTTCAAGGGGAACATTTAAATTACATTTACATCCTTCTCTTCTCATTACAGCTGTTAACTACAGAACTGTAGCAAATAAAAGTAGTCTGGGATATGGTGTACGTGCAGAATATAGAGAAATGACATAAAAGTAGTAATGATAATAGGTAGTTTAATTTGGATTTTAGAGGATAATCACTGTTTTCGTATTTTCTGTTCATTCCTTCAGTGAGTTGCTGGTATGCCTATGGCTATCTAGCAAATAATAAATGAGGTACATAGAACAAGGTACCTAGCAACACTGAAAATAAAATTATGCTTTTTATTTGCTATTGTTATTTTTTAATCCTTCAATTTCAAAGCCTGCAGGGCTTAGTTAAAGCCAAAGGAAGGGTATACAAATAAAAATGACACATAGAATTATGGTAGGCACCCACAAGTTATTTTCTACAGTGTAGTATTTAATTTTAAATAAACTCAAATCTAAAATATGTAACGAAACATGTCAAAGCAATATAGCATTGGTTGAGTGAGAGGCAAGGTCCCTTTGAGTGAGTCTGGGTGTTCCAGAACAGGCTAGAGAGCCACGCAGAAGCACTAGCTCAGGTCTTCAAAGCAGGATAGTCACACAGATTGACAAATTGTTAAGAATTAACCCAGCCTTTCAGTGTAATAAAAAGCTCGATTTCAGTGCTCACAGCAGTGCTGCTTGCATTTCCAGAGAGTGCTCACACAGAGCAGGAGCTTCTCCGTGGCACTGGAGCATTTGTCACCAAGATGCTCTGACTGGCTTCCTTGCTTCTTTGGGATTTTGTCCTTTTTATTTTTCAGAGAAAACATTTTTGAAAAAATTACCCAGTGCTCTAACTATTTTTTAAAGCTAGATATGAAAGGAATGTATGAAATAAATAACTGTGTGCAGATGTGTTGGGGGAGATGAACACATACCTGAGTTCAAAGTAAAGAATGGGCTGGCTACAATTTTATTTATTGAACAGGCTGAAAATAATGGAAAATCCAAGAAGTTTCAAGAATCATGAATCCCACCTTCTGTGCAGGCAGACAATTATGAATATTAGGTAAGGTTCCTTAAATTGCCTGGGAACATATATTTATGTCATAACAGAATTTCCTTCTAAATTCTACCTACTATGCATTTATGCAATTTCTGTCTTTCACATGTAAAGGCAGGAACTCAGAAAACATCCAGCTTTCCAAATGGAGGAGGAAAAAGTGAGAAAAACATATGCTGCTGTTTAGAAGAAGTAAACCTCACACAAAGGGGAACTGTTGGTATTAAAAAGAAAGTCTCAAGAAAAGTCACTTGCACCTTTCTGAAGAAAAAAAGCTATAAAAAAGATACAGACACCATAAAAACCCCAAACAACCAAAACCCAAAGGAAAGCTCATGTTGCAATAGAGGTCACAAAAATATGAGACTGAAAACAAACCCCCATGGGTGTCAGAGCATCAGGCCTTGATAACAAGGGATTGTTCCCAGCAGTACACTCCATTTCACCCAACTTCATCTTCAGTGACTCAAGCAGATGGACTCCCATTACTTCCTTGGGGGGAGACACCCTCGAGGTCTCCCTTTTGTTCCACAACCAACAGAATTCTCCAACTATCACCAGCTTTTGGTGTGACCCCTCTATAGCTGCCTACAGCTGGGCAGGGAAAAGAGGGTGACACTGTGCTACACTGGCCTGAGACTTGAGGAAACCAAACAGATCAACAATCAAAAAATCCACATCTGCTCAGAAGGTTGGGTTTAGACAAAGAGGTTCATTGGAGCCCAATAATTTGGGCTGTTTATATATATAAAAAAGACAGTTTCAAGAAAGAAAGTAGACTGTATTGATGGGAACTTTAGTCATAAGACAGAGAAGCTTCTGCAATGCTGAGTCTAAGTGCTCTGCTGTCATCAAGAGGCCAGACCCAGTCCTGCAAAACGTAGGATGTCCCCGATCCTGTGCCACCCCAGAGACCCCACATCCTCCCCAGCCTGCAGGCAGGGGTCAGGGACAGTAGGAGTGCCGTGTGGTGTGTGGGCAGCGTGCTGCCTGCATGCCCCTACGTTGCTAACCTGAACACGAGGAGCATCACATCCAGCACAGAAACCAACTCTGCATGGTGGCTTGATCAGTGATCAGGTGACAATCATTCTGGATGTGGACCAGCATAAGCAAAGTAGTTACACGAAACATTTGGACATAAGACACTGTTGCAGCGCAAAAGCTACAACGTAGCTACAACATAGTTTCTTCTATATCCTAAGCTGATTATTTGCTGAGATTTTGAGCAAGAGCTAAAATATGACCGTAGCAGCACATTCAAGTTACATGGTGTATTCTTTTCAAACAAGACTCATATTCAACTACTATTCATATATCCAATAAAAAAATACATAAAAGATGCAGTAAAATTTCTATTTAAGATAGCCAGTTCTTTCAAATTAATCTTACTGTAACAAAATCCGTTTAGAATATAATTCCAGGTGAAATTGCATTCATAAAACCAGTACCACAACCATAATCTTTTATTGTATTAATGTTTCTGATATCGGAGACAAGGACTGGCATCATCCTTTGTAATATGTAATTTCATTTCTAAGAAAGAAGCCTTCTCAAGTTGGATTTATCTCTAAAATAATGTCTATATAAATAGTTTAGTGGCAGTGTAATGATAAAGTGACCTATCAGACAAGAAGTGTAAATTCAGTCAATTGAAGAATAACAAGCAAAACACTGACCTCATATTTAAAAGACTGTATAACCTAATTACAATGTAATAACTAAAATCCCTACATTAATCAGTGTTATGGCAGGCAGTTTCAGTCATTGTTCATAAAAATTAGGATTCACACGGTAATCACCACTCAACCTCTTGCACACAATGCAATTTGCTTTTCTATCATTTGAAATACGTGGCAGTCATAGCTTTTCAAAAATACGCATTTGAACTTTTTGATTAATTTTTTTTTTTTGTAAAGTATTGGTATATTTGTAGATATTGACTACAAAGCTTCAAGAATCTCACATATGCTGATGCAAAAAGTTGTGTCACATTTCTTCACTCCTTACCCATTCTACCTTCTTTGTGTCACAGGGAGAGACAAAGAGGAAAAAATACAACATAATTCCACCAGATTTCAAAAGCTCAGTTTCATTTGGCTAACTGAAATTTATAAAATTCAACCTAATTGATCTAGTTTTTCCTTGTTTCAGCCCTTCCTGCCTCCTGAAAGGGTCACACATGACTAGCGCTTCTCCTGTCTGAAAGGCAACGAATCACTCAGAAACAGAGAGTTCCTTTCATCAGACTGCCATCAGCGCAACCAGGCCACAAAGCAGCAACCCTTGGATGTATCCATTCTAGCCAAATACCACTAGCAGCAAATTTCCCATTTCCAGACATTTTTATAAAATCCTACTAAAACTACACACACGTTCTAGACCTAATGCAATTTGACATTTTTGGGGAAGATACTCAGAGTTTTCAGTTCAGCCATTACTTCAGAATACTTCTATTCACTTCACAAATCCTCCACACAGAGCATACAGAAGGGATGAATTCCTTCACTCTATAAATAAGAACCTAGATACACATATATAAAAATAAATCCCATATGATCCTCTTTTGCTCCCAATACAAATTGGATTTCTTTGACCATAACTCCTTTAACACACAAATAGCTTTACAAAGCAGAGGAGTTTAAGTGAACCAAAATGCTCTAGTAAGCAAAGCCAGCACTTACAGTGACCAGAGCTGTTTCCCTTATGACAGTACCACTTAACAGTAGTTTACACCAGTATTTCTAATCCTGTTTGAATTCAGGGATTGAGGACCACACACACATGCATACACAGGTAGGGCCCTGTAGTGAGAACAAGCAGGTATTATATACTACTTATGTTGCTCGCTGTGCTACAGAAGATGCATAGCTAGGGTGCGGAGTGGTGAGTGACAGCCTGTCCGACGTACAATACAGAGGGCTGTAGGAAGTCTGCCTTGAAAGCTATGGGCCTGAGTCTGTCTGACCTCATAACTAACCCTGCTTTGAGGAGAAGGTTGGACAACATGACCTCCTGACATCCCTTCCAAACTGATTTATCTACGATCCCTTCAGTTTCAGAGCTTTAAAATTCATAACTCTCAGGGCAGGGAATCCCAGTTTTCTCAGACATTATTAAAATATAATTACTTTCTATTCATCAGATATTAATGCCTGCATAGAATTTATAATTTAGCAATTAACTTTCAGGTATGCAAATGCAGATCCTGTCTAAGTGTGCAGGTTATCTCTAGCAGAAGAATAAATATGAGCCTTAACGTAAGTACACATTTTCCTCCATTTACTGTGTAGCAGATTAGTATGCTCTATGAGCATCTATCCCTTAAATGTGGTACAGAACTTTGGAATCCCTTCAGGATGAAAAGTACTATATAGACAGATGTATTATATTTTGCAGCTGATCTTCTTAAAGTATTAATTACATGGAATCCAATAAACGGCTGCACACTGTACGGTTTCAGACTATGGAGACCAAACATTTCAGCTGTCCCAAAGGAATACCAAAAGAAAGCACTTGAAGAAAAAAAATAAATCAAGGAGCATTGTGGGATAGTTTGGAATGAAAAAAGCCTTGATAACATACACTAAATGCTTCTCATATCCTTCTGGCTTGCAGTAATCCTAAATCTTCATGACAGTAAAATATGATTAGAAGTGACAAAAAATAATGGATATTTGAATATTAAAATAAATAACCTCACATTTTAGTTAAAGCTAGAATTCATAGAGCTTAAATATGTACAAATGTAAAGGATGAAATAATGCCCATGACATAGGAGCAGTATTCTGTCACATAGGCAATGTATGTAAACCAAACTAATCTACATAAACAATGCGTTCTGAGTTATGTATTTGTGTATGCTGATTTGTTTGGCAGATGCAGGACAGAAGATGAATATTTCACTACATAAAATATATTTTATGAACATACCTTTAATACTAAAGTGCTAGGCATCCACTGTGCATCGCTTTTCAGTATATTTAAGCCTCATGAACATCATGCAATTTTCCAATTTCTTTATCTACCAACTGCACAAATAACTAAAAAAATCTACAGAAATAAAAACGATGTTTTCACAAATAAACTGTTTTATAATCCTGCAGGCATAGGTGAAGTGTAAGATAGCTCTCTTTTTGTTCCTTCTTTATTTGCATAAGTGGTGATGGAAAAAACCCCATAATCCTTCATCCATAGCCAGTTGCCTTCATATTTAAATACTGAATAAATCTGGGAAACTGATTTTGATTGACTAGGGAGATCATCTTTATCATTTCATCCCCAAGAAAGCCAAGAGTATTTAATCTGCACTTTGAAGAAATCTGAAAGAGGTAGGACTCTCTAAACTCTGCTTGCTTTACGTTAAAAATATTTACAATCAGGTAACATATAGCTCTGCTCCTCCCCTAGGCTCACTAGAAGTGACCTTAACTCTCTGGAACAAATACTTAAGTCTTTCTGCTTATAAACAGAGTATTTATTTTCTGTTTCTCCATTGAAGCCATCACAACCACCAGTTAGGCTTTTAACTTGGTTGCCTGGCATCTACATTTGACAGTTTTTAAGCCATGCTGGGACAGGCAGGACGTTATTAGTAATAACGAGGTTGTTCACTAGGAGAGTGTCTTCCGGGGAGAGAAATGCTATCTAAGCAGGTTGGAGATGCAGCCAAGGAACCTAGAGATCGCTCTGCCTCAGCTGCAATAGGACTGTATGATCAGTATGTTGGATTAATACATGTTATTCACTGGTTCACGTCAGGTGAAAAAGTCCACAACTGTATATTTTCATGATATTTGCTTCAGTTAAAAAACAACCCCCCCACCCCAAAACAACAACAACAAAAAAAAAAACCAAAAAAACCCCACCCCAGGGAAAACCAGACTTAACTTGATTAGAAACAAAGAACAGTCAAAAAGAATTTCCAATAACAAAAAAACCCCAAAAAAATCTAAGATCTATGGGACATCTAAAGGACAATTTATTACAGTTTTAGCGCAATTGCCCGGGTGCCCAAGGAGGCCACCTGCACCCCGGCTTGTCCCCGGCACAGCGTGGCCAGCAGGGCCAGGGCAGTGCCCGTCCCCCTG